>CM053772.1:41410868-41528988 GCA_028658325.1 Potorous gilbertii | reverse complement strand
GACATGACTTGCACTTGACTTTGTTTTGAGTAAGGGAGGGCTGTGTAGGTCACCAGCCTCACTTCTCCTCCAGAGCCATCTGAATCCAGTGACCAGATATTCATCAGGATGACTGGAGATGACCCAGGATGAGGCAGTTGGGGTTAAGTGATTTGCCCAAGGTCACACAGCTAGTGAATGTCAAGTGTCTGAGGTGAGATTTGAACTCAGGTCATACTGTTGTTTCATTGACCTCAAGATCCATTAAAAGTCCAGGTTTTTTGTTTTGTTTTCCAAAGGAACTGATATCTAAGCACATTTCCTCCACCCTACAGGGCTCACTTGACTGGCCCTGAGGCTCAACTTCCAGATTTATGGCAGATAGGGATCTAGAGCACAGGCCTTTACCTTCCACTCCTGCTTAGTTCCTTGAGAAACATCTTCAGAAGGTTATAAGCAATATTTAATGAGTCTGAAATAGTCAGAAAGCCTACATTTCCTTAGTGTTGGGTTCTGGTAATGATTTAGTACAGTATTCCATAAATGATGAAATTCTATTCAAGAAAAGGAATGAACCATACCTTTGAGAACAAAACTGTTCACCAGCTGTGAGTCAAATATGTCCCGACCAGAAATCACTGTGCATTGTACAGTACATATTTTATTGTGGTATATTGTCTACCAAATAAGGGTGTCAAAAGAAAGACAAAGTTTGAAATTTGCCCCAGAATCTCCTAGGACAGTCACTAAAAGACATAACTTTCAACATTACTTAAGGCAGGCTGTTTTTTGTTGGTTGTGGGGTTTTTGTATTCAATTAGAAACAGCAGTAGGCTGGTTATATAATATGATTAATTGCAATATTATAGTGAAAAAATATAGGGCACACAGGTCTTAGACATTCACATGCAAAGTCATGTGTGGGAGTGAAGGAGGGAGTTAAACAGCTAGATTTATCTATTTGATTATGTGCTTTTTGTGTGGTGGTGATTTTTTCTCTCTGCAGTTTAAGAATAACAAGTACATAGCTTAGAATGAATGATTGAATAAATATCCTTGAAATGAGTGAATTTCATAAGTGAGTTATACAGTGGTTCTAAACCATACTAAGGGTACACTTGATGGAGACCTGTTGCTTACATTAGTGTCTTGTGCTTGACTTGACTTTATGAAGTCAAGTCTGTTTTAAAAGCTTGAATCTAACTAATATTTGCACAATTTGAGGAGCACAAATCCCAGCTGTCCTACCCTAGACCAAAACATGAGAGAACAGAAAAGGAAAACTTGTATTTGTTTTCACTTATTTATCTTGCAGAGCTATAAATATATAAGGACCCAAGGATGTCTCTCACTCTTCCTGGGAAAGACAATATGGTAATATCTTTTCCCAGGTCATACTGTTGTTTCATTGACCTCAAGATCCATTAAAAGTCCAGGTTTTTTGTTTTGTTTTCCAAAGGAGCTGATATCTAAGCACATTTCCTCCACCCTACAGGGCTCACTTGACTGGCCCTGAGGCTCAGCTTCCAGATTTATGGTAGATAGGGATCTAGAGCACAGGCCTTTACCTTCCACTCCTGCTTAGTTCCTTGAGAAACATCTTCAGAAGGTTATAAGCAATATTTATATTTATATTTATATATATATATATATAAGCAGGATATGATGCATTTACAAGAAGTACATCATGTAGGAATACACATGCAATCCAAAGGCTCAGAAGAAATCACAAAAAATATCACTGTCACCAGACCATAGAGATTAGGGGAGTTGGAAGGAGTCTTAGAGATCCCATAGCCCAGCCTTCTAATTTTATAGAGGAAGAAACTGACTTTCCCAAGATCATATAGTCAATAAATAGCAGAATTTATATGAAACTCATGTAATCTGATTCCAAGTCCTGTGGTTTTCCTCTCATTGTACTGCTAACTTTTAGATATTATATGTAAATTTGAAATCAAATCAAAGTCAAGAAATTCTTCTATTTTTTTTTTTAGAATTCACTTTTCCTTTCAGAATGTTGCTCCTGAAACTCTAAGTGTATGAAAAATGAGGTTCAATATCCCCAGTCATGAAATCACATGTAATATGTCCGTTTGGGGCATATCTTTAATTGCTCATAAAATGTCATATTCCCAAGAAAATGCAATATAAATGTGGAATAGAGAGTAGGAAGCCTATATGCTTTGTAATGTAGATCTCTTTATTATTCATAATCTTAAACTAAGAATGAATAAATAGCCCCCAAGAAATTTTCCAGGCTCTTCCAAGTAAAGGAAGCTTTCTGGAGTATGAATATTTAACTACTCTGTGTGTGATTAATTATTACCAATGGTCTAAACTTCTTCCTGAGAAAGCCAGAAAAAAGAGAAAGCAAAATGTGGGCTAGACTAGGACCAGATGATGTAAAGGCAGTTGTTTATGCCAGCTAAATTAAGTGCTATAGTTCCAAAATGGTGGTCTGTTTAACCTTTTTTTTTTTCTGAAACAGCAACTGTGAAGCGTTCTTCACAAGATTATTTGAATATATCCAACCTACAAAATACCACATGTTGAAGTCATGAAACATTTTCAATTACTTTAAAACTAACCAGCCTTACAAAATATTCTCCATGAATTGGAGAATGGCTAAACAAGTTGTAATACAAACATTCAATGAAAGAGTTCCATACCATAAGAAATGAAGAAAACGAATCCAGAAAAGCATGGAAAGACTTTTATGAACTGATGCAAAATGAAGTAACCAAAACCTGGGAAACAATATATGCAGCAACTTCAACAATGTAAATGAAAAAATCAAAAACAAAAGTTGTAACTGAATGCTATGAATTTAGTGACCAAACTTAACCCCAAGAAGAGCTATAAGAAGGTATTTCTGTCCCTTCTTTGCAGAACTGGGGAACTATGGGTGTGAAACTTTGCATATAATACTAGACATTTTTTTATGTGTTGCTTAATTTTGCTGAAATGTTTTTAATTTCTTTAAAAAAATAAGGGACACAATGAGAAATGTCAGTGAAGTAAAAAGAAGATATCAGTAAAATGTATCTTTAAAATGAAAAAATGCTCACTTTTCTTTCTGGAAACCATAACTAGTGGGATTTAACTACAGAATGTCAGTGCTTTAAATGCTGAAAACTATTAGTGGAGAAGCAAAAGAAATATGGACCAGAGACTACAGGTGATAAGGCAATGATAAAAAATTTGAGGACATCTTATTCTTTTGTGTGCTCCCTTAGATCCTAGCATTGGGCTCACTAAACGCTTTTTCTGGTAAAGCAGTACAAAACCTTCTGCTTTGATTTCTCTACATACTTTTCCCCAAAAACTATATTTAAGAGAAAAAAAATCAAATGTCATCATTGAAAGGAGGCAAATGGACTAGATATTTTCTCTATAGAAGAAAATAACTAGTGTTAGAATTCAATTCAAAATTAATAATTGTACAATGCCTTAATTTAAAGCACTTGACACCTTTATTTTTACCTCTAACATTCCAATATGTTCCGTGCTTCTTGAATCGACGAAGTTGTTGATTCTCACCAAGACAATCCTTTCCAAAGGTTCAACACAGAAACGACTTGTCTTTACCAACAACTAGCCTGTCAATAAGCATTGATTAAATGCCTACCATGCTCCAGACACCGTGATAATTGCCAAGGCTATAAAGATAGGCAAAATTGCCAATGTATTTTCTATTAAATGTAGTCATTTCCAGAATATAATAACAGAGTTCTGTTCCTAGGAAGTGTGGAATAACTCCACAACATGTGATGAAGTAAAGGACAATTAGGCAAAAATAAATTGGGACAGAAGAAGAGATTTTAAAACTTAAGCTTTTATTTATAGGGACAGATTCTTTTGGGTCTTTCCACAGATTTGTGCAATGAGCCCAGTTTCACTTTGCAAGTCTTCATGTTTCTTTGCTTTGTCTCCAGGATGCACTCTCAAGACAGACAAATCATTTAACTTTTCAAAAATCTATGGCAATGGTTACATGATAATCTTCATGAAATAGTATTGATTATTAAGGGGTGAGAAAGACAAATGCATTGTAAGAAGGGCAAAGGGATCATTAGAATGAGATAGATTATCTCATATAAAAGAGGTGTGAAAGAGCTTTTATAATAAAGGGAAAGACAGAGGAGGTGGGAGGGAGAGAGTGAAACTTACTAACATACATACTCAGTTGGGTATAGAAATCTATCTTAACCTCCAGAAAAGTCGGAGGGGAAGGGGACAAGGGAAGGGGAAGGGGTAATAGAAGGGAGGGTGAATTGGGGGAGGTAAAAGACAGAAGAAGCAAAACACTTTTGATGTGAACAGGGTGAAAAGAGAGAGAGAGAGAGTAGGATAAACAGGGAAAATAGGATGGTGGGAAACACACGGTAATCACAATTGTGAAAATATTTTCATAGCAAGTTTCTCTGATAAAGACTTCATTTCTCAAATAAATAGAGAACTTAGTCAGATTTATAAAAATAAAAGTCATTCTTCAATTAATAAATGGTTAAAGGATATGACCAGGCAGTTTTCAGACAAAGTAATCAAAGCTATCTGTAATCATATGAAAACATGCTCTAAATTACTATTGATGAAAGAAATTCAAATTAAAACAACTCAGAGCTACCAGACCACACCTATCCAATTGGCTAATATTATAGAAAAGGAAAATGACAAATGTTGGAGTGGACGCAGGATAATTAAGACACTAATATACTGTTAGTGAAGACATATACTGATTCAAAAGTATTAGAGGGCAATTTGGAACTATGCCCAAAGAGCTATAAAACCATGCATACCTTTGACCAAGCAATAACACTGCTAGATCTGTATCCCAAAGAGATGAAATCAAAACAAAACAAACAAAGAGAGAAAAAAAGGACCAATATTTGCAATAAAAAGTTAGTGGTTTCAGAGTAACCTAAAAATACTTCTATGAACTAATGTAGAGTTAAGTGAAAATAAAGGGAGGATAATTTATATAATAAGAACATCATTATATAGACCAATAACTTTGAAAGACTTAATAACTCTGATCAACCACTATTCCAGAAGATTGAGGATGAATTATGTTAATTTCTAGACAAAGAGGTGATGGACTTAAGATGCAGGATGAGGCAGACAGTTTTATATGGCCAGTGTAGGAATTTATTCCAGATAAATAAATCACTACCTAACATTCATCATACTACACACTTCTAGAATGTGGTAAATGTCAAATGAATTTTGGAGAGTGGGTATAAGAGAAATTCATATCCCTTTGTGATTCTGGATAAATTCTGCTTATATAAGAGTTTTGCTTTTCATTTTCATTTTTTTTCCAATGGAGGCAGGAGGAGATGGGAAGAGAAAGTAAGTGCTTGTTAATCAAAAAATAAATATATATATTTTTTTAAATGTAAGCTCCTTAAGGATAGGAACTGTTCTTTTTTGGGGGAGGGGGAGGTTGCATTTGTGTTCCTAGTACTTAGCACAGTGCCTGGTTTACAGTATGTGCTTAATAAATGCTCTATCTTCTATCCATCCATCCATTTGTCTTTTTGTCTATTTTCTATTTTTATGTCTGTCAGTCTATCTATCTCTCTGTTCACCTTTCTATCTATATCTATATGTCCTAGAAACATCTTCCAACAGCTACTGCTCCTGCTGCTTCTCTCTGTTGCTGTCTGTCACTGTCTCTCTCTGTCTCTGTTTCTGTCTGTGTTTCTCTGTTGTTGTCTCTCTCTGTCTCTGTGTCTCTCTATGCATCTCTCTCGGTCTTCGTCTCTGCCTGCCTGTCTTTCTGTCTGTCTCCGTCTCTCTGCCTTTCCCTGGTTCATAGCTCAAAGAATGACTGATTTACGACTAGTTGGAAAAACTTCTAGAACAATAGTGAATTTACTTTCCTCATTGATTCTCCTTTCTGTTTTGTCGTCACACGCAGCAGGTAGAATGGTTCATTATTAAGTGTTTCTCAACTATTTTTAATTCTGCTTATTGGTTATTTGCATTTCTTAAAAAAACAATAATTTACTGGATAGAGATAATGTTACTTAGCAGTAAATAGATATTTTTGCTACGGATAGTTTGGTAAGGGGGGGAATAGGGACCTGTGGTAATTGATTCCATAAACTCCAACTGACTAAGAGACCGCCTTCCAGCTTGCCAATCAGTAGACTGCTTAGGAGCAGTCTATTGAATTTTATGAACTTTATTTACAACCTATTTTTATGCTCTAACTTTGCAGAGCAAAGAAACCATGTTGATACAGGGCCCTTTGCCCTGTACTAAAACCCTCATTATCTCTAAGAAGACAGGTTGCTTTAGACCCAGAGCCTTTGAGATTGTCTTCATCTACTAAGCAAGAGAAGGGGAGTAGAGAGACTACAAGAAAAGATCATACTCTGTACTACAAGAGAAGATCAGCCCCCCTCTCCAAAGTGTGATCAGTAGAGATAAGTAGGATTAATTCTTCTCATTCTCTGCAAAGAGGGAGATGAAAAGTATTCCTCATCCAAACTGCCCTTCACTGTGATCTCTGCTGGGAATCACTGGTATTTTGTATGTTCGAAATCCTTAAATGGAGCTATAATCTCATCAGTGTGGATTTTCCTCTAATTATGTAGTAATTAAGTATGTATCCATGCTTGTCCTTCCTGTGCATTTATCCATATCTTCTCATAAGTCCACCCAATAGGGTTCAACCAACTTTCTGGGGGCCCTCCCCACTTTATCCTTATATTTAAAAGATACTATAATGTAACAATCTGGCTATTTTTTGCACTCCCAATTTGACCATCCCATCTAGTTTTTTGAAAGGAGATATTTGCTTCTATAATAAAGTAATACTAGTACAAAGTTCAGGTTGAAGAGGGATTCCCAAAGGATGGTGAAATTCTCTGGATGTATTTCTGTGGATGATATTGTGCTGATTACATAAACACCAGAACACTGCAAAGACTCCTAGAAGAGCTCTGTAACTAGGGATGTACTGGTAAATGTTTAACGACCATTTACCTGGGGGAAAATGTACACATTATAGACATTTAATTTAATCTGCACTATTAACATTTTCTTCATCACTTTTTAAAGTCTTTATAATCAACAAAACAATAAATCAAACCCTGATTTGTAGCTTGCTGATTTCCAAGGTATAAATGCTCCTAACAGAAATTTTACAATCATCTTCATCTAGGCAGTTACCCATTGGCTTTAGTATACATTTGTCACTCAAAAGAGTTTGATCCACAACTATCCATAGGGGAAAAACCAAGTGGATAAAGAATATTTCTGAAAAAAATTAAATATGAAATATTTAAAAGTATTATAAAGGACAATGAAGAGGCTCATGGTAATTAGGCTGTAATATAAAAAAACAATGTATTAAAAGAAGAACCAGAATAAAAGCTGTAGTTAATGTAATATAATGTTTTCTGTAGGTTTTTTTAGAATTTTATTTTTTTCCTTAAGGAACAAAAATCTACTTTCTTTCCTTCATGCATCATAGTGGAAAAAGAGAGGGAGAAAAGTAAAACATGCATTAAAAATACATATATGTATAGTCAAGATACTGGTTCTCTCTCTCTTTTTTTTTTTTTTTTTTGCATTAGCTAATAGCTGACCTATTTTTAAAAGAACCAGTTCATAGTTATGCTTATTAATTCAATGTGTTTTGTTTTGGGAGGGGGTTGCTTTCAATTTTATTAATCTAATCTTTGATTTGCAAATTTTCTATTTTGGCATTTAATTGAAGTGCTTCTATTTGTTGTTTTCTAGGTTTGTTTTTTTTTTAAGGCGTGCCCAATTCTTTGATTTATTCTCTCTCTGTCTCTCTTTGTTTATGAAGTGTTTAGAAATATAAATTTTCTCCTCTGAACTGCTTTGATTACATCCAAAAAAAAATGGTAGGCTCTCATTATCTTTAATGAAATTATCTACTGTTTCTTTGATTTATTCTTTGACCTACTGGTATTTTAGGATTGTTTTTTAGTCAATTAATTTTCAACTTTTTAAAAAAGATCCTTTATTGAATATAATTGTCTGTGGTGCCTTTCTGCAAAAACAACATTTTTTAGAATGAAAACCATTTTTGCTGCTGCCTTTTTGAGTTCAACTGAAGAATAATAGATTTTTCTTCAGCTCCTTATTCTTGTAAGAAGCATTTATTAAATGCTTACTGTGTGGATTCAGCTTCGTAATTCATTCTTCTATCCTCTTTCATTTTATGGATAAATTTATCTCATTCTCAGGGTAGCAAGATGGCACAGTGGATAGAGTGCCCACCTTAAAGTCAGGAAGACTCATCTTCCTAAGTACAAATATGGTTTCAGACACTGGTTATCTGTGTGACCCTGGGTAAGCCCTTTCACCCTGTTTTCCTCAGTTTCCTCATCTGTAAAAAGAGCCAGAGAAGGAAATGGCAAACCATTCCATTATCTTTACCAAGAAAACCCCAAATGGCATCAGGAAGAATAGGATATGACTGAAACTAATGATCAATGAAAAAAGTATCTCATTCTCATTCATGGTTATCGTCATTAACTATGTGTTTATCTCCATCCTGTTCTCTTTGACTTTTTCTTCTTTTTGCTCTTTGCACTCTCTTTATAAAGAAGAGGGTAGTGAGAGATGAGTATCCTTAGCATCAATGCTATGTGATTGAGGCAATCAACTTCTGCCTCTCTTCTCTTTCCCTCATAGACATTCCAATCTTACATTCTTATCTTCTCTTTGCTTTTAAACCTGTCTTCATTATCTACTTTATGAGGTTGAAGTTCATTTCATTTAGACTAATTCCTCCTTGAATCTATCCCTAACTCTTATTCTCCTCTTCCATTCCCCCCCCATCTTTCCCCCTTGATTTAAATGATTTCCTGCACACCTGTGCATGTTCTGCCACGATTTGACCAGTTCAGATGAAATTGGAGTTTGTGTTCCCCATTTTCTCCATCCAATGTCTTCCTCTTCTTCCTTAATGTTCTCCTTTTCCCTTTCCTTTCTTTTCTTCTTTTATGATCATCAAAACACTCTTGAATCTTCTGTCTTCTTTAACACCTTCTTTGACACTTAATGACATTAGGTTTTTGAGGAGATATTTATATCATCTCTGCCTTTTAGAATACAAACACTCCATCCTTACTTGGTTCCTATTGAGTGCTCATTTGTATCTTTTGGCTCTCACATTTGGATTTCAAAGTTTTAACCTACCTCTAATCTTGACATCAGAAATTCTTAGAAGTCCTCTATTTCATTTCAGGACAGCTAGGTGGTGCAGTGGATAGAGTACTGGGCCTGGAGCAAGGAAGATCTGAGCATAATCCTGGTTTCAGGCACTTGCTAGTGTGACTGTGGGTAAATCACTTAACCCCTATTTACTTCAGTTCATTATCTATAAAAGGCAGACACACTGGAGAAAGAAATTTCAAGTCATTCAATATTTTTGCCAAGAAAATCCTATGGACCACTCCAAGGGATTATAAAGAGTTGGATCTGACTAAACAACAAATTTAATTTGAGGTCCATTTTTTCCCCTGTGAGATTTTATTTCAGTTTTGCTGGGTAAAGAGTTCTTGGTTGTAAGCCTATATCTATGGCCTTTTGAAGAACTGTATTCCAAGATCTCTGCTCCTTAATGGTTGTGACTGCTAAATCTTGGGTGATCTTGACAGATTCCTAGATACTTGGTCTTCTTTTTCCTAGTTGCTTGGAGTAATTTCTCTTTGACCTAGATGCTCTGGATTTTAACTATGGTGTTCCTTGGAATTTTCATTTAGGAGTATATTTTAGGAGGTGGTAGGTGTATTCTTTCTATTTTGACTTTGTCCTCTGGTTATATTTTAGGAGGTGGTAGGTGTATTCCTTCTGTTTTGACTTTGTCCTCTGGTTCTAGCACTTCTGGGTAGTTTTCTTCAATGATTTGTTATAATATAATATCCAACCCCTTTTTCGGGTAGTGTCTTTCAGGTAGTCAAATAACTAAAAATTATCTCTCTCTCAAAGTTTTTATAATCTGACCTTTTCCCATCTTTCCAGTTTTCTTACACCTTACTCCTGTTGATATAGTCTTGCAATTTAGTGACATTAGTCTCCTTATTATTTTTTGCACATGATACTCTTTCTCTGTACTCCAAGCATCTTCACAAGTTGTTCTCTATACTTGGAATGCTCTTCCTCTTTATCCCCACCTCCTGGACTCCCTGATTTTCTTGACATCTTTGCAAAATTTTCATTTTCTGTAAGAAACCTTTCCCAGGTCTTAATATTAGTGCCTTCCCTCTCAGACTCCCAACTTCGGCAGCTAGGTGGTGCAATGGATAGAGCACCAGTGCAGGAGGAGGACCTGAATTCAAATCTCACCTCAGACACTTGACACTCACTAACTGTATGACCTTGGGCAAGTCACTTAACCCCAATTGCCTCATCCTGGGTCATCTCCAGTCATCCTGATGAATATCTGATCACTGGATTCAGATGGCTCTAGAGGAGAAGTGAGGCTGGTGACTTGCACAGCCCTCCCTCACTCAAAACAAAGTTAAGTGCAAGTCATGTCATCATTTCTCTGATGGCATGGTCCTCTTCAGCAACGAAGGACAAACACACAACACACACTCCCAACTTATGCCATATATAGCTTGTTTGTGTATAGTTGTTTGCATGTTATCTCCTCCATTAATATGGCTACTTGATAGTAGGGATTGTTTTTTGCCTTTTTTCCTATTCCCAGTGCTTAGCACAGTGCCTGACACATAGTAGGAACTTGATGCTGGTTGAATAACTGACTGTCTTGATCTATTTGCCAGTTTTGTTCCTTTTGATATGAGATATTTTACATTCTCTTTTATTTTGTCAGTCTTTTGATTTTGTTGTCTTTTGAAGACAAATTTCCTTTTTCAAGAATCTGTTATTGAAGTAAGACTTTTTGCCTTTTACTCTAAGCTCTTAATTTTCCTTCAAGACTTTCTTCTGAAACTAGCATTTCCTTTCTACCTCTCTCTTTTAAAACTCCCATTTACTTATAAAATCACTTAACACTTTTAAAAGTCTCTTGTTTAATTCTTCCAAAAATTCTACTTGAATCTATACCCAGGCTGTGTTTTTCTTTGAGGATTTGCTTGGAGATACTTTGGAGTTATTCTCTCCTTTTGAGTTTGTGTCTTGGGCATCCCTGCCTCATAATAGATGGGATAACAGCAACAACATCAAGGATGATGATGATGATGATAGTTTTTTTGGTTTGTTTAGTAGTTTTTTTCAGTCTTCCCAAATTGATCCTTTATGTTAGTGTTAAGTTCTTCATATTTCTGGAGGTAAAGCCTGGGCCTGATTTGGTCTTGGTTTGTATTTTATAGGGTCTTGCTATTATATGTTCAGATATAGTGCCATGCTCTTTCCTGGACTCCAGGGTAATTCAGCTCTAGGATTTGCAAATTTTCAGTGTACTCAAAGCAGCCTCATTTAAAGTGGTCTGGCCACTGATCTCTTGGTCTGAGCTTTTTGGGCTCTTCCTCTAGGTTTGGGTCTGGGTGACACAATTGTACACTTGCCCCTAGTTGGAGCTCTAGTAGGCAGCAGCTTTTTCCGGTTCTTGTCAGCTGGCTGGAAGGCTCTGTAGATTTAGAACTGCAGATTTCCTCTTGATCTGAGCTTTTTGCCCTCCTTACTCAGTAGACTTCAGACTGAGCTGGAAACTAAACACACAATCCTGCTCTGAGGCACATAGCTGTTGCTCTGCTCTGTTTCTGTTATTTGTTCAGTATACAGCCTCAGAACCACAACTGCTCCAGTTTCTAGGTGCAAGTCTCTTTCCCAAGCCACACTGGATCTGCAGCCCAGTTCTGGGTCAGAACAACAAGGCTGCCAGGTGGCTCCTATTCCTGTGCCTTGAACAGTCACATGTCTATCCCTGCTGGATCCAGGACTATTTCTTCCCCTAGTATATAGTTGTAGGACTCAATTCAGTCCCACTGATGTAAAGTTTTGTGCAACTGGCTTCCTGGCAAGACCATGTCCCTAAAACTCTATTTCCATTTGCTGCCCTAGGCTGAAAAAATAACCTACTCTGAATTGTCCTTGAGTTTTCCAGTTACAACTTAGTCTGGCACTCTTTCTGGGTCTTTGTGGAGTAGTTGTTATTCAGAGCAAAGCTCCATTACTTTTTCCTACTCTGCTATCTTTACTGGTCTTGCATGCAGGTTTTGGAAAAGTCACTTAATATTTCAAAAGAGGCATTCAAATTTATGTGGGGTTTTTTTGTTTTATTTTATTTTTAATTGCTCTAATGACTTCTTCCCCTTTGGGGCAGAGTTTGAGACAGCCAGGGAAGAGAGGGTATCAGCACAGAGGAAGGTAGAGGACAGAATTAGGCAAGAAACAAATAGTGTTATAAAGGACAGACCAGCTACCAATTCAGAGAAAAGTTGTCAGTGTAAAGCAGAGGGCCGGGAGGGAATAATCTATCAAAGGAAATGAAGGAAAAGTGAGATGGTGGAATGGCATATCATATGGTGACATGATAAAGAAAAGGAGGATATGGTGGAATAGCAATTCAGTATATTTTAAAGGAAAATAAAGCCTAGCAGTAGTGTGATGGGACCACAATCCTTTACCAGCTGTATGCCTGTTGTAACTTGCTTTAGTCAATGTACCTTTGTGTAGGGCAGTTTATCTTTATGTATAAAGGATGTAATGAATATATATACTTGAAGTAGCCCTGAGAATCTTTGATTAGGTTCTTTCTATAACCAGACTTCTTTAAAGATTTCTGCATTCACTACATTTGCGCCTTTTTCATCTTGTGATTGTGAGTTCTCATCTTAGTTCTTGCCTTTGTAGCCAACAATCAAGAGAATTATATAATTCAAAACATAGTAACATATGCTCTGGACTGTCAGCTTCCAATGACAGTCTTTTCGATTAAAAAAAATTCTTATTCCACACATTTAAAGTTCAACCTTATGCTTTCTACTAACATTTCTACCTTTCTTTAAACAGTCCATCTAAAGTCCAAAGGCACACATGTGTCAAGGAATATATTGACCATTTACTCCAGCCCCAGAATGGAAATTTGCCTGAATTAATACAGAGTTTATTCCTCATAAATGAATCTTCCATAAAGTCACTCTATGCAACTACCAAACCCCCCCACCCCCCTTCCCCTTCTACATCTGGGCCTTCTAAGAATAAGTGGCTTTACGATGTTAGAAAATGTTGCATCTCAGGATGGCTGTCAAGTCCTACCTGACTCAAGTTTTCATTGCTCACAACCCATTATTCTATTTGATTTTTACCTAGTGGGGGGGTCTATGAACATGTGACAACTCATCTGGTGTAACAAAGGCCTAAGTAGTAGGTAAATGGTATAAAGAAGTGTCACTCTTTCTTCCAAGAAATTCCTCATTCCCTTTTTTCTTTTGCCTCCCTTACTTCCATCTTTGCTTTTGTTACAGTGACTAGAAAAATTATAATTCAGAAAGACGCCAGAAACTCAAACTAGGTCTTAAATTAAGACTGGGTCTCAAACTGGTAGCAGAACTGTACAATACAGTCAGGTCAATTCACCACAATGTTTCTCTGGGGTGGAGCCATCTAACAGGGAACATGAAACACTTGCTTCACCACTCCCATGTGGTTGAGTGAACTTCTACAGAACTGAATACCCCATTTGGATTATCCAGTTACGTAGCCCAATTTGAGGTCAATCTTAATAAGGTCACCATTCGAATATTCCTTCACTGTTTGACCACAAATCAATCTTACTAATAAATCCCAGTTCCTGTAGTATTTCTAGAAGAAAACTAGTGACTTCTTATTATTCCTGTTACACCGGAGTCATTAAAGGCCCTTCTTAGGGCCCACTTCCTTTGTGTTCACAGGCTTTGTCACAAATAGATACATATACAGGGCACAATGTACCATGGGATAATGCACTTCCTTTATTTGTCCAATACAATAGCCTGCATGTTTGGACACAGGGCTCCTTTTAAAAAGCTGTTCTAAAAGCAAGTCCCTCTTCTGTGACACAGACCTACTTCATGATATGAAGTTTGATATGTTTTGATAGATTACTGGTTGTAATTGCTCCTCTTCCTCAGCATTTTCAGTTCACTCTTAAAATTTAGCAAATTATTTTAAAATAAATCACTTATTTTCTATATTAAATTAGTACAGTACCCCAGGATCATGGCTCTAGAGCTAAAAGAAACCCTAAAGAAAATCTAGTCCAACTTGTTCATTTTACAGATTAGAAACGTGAAGCTCCAAAAGATTAAATGCTTTGCCCAAAGTCTCACAGGCAATAAATGACAAAGTTGGGCTATAAACCCAGGTCAATGGCTCCAATTCTGGCACCTTATTCTATAACTATAACTATATATATATATGTATAATATACATATAATATATATATATATATATATGATGTTTCCTTGTCTTGATGCAGAATGTAAAAATCAAAATTAGATGTCCTAAACGGGTAAATGAAAAAGCAGTCATTTTTATAATGATATGATTCCACTTACTTAAAGGTTCCTTTAAAGAGTGGTTCATCTTGTGCATTCAGGTATTTGACTTACAAGCAAAACATGTTAGGAGCCATTGGCTAACCAATTAATCAAAATTTTGTGTTAATCAGGAAAAGGAACAGACATATAAAAATTTAGCTTACAAAATGTGGTAGAAACGTGTAAATTGAAGTACATTTATAGGGAGGAGCTACTCTGTAGCTTTCAGAAAGACAATGTAAGGTAGCAAGAAAGAAGAAAACTGTACATTCATAATGAGAAGACCCAGGTTCTAATCCTGTCTTTTACTAAACAGCTGTGTGACCTTGGACAGTCACTTAACTGCTGTAGGCCTCAGTTTCCTCATCTGAAAATTAGGAGGAGGATAAAAACTTCAGTGGTGCCTTTCAGGTCTAAAATTGTATGATTCCCTGAGATTATTAGAAATGAGCTAAAAAGTTAACAATACAGAATTAAAATCATCAGTTCTAGATCATGATGAATGAAGATGCAAGTAAAGTGAAAGGTCTTAAAAGGAAAAAGGCATCAAATGGAAAATTATTCAACAGTGACAACTAACCAATA
Source organism: Potorous gilbertii (assembly GCA_028658325.1). Lineage (NCBI taxonomy): Eukaryota > Metazoa > Chordata > Mammalia > Diprotodontia > Potoroidae > Potorous > Potorous gilbertii. The sequence continues at coordinate 41,513,944 of CM053772.1, read as the reverse complement.
AGCCACTTTGTAGATTTCTTACAGATTTCAGGCTTATTTTCTTCTCCTTCTGGCCCTGATCTGTAATTTCAATGGCCTCTACTGATTTGGTTCAGTAGTTCAGTCTTTGTTTTTGAGTCTTGGAGTGTTCCTTGGGAGTAATGAGGGGTTAACTGATTTGTCCACAGTCACACCGCTAATCTCTGAGATAACTTGATAACTTCAACAGTGAACCTTAGTAAATGAGAACAAAAACCTACCAAAAACCAAACTAACACAGAGGTAAAGAAGTTATTCCCCAGTCATTACATGTCCTGGGGTACTTTTTCAAGAACAGAAAATGTTTGCCTTCCTATTCTTACAAAACTGCAATATGACTAATTACATTCTCGCTACATAATATAATTCCTGCTAGGATTAGGATTACACACAAGATAGATTTGACTTCTTATCCTTCAACATACTATCTTAATTGAAGAGAGATCTGTATCTACATGGATATGGAGTTATATGTAAGTTTTCTTGGAGTAAAAGTTATAAGTAAGGGATTGTTAAAAACTTATCCTAGAAAATGCACAGTTAATTCTTTTTTAAAAAATTATTTTGTTTTCAGTGTTCTACAATCCCTTCCATATATCTTAGATTTTTTTCCCCTCCTTCCCCCTCCTTCCCTCCTGCTTCCCTACTCCCTCCCTGAGACAGCATAAAATTTTAAAGGTTCTACATATACATTCCTATTAAATACATTTTCACCTTAGTCATGTCACATAGAAGAATTAAAATGATGAGAGAAATCATAAAACAAAACAAAACATAATACAAAAGAAAATGGTCTGCTTCATTCTGTGATCAAATTCCATAGTTCTTTCTCTGGATGTGGAAGACATTTTGCCTCGAGATCATTAGGAATTTTTTAAGTCCTTGCATTGCAATGAAGTACTAAGTCTACCAGAAAAATTTCCCACACTCTATGGTTATTGCTGTGTACAAAGTCCTTCTAGATCTGCTCCTTTCACTCAATATCAGTTCATATAAGTCTTTCCAGGCCTCTCTGAAGTCTTCCTCTGCATCATTTCTTATAGCACAATAGTATTCTATTATATTCATATACCACAATTTTTTCAGCCATTCCCCAACTGATGGGCATCCCCTTGATTTCCAGTTTTTGGCCACCACAAAGAGAGCTGCTGTAAATATTTTTGGACATGTAGGACCCTTTCCCATTTTTATGATCTCTTGAGGTTACAATCCTAGATGCAGTATTGCAAGGTCAAAGGGTATGCAAATTTTTGTAACCCTTTGAGTATAGTTCCAAATTGCTCTCCAGAATGGTTGGATCAGCTCACAGCTCCACCAACAATGAATTAATGTTCCAACTCTCCCACATCTTCTCCAACATTTATCATCTTCCTGTTTTGTCATGTTAGCCAATCTGATAGGTGTGATGTGGTATCTCAGAGTTGTTTTGATTTGCATCTCTCTAATCAATAGTGATTTAGAGCACTTTTTTTATATGATGATATATAGTTTTAATTTCTTCCTCTGGAAAAAAACTGCCAGTTCATATCCTTTGACCATTTATCAATTGGGAAATGACTTGTATTCTAGTACATTTGACTCAGTTCTCTATATATTTTAGAAATGAGGTCTTTATCTCAAACACTAGTTGCAAACATTCTTTCCAATTTTCTGCTTTCCTCCTAATCTTGGTTGCATTGGGTTTGTTTGTGCAAAAACTTTTCAATTTAATGTAATCAAAATGATCCATTTTGTACTTCATAATGTTTTCTATCTCTTGTTTAGTCAAAGATTTTTCCATTATCCATAAATCTGACAAATACACTATTCTTTGCTCCACTAATCTGTTTATAGTGTCAATCTTTATACTTAGATCATGTCTGCATTTGGACTTTATTCTTATGTATGGTGTCAGGCATTGGCCTATGCCCATTTTCCACCACACTGTTGTCCAGTTTTCCCAGCAATTTTTTTCAGTGAGTTCTTATTCCAGAAGCTGGGGTCCTTGGGTTTATCAAACAATAGATTGCTATATTCACTGACTACTGTGTCTTGAGTACCTAACCTATTCCACTGCTCTACCCCTCTGTTTCTTAGCCAGTACTAAGTGGTTTTGGTAATTGCTGCTTTATAATACAATTTGAGATCTGGTAGAGATAGACCACCTTCCCTAGCATTTCTTTTCATTAGTTTCCTTGATATTCTGGACTTTTTGTTCTTCCAGATGAGTTTTGATATTATTTTTTCTAGCTCTAGAGAATAATTATCTGATGGTTTGATTGCTATGGCACTGAATAAGTAAATTAATTTAGGTAGAATTGTCATTTTTATTATATTGACTCAGCCTACCCATAAACAATTGATGTTTTTCCACTTACTTAGATCTGACTTTATTTGTGCAAAAAGTGTTTTGTAATTGTGTTCATATAGTCCCTGGTTTGTTTCGGCAGGTAGACTCCCAAATATTTTATAGCATCTACTGTAGCTTTAAATTGAATTTCTCTATCTCTTGCTGTTGGGCTTTGTTAGTAACATACAGAAATGCAGAAGATTTGTGTGGGTTTATTTGTAACCTACAACTTTGCCAAAGTTGTTTATTATTTCAAGTAGTTTTTTACTTGTCTCTCTGATGTTCTTTAAGTATATCATCATATCATCTGCAAAGAGTGATAACCTAGTTTCTTCTTTGCCTATTCTAATTCCTTCAATTTCTTTTTCTTCTCTTATTGCTACAGCTAACATTTCTAGTACCATATTGAATAATAGTGGTGATAATGGACATCCTTGTTTCACCCCTGATCTTATTGGAAGTGCATCTAGCTTATCCCTACTGCATATAATGCTTGCTAAAGGTTTTAGGTAGATACTGCTTTTTATTTTATGGAAAGTTCCATTTATTCCTATGCTTTCCAGTGTTTTCAATAGGAATTGATGTTACACAGTCAATTTCTTTTAAAAGATGTTATTGACAGAACCAGGTTAAATACGTAACTCTTCTAGTATAGTGTGAATACTATATTTGTTTAAAGTGTAACCAGCAAGACTTTTTTAAAGTATAAAGTGTTACACAACTTCAACAATGGTAGATTATTCATGGTCTTTTTTCTATTTCCAATTCAATTCCCCAGGGGATAAATTGTAACCTGAAAGGCTAAATGATTGATCATAAGGGAATTACATTTCTGCTTAGAAAACGTGTTGCAATTAGAAGTAATACAAGCATCAAAAGATAAAATCTAAGCAGTTTCATAATAATTTATTTTTCCATCAAATACCTATCACCTAATATTAATTATATATGCAGCATTCGGGAGGTGGGATTTCAAGTGGAAATAATTTAATACCTAATAACAAGAATAAGTCAGTGTTCTTACCATGGAGAGGTATCCTGATGCAGTGATCAAAGTATCAGGCTTTGAGTCAAGGGGTATAGTTTTGAGTTTGGGCTCTGACGTGGACTATGCATATGAATCTGAGTAAGTCACTTAACTGCTACGTGTATCAGTTTCCTCAGATTGTAAAAAGGGGACAATATGATCTGTACTTCATAAGAGATGAGAAAAACATGATGTAAACTATCATTATTATCGCAGAATGGGAAGTAAGCACATTAATAACCTATGCTCCTATTTACACATCTATTTCCAAAGCTAATTATTTATTTGAACAAAAGGTCTTGCCTTGATTGAAGCTGTTAAAAAGTAGAAGTGTTGGCTGTTAATAAAATGAAGTACAGGTTCTAAATGTGAAGAATGATCTGGTGAACTCAAACACAGTTTAATTCTCTGATTAAAAATACAAAGTAGCCTACCATCCTGTACATCCTTCTTCAGCTTTCCAATGACAATAAGAATGACAACTTTTAGATAATAAATATTAATTCATTTACTGATTAATTGTGTGAATCAAAATTGGATTATAATCATCAAATAAATTCACAACCACTCTAGAGATTGCCCAGACAATTCATACAGGGAGATCCAAATGTACCCAAAAATGTCTGTCATCCAGACGATGACACAAATCAGGCTGTTTATTGAGTTTATCCATCAGTACTTATACTTTGGACAGATACTGCAATTAAATAATGAGCTGTCCCTGTAATAAGAAAATAGGAAGACAGTAGGCTGCATTGCATGTGAAAACCTGTTTAACACTTTCCAATAATCCCAAACTGTCCCTGTAATAAAACATCATCTTTTTTATCTCCATACTTTCCCAGTGATTCTGGGATACCACCAGCATTATAGACTACCATACATTCCAAAAAAAAAAATCAAATTATAGTTGGCCCAAAGGACAATGGAGAAACACATGGTGAACAGGTTGCTGCATAAAATAAATGATGACTTATGTACAAGAAAGATTATAAGGGAGAACATTTGATAAAATGTGTGAACTAAAAAGAGTAAGCTGGTCATATTGTAAGAGCAATGGCTGCCCACAAAATGTTAAAAGACCAAAGAAAGTCCTCTATTGACTTCATTGGATGCTTTTTGGGGGCATTGACAAGAATCACAAACGATGCTGGACTATGTGTATTTATTGTGGGTTTTCTTTTTCAGTTGTTCAATAGGAATGCAGTGGGAAGGAGAAATGATGATGATTAAAAAGTGAGGAAGGTCTGAGTATGTTGTGTGGATGTCCTTGGAAATTATGGAAGGACATGGACAAGGGGTGGATAGAATAGGCAGGCCTGGATGGATTGTTGCCTTTATTATTGAAGGACACACCCACATTCATAAGATCTCAGACCCAATGGAGTACTAGACTATTTAAACACTAGTGCTATACACACAGTTCAAAAAGCTCAGCTGATCCGGATCCACTCCCTAGTTAATAGAAGAGGAGATGGCAAAGGTTTATAGTCAGCATTTGTCATTTTTAAAAATCTTCACAACAAAAGATGAAGATTATTATGATAATATTACATAAATCAAGATTGGTTACTTTCTTTTTAAAAGGATAAATTTTATTGATGTCTCTATCTTCCCTCCTCACTCCCAGGGCCATCCCATATAACAATGAATATTATTTTTAAAAAGAGAAAAAAAACAATCAGCAAAACCAATCTATACACCAAAAACAAATACTCTGAAAGTATACATACATACATATATATATATAAAATGTTCACACCTATGGTCCTTCCCTCTGATTATTTTACAGCTGTTTCTATGTACTTTGCTGTTGTCTGACCACCTTCTTTCATCCTTCAGGGGCTGCTCTTCTTTTCCTAATATTTTAGTTAGTTGACTCCACAATTTTAAGTCCTTTCTACTAATTATTCTTCTTTCCTCCTGTCTTCCCAAACCTTCATTTTAGTTTTGCCTTCTTTTTCCTTTTCAATTCTTCATTCTCTGTTGCTTCTGCCAAAGTCCTATTTTAGACAAATTGGGGCCAGTTCCTTGCAAGGCTATTATCTGCAATGTCAAACAAGTCAAGGCATGACTTAATCAGGCTGCTAGCACAGTGTATCTCACCTAGCCATGTTTCAGGAACCCTCCACTGACTGCTGGGGCTGAGATAAAGCATTGTCAAGGTACAAATAAAGTGTCTAGAACCAAAAAAGCAACTGTTCCTTTCAGGTGTTAAGTGAGCACTGCCCCTCCCTCTTCCTTTCATATCCATTAGTCTAGGACCTTGGGACCCTGGTATTACATTCAATGAAGAGAGCTGCAGAATTTTAAATGGGGTATTTTAATCAGAGTTCAGAGACTGGCTCTGTCAGTTATTGTATGAAGCAGGTAACTCCTTTGGGCTTCTTTTTTCCCATCTGCAAAATGAGAAAGGTAGCTTAGATGACCTCTAAGAGTGCTTATAGCTCTATGCTCTATATTTCTTTAGCCAACGATTTGAAGGGCAGTCATGTGCATGTAAAGGATGAGAAAGAGCTAGAGTAGTGGTTTTTCTCTTAGAACATTTCATCACCCATTTCCCATCTCCATGCCTTTGCCAGGCTGCCTGGAATGCACCACTCCTTAAATTTCCTTTTAGAGTCACTAGTTTTCTTCAAAGCTTAGCTCATGAGCCTGTGTTCCACAGGAAGCTTTTCCTGCTGGTGCCTCCCCAAGGAGCTCATAATTTAATTGACAGTTAAGCAAACAAATACAAAAGAAACACAACAATCAAACAAATATGTACCAAAAAGCTATACACAAAATAAACAGGAAATGATTATTAACAGCACAAGGCACTAGAATTAGGAGGGAGCGAAAGGTTTCCTGTAGAAATATGCTTTCTGCTGGAACTTAAAAGAAGCTAGAGAAGCTAATTGGCAGAGATGGGGAGGGACAGCATTCTAAGCATAGGGACAGTTGGAAAAAATGTCTGGAGCCGAGAGATGTCTTGTTCCTGGCACAGCCAGGAGGCCAGCTTCACTGGATTGAGGGGTCAGAGGATTGAGAAGGAAAGAACTAGGCTATGAAGGGCTTTGAAGCATTTTATATTTATTCCTGGAGACAATAGGGAGCCACTGTAGTTTACTGAGTGGAGGGGTGATAACATGGTCATCTGCACTTTTAGAAAAATCACTTTAGTGGCTGGAGGATGAATTAGAGTGGGAGACTATAGGGATTCAATTAGAAAAATTTATTAAGTGCCTACTGTATGCTAGGTAGAAAGTGACCTTGCACAGCCCTCCCTCCCTCAAATCAAAGTCAACTGCAAGTCACGTCATCATCTTGATGTCACCTTCCTCTTCCAAAACTAAGGACAAACACAAGGTCCTGTGCTAAGCACCTGGAGATACAAAGAAAAAATTAAAATTCCTTTCGATCGTCTCCCCCTTACATTCTATAAATGAAGCCAGTATTTACACAGATAAAGAAATCCAAACTACCCAAAGACACACAAGTTTCCTGGCGGGGAGTAGGGACCAGGAGAGACCTCGTGTCCTTGAAGCATCCACCTTGGTCATGGCCTTCCTGACATTTCCTGCCGATCTAGGGGTTCTTCCCTCGGCAATGTCTCGTGAAGTCAGGACGCCTCTGCAGGGTTTCTAAAAGCACCAAACAAAATCCATAGGAGCATGAAAGAAACAAAGTATCTGCAATGAGATACTTTGAAATAATTGTTACAAAATGACAAAGCCCGGGTCCTGGAGGGCTTGGCGGTGCCTGGTAACATAGTAACCACCTAACGCTCCGCGGCTGCCACGGCTGCCCCAAGTGACAACCAAACAAGGGCTTGTTTCCCCAGGGCCGCGGCCCCGCGCTGCCCCGCACGGGTCGGCCCGCATCGGCGTGCGCACCCCGGCCTTGGGCCCCCCACTCCGCCCAGCGCCGAGGCGCGGCCCCGGGCCCCTAGCACTCGCTTCCCCCTTGCCCAGGCCGGCTGCCGGCCCAGCACGCGCACCACCGCCCCAGCCCAGCTCAGGCTCCAACATGCAGAACCACGTGCAGCCCGAGGCGGGAGGGGGAGGAGAGGACCCGGAGCTCGCCCGCAGAGTTTGGGGCGCGAGGCCCGGGAGGAGAGCGGGCGGGGTGGGGCGGGTCCGAGGCGAAGGTAGCGGAGGGGGGCGGGGAACACAGGGAGGGACAGGAGGCGGAGCCTAGGAGACCCCGCCTCGCCATTGGCGGAGACCCTCCGGCGGAGGCCAAGGTGGCCGTGGTGGGGGCCCGGCGGTGCGGCCTCCCCAGCGCCCCCATCCCTCCTGCAGAGAAGTAGGCCGAAGGACCCCGACATCCCCGACGCCCACAGGCCCCTTAGTCCAACCCCTCGTTTTACAGAAGGGGAAACTGAGACCCGGGGAGCCCAAGCCACTGGCCCAGAGTCACCCAGATCCTAAGTGGGTCCGAGGCGCAGAGCCGGGGGGCCCCCGCATCCATGGGGGCTCACCCTCTTTGACACAGATGGGGAAACCGAGGCCCGGGTGGCCGAGAAGTGGCCGGGCCGGCCGCGGAGCAGCCGGGGAGGGCATCCTCCGCCTGGCCTTGGAAGCCTCGGGCTTCGCAGCCCATTCCCAGCACTTCCTCTGCCCCTGCTGTGCAAAGGGCAAGAGAACGACAGGCGGGGACGTGGGTTCTCTACCCCTCCAACCCCCCCTTTGTCTTGGAGGTTTTCTTCCAGAGCCCAGAAGGAAGGCCCGATGGGGGTTCAAAGTGCCCTGGCCATCCCTTGGTCTCATCGATAGCTAGATTTCTTAAATAAGCTCAGGACAAGGATGTGCTTCACTGAAGGAGACGTGTAGGTGATAACTTCCGACCCCAAGGTGCCCCCCACGAAGCATCCCCGCCGCCCCTCTCGGGCTCCATTTTCGCCCCCATCTCTCCTGGCTTCCCCCTGCAGAGTTGAGACAGGACTTTTCACACGAATCTAATTTGACCTCAATCTCACCTTTTTCCTACCAGTAACTACTTTAAGATCCTGTTGCTACAGGAGTTCAGGAAAAAAAAATCCATTTGTAATATTACTTAGAAGTGCCTGACCACACCCTGACTCCCACAGTGTTGTGTAAATCAGATTACTGTTCTGTCTGGGCAAAAAAAAAAAAAAACCAAAACCCTGCAACTAAAACTGGGAAAGAGGAAGGGGGGGGGGGGTGGAGACACCAGCTGGGCTCTTTTTAGGAGTGCGAGTGACAGTTATGTTTATGATCTATTTATTAAACAACATTTATATTGCTAGGATGTGATTAGCTTTTGTAATGATATCACTGTTTTACAGTATCTGTGCTGTCTTGCATCCGTAATAGGTACACATAATTAAATTCGGACCCCTAGGATGAAGTGGCGGATTTATAAACTCAGGAATATTTTCTTGTTAAAGAATGATGAGATTAAAGCAAAATGATGGGGTGTTGTTTTTTTAATTCACTGTTATTTTAAATTGTTTAAAATTTGTAAAGACGAATACCTGGGTATGATGTTTTATAGGGACACCTTTTAATTTTAAGAGTAGATGTATTATTATTATATAAGCATATATATGTGTAATAGTTCGACTTAATATAGCATTAAAATCCAGTTTCTTGAATAAGGATCCAACGAAGTAGAGAGGTCATTAAGGACACTATTTCAAACTTAACAACTGTGTATCAGTCACTATTATGTGTCCTAACTTTTTTCTCTTGAGGCATAAGCCTTTATAGCACGTATTCCTCTGAATATGTAAATCCTCTAGTTCATTTTTTAAATTCTATTTTTATTTTATTTTTCTCTATTACCTGTAAACATAAACTTTTTAACATTCATTTAAAAAATTTTTGAGTTCCAAATTCTCTCCCTTTCAATCCTCCCCGCCTCCTTGAGAAGGCAAGCAATTTGATACAGGTCACGCATGTATAGACATGCAAACATCCTTTGTAATTTCTAATATTTATGTCAAATGATAGAACCAATTTTTAGGATGTTTTGAGTAGTGGCCAAAACTGATGGTTCCTTAAAATGTGCTGTCATAAGAAAGAGAAAGAAAGAAAAGTTCAAAGATAATTGAGATATTCTGGAGTCTTATAAAATTGATATTGTGTAATGAATACTTTTAAAATTCCACAGTGGACATTGGGAAAATAAAATCAAACGTGTATGTGTGTGTATATAGATAGATATGTATTTGTATACATATTGTATATATATATATATATATATATCCATATATTGGACATATAGGCTCACATAAATGCATATATGTATACACATAAACATATGTATGTGTGTATGTATATATATATACACATAACTTGTTTTAAGTAAAAGTCATCTAATAATAGTGAAGTAAGTAATTATGGAAAAAAGAATGGACCAGTGATTTAAGGTAACACTTGAACCCCAGACTCTGAGACCAGCTCAAGCCACCATGCCATAGTCTAAGGAAATCATTCTTGAACAAAAACAAAATCCTAATACTGTGCTTCAGATAAAGTGATTCTATGTCCTTTGCCTTGCGTGATGATTGCATGATAAATATCCTTTGTTTCCTATTTAAATATGAACAGGTGATTTGAGTTTTGTGATGTAAAAATACAATTTATAGGTCTAACCTTGGGAAGTCACTTAACTTTTAGAACTCAGTTTCTTCATTTACAAAATGAAAGAAAATGGATGCTCTCTAAAGATGGTCTTCTGGGCATAAAACTCTAACTTGAAATTCAATTAAATTTGACCACTTTCTATTTTGTCAAATGGTGTAATTTCCAATTGACTGACATGAACATCAATGGATCATTGGTATCGTGGAAGGAAGTCTCTACTAGAGTACTACACAACTTTGTCCTGGATCTTATTCTGTTAAGCATCTTTATCAGTAACTTGGGCAAAAGTATAGTTGGAATGCTAATCAGATTTGCAGATGACATGAAGCTATGAGGGATAGCGTGTTGGATGGTAAAATTGGCTTCCCAAAAGACTTCACCAGCTTAGAAAGATGAGCCAAAAATAATGTGAAATTTAATTGAAATATATGTAAACTTCTATGTAGTTTTTTTTTTAAATAGTATATACAAATAAAGAATGGAGGAGATATTATGGCTAGAAGTTTTGTGCAAAAAAGACCTAGGGGTTTTAGTGGGTTGCAGACACAGCATGAGTTAGCAGTATATCACGGCAGCTCAAAAATCTCATGTGATCTTAGGCTGCCTTGAAGCCTTCACTAACCATTTATTGGGCTTAGGGCAGATCTCTGGAGACATTGAGGCCACTCCTGGAGAAGGTTGGCCCAAGCCAACAGGAGCTCAACCTGGGCTGTTGCCAAGGAGGTGAGGAAGCAAGCTATTTTCCCATTTTAATTATTTTTCCTAACAAGGTTCCAGGTTGTTTTAATTGTTAATAACCACTGAAGGACACGTATTGTTAGTGCCTTCTAAATTATAGCGTCTGGGGGAGAGCTCTGGATGTCCTACCACAGATACTGCTTTACCATTAGGAGCTGTTTAGGGGCCACGTCAGGAGACTTCTGGACCGTCTTCCATTCTGACTTCATCAGATCTTACCAGGAGTATTGTGTCCAGTTCTGAGTACCACATTTTAGAAAGTGCATTGACAAGCTGGATCACTGAGAGAAAGGTAATCAGAGTAGTGAAGGGAACTTTACAGCAAACCAAGGATGGAGAACAGTTTTCAAAATGTAGGGTTGTTATATAGAAGATGGATCAGATTTCATCTTGCCCAAAGGGCAGAACTAGGACTCATTAATTATGGAGTTGTTACTGGTAGAGGTTATGTGGAGGCAGACTTTAGCAGCATAAAAAAAAAAAGACAACCAAATTTCAAAACAATTAACATCATAGAGTCATAGATTTCAAACTAGAAAACTTTGGAGCCATTGATTCTTTCATTTTACAGATTAAGAACCTGAATCTGAGCCTGGTTAAGTGACTTGTCCAGAGTCATCCAGCTTGTAGTTGTATACAAAATGGGATGGATTACCTTAGGGGGTATCGAGTTTCCTGTTGTTGGAGGTGAGAGGTTAGAAATGGTTGTTTATTGGGGATACTAGAGATGACAAAGCATATAACCAGGTGACAATTTATTTTGAAATACATACGTCAGAGACAGAATGTGGGAAACGTTATAATCATAACAAACCCTAAGCTTTTTGCCTTAATTTTACCTTGATGAATCAATCAAGTATGTAAGTGCCTGGTACTGTGCTAGGCCCAGGGGATTCACATACGAAGAATGAAACAGACCCCACTCAAAAAGACTCATTTCTAACATATGAACCCTAATTCCTGAAAGGTCACCCCTTTATTTTCATTCCTTTGATTCTTAAATATTCATTTCATTTGTATTTTTTTACATGCTGCTTTCTAAGTGCATTTTAATTAAGGTGACGTGTATGATACCTATACAAGTAAAAATAAATCGAGTGACTTCATGTCTTTATGATTTTTCCCCTATTGCATGAACAGTACAGAACAGAGTGGATATCACTATTTTGAACTGACATCACAGTCTTGTGATTAAAGGACTGAGAGTCAGGAGATCTGGATCCTAGTCTCTATTCTAGCACTGACTCAGTTAATAAAATGGGGATATTGTTACCTGAATCTACTTGGCTATCTAGGGATGATATGAAGAAAGGTGAAATACATAAAAATACTGATTTTCTTGTGGAGAAAGGTGTTACCGTATTGTAATTTTATTCTAATTCATGGAAATACTACAGTATTGAAATGAGTCTCCAAAGGTTGCCCAATATATAAATGTGTCAGTAATGACAGTCAGAAATTTTGAGTAGATAGGGTCTGGAGATCACCTTTGCCAGCATCCAGTGTTTTAAGAGAAGGAAACAGGCCCCAGAGAATTTGTGACTTGCTTCAGATGGCACTGCTGCTAGTTAGTGGAAAAACTGGAACTAGAACTTTGGTCTCTTGACTTGAGTATTCCAGCATAGGACTCTTTGCAAGTCTGGTGCCTAAATACTACTTGAGAGTTGCTTAGACACTGAGAAAAATCTGCTTATTTATTTGAAGTACACACCTAAACTCTTAAAGTACTCACAGTCAAGTTTAGTTATTTCTCTCATGGTAACGGGAACAGATCTGGGAAGTATGAAGTCTCTTTGTTACATTCAGTCTGAGACCGTTATTATTGGACAGTGATTTATTGTGTTAATTCCCCTTGTCTGTAGGAATTGGAAAAGGTTTTAAAATTATGGTTTTCTAATAAGGCTTCATATCAATGTTAGGTATTGTAAAGACTTTAGTATGATAAATGACTGGGGCAAGGGAAAGACTTGTTTGAAAACTAGTGTAATTTACATGGATGTTTTCCATCTTTGTTATAAAAATTAGGAGAGGCATCATGGTGTGTGTGTGTGTGTGTGTGTGTGTGTGTGTGTGTGTGTGTGTGTGTGTGTGTGTGTGTGTGTCTGTGTGTCTGTGTGTCCTTTGTTGCTGAAGAAGACCATGCCATCAGAGAAATAATGAGATGACTTGCAATTAATACTAAGGTGTCAACAGTGGAAAACTGTTGAATTTGGAGTCAGCAGACCTTGTTTTAAATTCTAGTTTTAGTCAAATCATTTGTAGGACCCAGGGCATGTCACTTATCCTTTAAGGCTCAGTTTACTCACCTACAAAATGAAGGAGGTGAACTGCATGACTTATGGGGTCCCATTCTTCTATAAAGCTGTGATCCTATGGCCCAAGGTATATTTGGAATCTTTTCTATTCTCTGGCACATAAAGCTTAATGTGGAATGCAAACTAGATCTACACATTGTTAATAAACTTCTGGCAGAATCAGGAAATTATTTTTATATTTTAGGCTAAAAGAATGCTCTGGAGGAAGAAGAAGGTATTGCTAACCTCTCTCTCCACCCTAAAAAATTTTATATTGTACAGCTCAAGTTTATGGGATAGGTACTCAACTCTGTATCCTCAGCTTCAGAAACAAGGCCAGGACCTCACACTGAGTAAGATTTGAAAACCGCACCTATCCTCTGCCCCTCTCTATTACTGTCCAATGTAAAATGGACACATAATTTTACACATAGCACCTACCTGTGTCATGGGTCATGGCCAGCAGGATTTCTAAGCATTAAAAATGAGAATTTAAAAACATTGAAATCAAAAACGATTTTTCACCCTCGTGGGTGTACTCTAGGCAGTTGCCTACTTTGTCTATCCCAAGTCCTATCTCTAGTAACTTACTGGACTATTAGTTAGAAAAACATTGACTAAATTTTAAAGAACTCTGTCAGTTATGTTTACCAGTGTTGAATCAGCGATATATTTAAAACAACAATCTGAATAGGAAATTCAAAATGGTTTAAACACAAGAAAACAAGTTGCAGTGTTTCTGTATTGTAAGTATTCACCTAAGTAATAGAAAATTGAAAGGGAAAAAGGACATTTAGAAGATGTAAAGATTGGGAGCGGGAACTAGCAGATGGAGCAATCCTTAGAGACAAAGAATGTTTGGAACAGAGTTGTCCAAGCATGATCTAAGCAGGGGCTTAACTCTTGAAAGGAAAAAAAAAAAGTAATGTCATTAAATTATGCTATTGCATATCTGATTTGAATGGGAAAAGAGGGAGGTCACATTCTCTCAAGCTCCAAAAAAAACGGGCTGAACAGGTCAGGGCATCAACATGATTATAGAATAATAAGACAAGGAAAAATTTCTGACAAACTAATTCCCCTCCCTACCCCTTAATTTAAGCCAAATCATTTTCATCATCAAATAGAAACAACTAAAAAGTAATGTGCTGCCTTTTGACAAATGCATTTTGGGTATGCTTCAGATTAAAGGGATCCTTTCAGGTGTTATCTAGGAAAATCGGCATCTTTTCAAAACATAGATGTGTCAAACCCTTTTTTGAAAAGTGTGACTATAAGTTAAGCTTTATGTTAGTTGACATTGACTTGCTTATCTGTTTTTTATCACAGTACTTCGTGTACATTTTACTTTTTCTGGGTTGGTCTGTAAATTATTACAGTGCCTAAAGGCAGCCAGGGTAGATGAGCACATAGCTGTAATTGTAAATCAATCAAGTATTTGTTGAGCATACATTATTTGCTTAGCGAATGTTGTCCTTAGGAAGGGGGAGAAGGACAGGAAAAAGTGGATAGAAATATAGGTAGATCTACCTTTAGAGAGATTTTGATTCTTTCATGGAGGCACAATTAATATTCAAAATAATTGGAGAACAGTTAAGGTATATTAAATTATAAAGACCATAAATGCAATTGGAGTTCACATTAGTGTCAATAGAGACGTATGGGCTGGAGAAACTGGTGCTGTCATTTAAGAACAGGCTGGACATCTCTTAGAGAAGGAGAGGCCTGGCTCTTACTCATTCTCTCCCTATTACTCTTGGCTGCTCACCTGACCTTCACCTAGTGTTTACAGCTCATTAGAGAGAAATCAGAGGAATGGCTGTCCATTAAAACTGCATTAAGATTTTTGGGACTGTGTTAACCTCCAACTGGGAAGAATGTATTTGTCAGGGCTGTCCTACCTCTGGGAATCCTTGACAGTCTTTTGAAAGTTGAGAAAGTCTTTGTTCATTAATTTATTCATTAAATATGTATTAAAGGCACAGTATATGAAGTGCTGGCAGTTCGGTGGTACAGTGGATAGAACACCAAGTCTGGAATCAGAAAGATCTGAGTTGGAATCTGGCCTCAGACATTTGGTAGCTGTATCAGCCTTAATGCCTGTTTGCCTCAGTTCCTCATCTGTAAAATGGAGATACGTTGGAGAAAGAAATGCAAACTACTGCAGTAACATTGGCAAGAAAATCCCGTGGACTTTGTCAGAGTTGAACACAACTGTGAATGACCGAACAATAAATATAAAACTCACTGGGTTAGGTACTGAAGTACAAGGCAAAACAAACCCTGCTCCCTACTTTCACTGAGTTACAGTCTAGTAGAAAATGCCAAGGAAAGGGTTGAATAATGATGGTAAAATGTCAGAAGTTGAAAGCAAAACTCTTTATGAGTAAGTAGCCTTTGAGGCCATTATATTTTATACTTCAGATTTTATCAACAACTTTACTTCGCTGTGAACTGTAAGAGCAAGTACGTGAACTGTGACTTTCCACACTATTACTACATGGACCATTCTACTTACTGGAAAGGCCATAGAGTTTTTCTAGGTAGGATCAAATGATCCTATATTTAGAGCAGAAGGGAACCATTCCTCTTATATATTCTACAGATGAGGGAACTGAGGCACAGAGAAGTGTTGAGATGTGCCTAAGGTTACACAGGTGCCAAATAGAGAAGGCATGGGTCAAATTCAGGTGTCTTCTGACTCAAGAATGAGCATTCTTTCTATTTCCCTATGCTGAATGGAAACAAGGCTTTTCAAAAACCAGGATTTCCCTAAGCGCAGTAGTAACAGGGACAGAGGAAGTAGCCTTCCGAAGCAAGGGCCTTGTCTATGTGGAGCTTCAATATAGGGACCTGATTTGATTTGCTACTGTTTTTCTGTTCTAATCTAGTTCTTTACAGTAAATGTTTCAAAGCTTTTCTTTCTTACGTCCCCTGCCTCCAACCACATCCCTTTGACCTACGCTTAAGAGAGGATGGCCTGAGGCTAGCTGAGGTAGGCTCCATCAGCTCCCTGCTTGCCTTTTTCATATCACCTTAGCATCATCACCTACTTTTACTTTTCTTTTGATCAGAGTTCTCTCTAATTTCTAATCTATAGTCCTTTATTAAGCGTCTGACATATGCCAGGCACTGTGGTAGGTATTGAGAATACACAGACAAAAGTGAGTCTCTGCTTACAACATAATCAAAGGAAAGAACATTGACATATATATGTATAAGTGCTTAATAAATGCTCATTGACACGCATGTGTCCGTATGTGTATGTGTATAAAATAAAGACAAGGTGATTTATAGGAGGGAGAGGTACTAATAGCTAGGGAGATCAGAAAAGGCTTCATGTGGAGTGGTGCTTGAGTTGAACCTTGATGGACATTAGGAATTCTGACAGAGGAAAGGAGGGAGGGAGCACATTCCAGGTAAGAGGGTCTGCTGTGGGATTAGGAATCAGATGAGTCCAAGGGAGCACCGTATATGAAGAGAAGGAAGGTCAGTTTGGCTAAACTGTAGTGTGCTAGGAGGAGAATAGTTTGGGTCTGGAAAGGTAAGTTGGCACGAGGTGGTGAAGGGCTTCCAGTTCCCCAAAGAGGACTTTACATTTGATTTTCAAGGAGTATATTGAATGAATAGATGAGTGATATGGTTAAGCTTGCATGTTGGGACAATCACTTTAGCTGCTGCATAGAAGAGGGACTGGAGTGAAGCTAAATTTAGGCAGGGAGGCCAGCCTGG
This sequence comes from Potorous gilbertii, assembly GCA_028658325.1. Lineage (NCBI taxonomy): Eukaryota > Metazoa > Chordata > Mammalia > Diprotodontia > Potoroidae > Potorous > Potorous gilbertii. The sequence continues at coordinate 41,497,213 of CM053772.1, read as the reverse complement.
AAGTTACTGCAGTAGTCACGAGAGAGGCGAGGAGCTCCTAAACGTGGAGTGACTGCATGAGTGGAGAGAAGGGGCCTGAGGTGAGAGTTATTGTGGATGTAGAAATGATAAGATTTGGCAGTGGGTTGTGTGGGGTGAGATAAGAGGCAAAGATGAGTCAGAGGTCTGATCCCTCCTGTTGTGTTCCTGATGTCATTCTGACCATCCACTGTGACTGACTGACTGACTGTCCAGTCCTTTTTGGTCTTTGCATTTCTGAAACTACTGACCATTCCCTCCGACTGGACGTTCTCCATCCGCCTTAGATCCAGAGGCAGCACATTTAGTCCCCTTCTCTTGTTCAATCAGCCCTCCCCCTGCTAGATACTATCTCTTCTCTGATTCTCCTTCTACCTGACTATTCCTTCTCAGTTCCCTTTATTGGATCATGATCTTCCTGACCACGAATTGTTACTGTTCCCCAAGACTCTCTCTTGGGTCATCACCTCTCTCTACACTGTCTCCCTTGATGATTTCATGATTTCCTAGAGGCTCAGTTTTCATCTTTATGTACATAACTTCCACATCCATCTATCCAGACCTATTTTCTCACAGCAACATTAGCCATGTATTATAATAACAAATGCTTGCAGAACATCTCCCCGTGGAGGTTCCATAGGACTCTCAAACTCAACATGTCCAAAATAGAATTTCTATTGCCCCATCCCCAAAGAAGCTTATCCTGCAAATTACCTGTTGAGTATACCACCATCCTTCAAGTCACCCAGGTTTCCAACCTCAGAGTTATCCTTGGTTTCTGTTTTCTCTTTCAACCTCCCATGCCCTAATGCTTGCCAAGTCTTAACCATTCTAAGTCTACAACATCCTTCAGGGCAGTCTCCATCTCTCCAATAACATAGACTGTACCCTAGTTCAAGGACTTCATCTTTTCTGCTATCAATCAGGCCTATTCCAATAACTTTCTAATTGATTAAGCCTAGCTGTGTCTTCTTGTTTTTAAAAAGATTCTGATAACTATATTTGAATAAAATTGCTTTCCTTGGTAATCCTATGTATTTTATGCATATAAAAGCATTATTCTGAGAAGAGCTTTCTAGATTTCACCATAACACACTCCAAAAGGCTAATCAATCACTTCTCTCCTAAACTGAACTACTTCCTTTTCACTCTCCTAAATTTACTGCTTTTTCTGACTATGACTTACTGCCTGGCTGCTTATGATTGCAACTTTGGCATTACCCTTGATTCATTCCTCTCCCTTCCTCTCAGAGTTTGTTCAATAGTCTTCATCTTACCTGCAAAATATCCTTTAATTTTATCTCCTCTCTATTCCTAGTTCCACCAACCTAGTTCAGACCATTATTTTCATCCACTTGAACTACTGTGAAGGCTTTCTTTTGTTTTTTTTCCCTCTACTTTTTGACTGTTTTGCATTTTCCATCATTTTTCTAGAATAATTTGCATTATGTGTAGTCAGTGATTCAAAAAACACAGATTGAGTCATGGCATTCTGTGCTCAGAATCTTCAGTGGCTCCCTATTATCTACAAAAATAAAGTTTAAATTCCTGTGTTGGGAATCCAGGCACTTTAACTGATAATGGCACCATCTTACCCATCCAGTCTAATTTCGTATTGTTCCCTCAATGAAGTACTGTATGCTATAGCTAGACTAGGGGTGTAGTGAATGGAGTGCCTGGTTTGCAGTTAGGAAAACTCATCTTCCTGAGTTCAATTCTGGCCTCAAACGCTTACTAGTTGTGTGACGTTGGGCAAGTCACTGTCTGCCTCAATTTGGAAATGAAGATGTTGCACATTTCTGAGATATGCTAATGACAAGCATCTGGAGAAGGAAATGGCAAACCACTCCAGCTGCTGGGGTCACGGAGAGCCAGACAAGACTGAACAATGACAGCAGAGGGCTAAACCTGCTTGGTGCTCTCCTCTCTCCATGTCTTTGCTCCTGCTCTTCCCTATTTCTCTTCAGTTTTCATCTGTTGAATTCCCAGCCATTCTTTGAATGTAACCCAAATGTCATTTCTTCTATGAAGTCTTCCTTGATTCTTTGGGTCCATCATAGTCATCGCCATCAGACTTCATGAAGCCCTTTGTCTTTGAACTTAATAATAATGGATAACACAGATATGTTGGAGTGTTATACCCCTGATGTTCCATGAGGGCAGGTCTCAGGTCTTTTGTAAACTATATTCCCTCACCCCTGAAAACCCCACCCCTCACCTAGCATAGTAATCTGTATGTAACAAATGCTTAATAAATGACTGTTCCTTTTTTTTTAACCTAATAGATATAATTAACTGTGGGGAGGGGCGGATGTATTTGAGAGACAGACATGAATTGTATGGCTTCTTCTCTAAATGCAATTGATAATTATCTAAATGTAATTTGGATGTTTTAATTTAAAATAGAGTATTTGGGATATAGCCCTTAACATTTTATGTTCACATAAAAGGGCTTCAGCTAAACTGAGAAATTTCTTTGGCCTTGATTCTATTGGTAAAAACCTTCTCCTATAACCCTATTTTTTTTAAACTATGAAGATTTAGTAGAATATAAGCTTTAGGAAGACAGGGACTGTTTTATTTGCCTTTGTAACTTTAGAACCTTGCAAATTTCCATAAATTTTTATAAACTGCTTTGATATAGTGCAATTGAGAAAATAATGAAAGATCTCTCTAGACATTTGTTTGATGTGAGGGGCAGTGGACTGAGCAACATCTTCAGTCCTCCCTTTAAAGGCATAGAGATTTGAGGTTGTAAATCATTCCTGTCTCCAGCCTTTCTAGAAGGTGACCTATTCCAAGTGAGAAGAGTGCCATCTTCTCCATCTTCCTCCTTTCTGGGTCTGGGGGTGGGGAGGTGAGTCCTTCGTAAACATTCACCTGCCTTTCAGCTTTCCATCACTCAGGTCAGAGCCCCTTCCCTGTCATTAGAATCAAGCTGGACTTCCTATCTATTGCTCATCCATGTAAACATTACATTTTGGCCCCTACCCTGTGTTTATTCCTGAGAAAACTAAATCTTAAAGACATGAAATTATTTGTTTAAGTTGTTCCACTGGTAGGTAGAAAAACTAAGATAATCAGTTGATGAAAAATAAAAAGATAGAAACCTAAGGGGGTTTGAAGGCAAGACAGTGAGGGAGGAAAGTACTGGAGCTCTGGCTTCCATTTAAGAATGTGGCATGGTCACAGCAAGCTTGTCATTAACATATCTCAGAACTCGTCACCTAGACAGTCTCATTTTGTTCATATCCAGTGTTCCATTCTGAGTTTTTTCCCCCTCTCAGAGAACTGTCATAAAAAGTGCCTTGTAAGTCTTCAACATTCATTCCAAGTTGGTCTGGTTTTCATATCCATCTTATCGACTTGGAAGCTAACATATAACACAGTTTAAATGGATTAAATTAAGGTTGTATGAAAAGTGCTCAGTCCAGAGCTGTAGTATCTCTTTTAGTGCCAAATTCTGCTCACAGGATCACTTGTTATATTTTCAGTGTAAAATGTGGGGAGCTATTTACAAGCTCTGTACCCTCATTTCCACATACTGTATGCATAGCCTGTGTTTGGGGACTCTTTTCCAAAATCATCATAGGGGTTTTCTTAACCTTTACATTATTTTTGAGTGGTTTTTATCTTGTTTTCCTTCCAGCCAGCAGAGATGAGGCAGTTTCACTTCTGGGTGTTAGAATCCTCTTGTTCATGCTAGTTTGTCATGACCTTAAAACAAACCACTTGCAATTTCAGTGCTCAATCTCTGGTAATGATTTTAAATACAACAATGAGTAAAACCTTTGTCTTGGGAGGTAAAGCTCATGTAGATACTGCTGAAGAATTTACCTGATTACTTTCCTTGGCCATATTTGGAAACCTAGTGGGAACAGCTTCTCTGTGTTTTTCTGACTTCATCCCTAGCATATAGTCGCAGTCTCAAAACTTTGAGAATGTTTTTAGGCACCTGTGGCCCAATGCATGGTGAGCTGATCATATGGCGAGAATGCCAGGGGTGGAAAGATATTTGTTACACTTGTTATATTTATAGATGTCATTCTAGATCTCCCCTGTCAGATAACTGGTGAGTCCTAATAGTCATTCTGAGAGATAACCACCCACAAAAACCACATTCATGGCACTTTACTCAAACCTTTACTTTAACCACTACTTTGTGATGCAAAACTAGTGGAATTTTGGGTACTTTTTGTAAAATCGAAATCTTCACAGGGGTTTTCCATCATTCTTGTTGGTTGCTGACATATTACCATTATAAAGAGCAAAAGCAAAGTCAAGTTTACTAATAAAAACATCTGACTGCTCAAGATAAAGTCTGAGTCTCAGCATATGCATATTTTCACTATAGAAAACCACATTATATGAAGTTGAAAAAGGACTAATTCCTTTCTGAAAAGTATTAGGTGACAAATGCTTTATTGGGTCGTTAGAGATGACAGAGATTCCATCTCTTGCTGAGATCATTCATTAATTGACTGCTGGCCACCTGAAAGTCCCATCAGCATCTCACACTCATGTCCCAAAAGGAACTCATTATCTTTTCCCCTGAACCTGTCCCTCTGTTGAGGGTACCACCATTCTTTCACCTTCCTGAATCTACAACCTCTAAGTCACCTTCCATCTTTCCTCATCTGTACCACCAATACTAGAAGCATGCTCATCCCTTCTCATCTGGATGATTCCAGTAGTTTTTAAACTAGTCTTCCTTCTTCCAGTCTCCCCTCCTTAGTATATCTTCCAAGAGTATATCTCACAAAACAGTTAGCATAAAGCACAGGTATAACCACATCATTCCTTTACTCAAGAATCTTTTATAGCTTTTCTATTTCCTTTGGACAGAAATACTAACTGCTCTTTAGCTCCAGTCTACTCTTCCTGACATTGCACATTACTCCCTTTCACATAGTCTTTCATCCAAACTGACCTTGCCATTTCCTAAAATCAGCATTTCATCTTCCTCAGAATCCTTGCTTCTTTCCAGGCTTAGCTCAGAGGTCACCTTCTGTGGGAACCCTTTCATGTTGATAACTTTAAGTACCTAGAATAGTGCCTTGCACATAACGGTCCCATAATAAATGCTTGGATTTAATTGATATTTTGCATAGAACTTAACCAGTCTTAAATGCTAGAACTGAAATAGCTCAGTGCCTTATAATGTGCAGATCCCCTTGAATGCTTGAAAAGAAAACATAGCATAAATAAACTAAATATTAACTAAACTAACAAAAATATTAAATATCTTTTCTATTTTATCTATAAGAAGGTGGGTGGGACTATAAAATTGAACAACATGATTTCGTTATCATTTAGACCCTGCTCAGGCAAGGACACCACATAGCACAGTGAAACAAGTTGTATTCTGGGATTCAGGATACTTAGATTCTTAACTTGGTACTTAAAGCAATGGGCTAGCCAGGCCTCAGTTCCCTCATCTATTAAATGAAGGGACTGGATTATATGATTGTTAAAAAGAGCTGTTCCAGCTCCTCACTGATCTCTGGATGCCTTGAATTGTGTTACTGTTCAGTGTACTCTATGGGATTTGATGTCCTTATGTTGACTGCTGATCTAAACCATTCATGATAGAAGGCTGTGGAAATCTAGAATTCTGAGTTTAAAGTGTACATTTCCTTACATTTTTGATAGATTATGGAAGTTTCCCCACTGGTTCGGGAACCTAGTTTTGTTCAGTTTGCTACAGTAAGGACTAACTTGTTGGTTAATTTCCACAAAAAAAGAATGCTTTTTTTCTGCTTTAGCAAATGTGTTAGGGAATGTTCACTTGAGCAGAGTAAAATGTCCAAGCCTTCTATGTGTCGTGGGAGTCAAATTCATCAGCAGCCCATTTTCAGAAAGTACAACTAAAATAAGCAACATGTTGAAAGGAACCATGAGAACAATGAATGAGGAACATGAACCTGGAAGCAGACCAAACCAGTTGAATCAAATTGTGAAAGAATGGGAATAAAGGAAGTTAACTGGGGGAAAAGCACAGTTCTAGGAAAAAGTGAAGTGTCCCTAAAACAGGATGGAATATCAATGAGTGCAGCAGGAGTGGAACAAATGGATGGAAACTTTATTGGCAGGAAGAAGGGAAAGGCTAAGTAAGTAACTCAAGAGGCAGTGTTAGGGAAAACTTAGAAAAGGAGTGGTATCTAACGTGGATATTAGGAAAATATAAATGGATTTCCAGAGGTGAACGAGAGATATCAGGAAACCTACATGAGTTCTCAGGGATTTGTGCTAGAGAAAGATTGATGGCTGTTACCAATAGTAACTTGTCTACTAGGATAGTACAGTATACTATTTGGTAGTATACTATAAATAGTAATTGTATACTATGTACACTGTATACTTCAAGTAGCTAATAGTAACTAATGGTTAAGTTGTATTCATCTAAAATTAAACAAGAAGCTGAAAAATGGAAAAATACTGGCCTGGCTCACAGGCTAAGAAAATGTTATCTTAAAAGTACTGAAATAGAAGTTTAGTAATATTCTAGAATATAGCCCTTGGAGATTAATCCACTTTACGGCACTACTTTTTGATCTGGTGAGCTGGCTTGGATTGTGACCTGGCCTCTGATCTGTGAAGAAGCAGCAGTGCTGAGCTCTCAGATGGTCGGTGGGTCGGTATAAGCCTTTGGTAATCAGCTATACCCCAAAAGAGGTTACAGTGTGTGTTTCAGACTTGTTTGCTAGCTACATATTGGGCTTCAGTGTTCACTCCCAAACTGAACCACTGCACGTAGGGTGGAGGGACATTCCTATTCCGTGTCAGTTTTGCTGAGGCTGGCAAACTGAACCAAGATCTGTATCTTAAATGACAGGATTCAGATGAAACATGACAAACCCATAGGTGCTATAACCCGAACATGTCAATGCAGAACTTTCCAGTGAACACGATGGGACTTGGGAAAGGAGCTACACATGCCACAGATTTATATTGTATTGGACAACCTGAGAGAGAATGGGGAAAAACTGGCCAAAGATTGCAAAGATTGTGTCTGCTTGTCTCAGAGGTTTTTAGCAATAATGTCATTTATTTCTTTGTTTCTAGATACACACCTTCAAATATCTTGGTTGATTTAATGTGGAAAGAATACTTTAATAATGGACTTACTGGTGAGTTAATAATTTATTACCATGCACATGCTCCCCAATGTATTAAACATTACAAAAAAGCAATTGTAATGAAAACTGCTGATTTAATTGGGAATGTTTTATATGACCTATTTCTCAACTTTAGGTGACAATTATTCTTATTTATCAGAGCATACAGGAAAGTGGGGTCAGAAGGGCGCTTGGCAAAAGTCTCCTTTCTCTGCAGGAGAGTGAGTGGGTGCTCTGGCCATATTTCAATCAAAACTCTGCCTGCTAAAAAGTCTTGCCACAACTCTGTCATCTGGAGTTTACCATTGCTGTCAGGGACACTCCTGGATTACAGATAGCAAGTCAGATTGATTACCCAATGAATCCAAGGCAGTGGAAACAGACAAACACGCCTAGCTTTGTGTTGTGACACATAACACGTTGTCATGACAGCCTACTTGACAATCACTGTGGTGGAAGAATGAATGAATATTGTATTAAATATGAACCAGTACTGGTTCTCAGAGGTAGCATGTTCTCAGCCGAATTAGGGGGAGAGAGTATTCCTTTATACTCCACACTCAATCAGGCAATCAATGTTTCAGTTTATCTGAATCCAAACTCTTTGTATTTCTGCTTATTGAAATGTAGTTTAATAGAAAATTTATATGGAGTGCCTAACTGTGGAAAAAGAAACAATGAATTCTGCCAAACAAACACCATCAGTCTATGACCATGTAGTAGTATTCTGCATCATTTATTTAAATATCTATTTTTATTTATGCATTTACAAAGTTTAGTAGTACTCATTTTGTAACTCTGCTTTCAGTACATTTTAAAACTATTTGCAGAGGAATCATCTTTTTTAAAATGAGGTCCATGTACAAAACTAGGCAACAGATATAAAAAATGTTTCCTTTCATACTTTTTCAGCCTTCAAGAAAAATAAATCAAGTGACGAAAACAAAACCAAAATACTGTGGCTCGTTCACAAGTATTACATGTCAGTGCTCAGCTATAAGTCCTAATGGGATATAGTTTATATTTCAGTTGGTATAATGCATGTCTGTTTAAAACTTCTAATTGGTACAGCATGTTGCACGTGATGAAATAAGAAAAATCAATCCTGCATTTGGATTGGTGAATCTAGAAACCATCATTTATTCATTCCTTTACAGCACAGTACAGCCCCATCCCAGGAGAAGACACCGATTGGCCAGCAGTGTGCATTCATCCCCAACTTGGCATAAAAAGTTCCCCTTAAGAAATTCATTAACTTCTTCACAAGTTTTTGCCTTAGCCTCTACTTTGACCCTTTGCTTTTAAAGAAATCATCAGTCTGATCAATAATAGTTTAGAAGCATAAACCAAAAGGGCTTTTTAAAAGATTTTTCTATTGATACCAATTCAAGAGCACAAAGCTTTCCAGCAACATCACTGAAAGATGGAGGCACTGATGCCACCAGCAACAAGAAAGTGGCATCATCACAGGATCATTCCGTAGTACAAAACGCCCAAGGGCCTGAAACTTGCTACGAATACAATTTGGCAGCTGCCGCCTTTGCCTGATATTTAACCATTTATTAACACACCAGCTTCAAAGCTGTGGACTCCTTTTTGGACACTCAGGAGTTACAAACATGTTGTGATTGCATAATTCATATTGCACAATTGTATAAAAACATAAATACTGGCTATTCTAGTTTTTTTTTAAATACAAAATACAGGTCACATACTTTTAAGTCTATAATCCTGTTCAAGTGCAATTCAGATGCTTTCTTTAGTCCTTCCAAAAAAAGGCATTTTTGATAAGTTTTTTGGCACAGAGGAAACCTCACTGCACCAACACTTCTAATTACAATACATATACCCAAACCTTTGTAGTAGCAATCATATACATACAGTATAAAACTGGGTATTTACAAATGTACTAAACACACAGATGTAGCGTTAGTGGTTGAACTGGAACCTCTGCTTAGCATTATTCACGCTAGAAGTAACGATAAGGTTAATAATAACAGACATGGTTAAATACGACCCTTCACGGCACCGCCTTATGCCGGCTGCTGCGGGTTGGCGTTCATGTGAGGAGGATGTCCTAGAAGGCCGATTCTCTGTTTCTGCTTCCTTTGTTCTGTCATCTGGAAAGTTAAAAAGTTTTCTCATTAGACCCAGACACTTCCTGTGCATCAAATCTTATAATGAACCAGAGATGTACCTCTGTGGTTATGGTTTACACTGAAAGCCACTTTCTACAAATAATGCACTTCCACTCCACTCAACACACAGAGCATCACACAGAGCATCTCCCCGGGGCACCATGGGGAATTCCGTGAACCTCCTCATGCACCATGACATTCAAGTACACTGCCTCATTCCTGTTTCACAAGGGAAAAAAAAAACAGCCCAAGAGAGTAGGGAAAAGCACAGGCAGTAAATGTCTGCTGAATGCTCAGGTCCCTGAATGATTTTACCCAAACTAAGCCCTTTTCAAAATGAGTGAAGACCACTGGAAAAATGGTTCTTACGTAGCATGTCTCTAAGGACAATACTTATAGAAATCTTGTTGGTTACAGGACTAATTAGATAACATTTCTTTAGGTTACAATTAGAGGGTCAGAAATCCAGAGAATCACAGATTCATAACTAAAGGAATTTTAGAGGACATAGACTCCAACCTCATTTTTCAGACATGGAAACTAAAGAAACTGAGATGGGTTAAGTGACTATCCCAGGATTCTATGGCTATAAAACATCTGAGGCAAGGTTTGAACTCAGGTCCTCCTACCTCCAGTCCTCACATTTTTTCCATGAAGCTATATAACTGCCATTTTCTTCCAAGACTTACCTGGATAGGCTTGAGAATTGAACCCCTGTCCATATAAGTACAAACATTTCAAAACAGCTGTGTTTTCACTGGTGTTGGCATTCCTTCCATCAGCAAATCTCAAAGCCCATCTATGTCTTAGCTGACAGTTTTTATGATCTGCCATGGATAGATCAGTCATCGTAGCCAACAAAGTACACATCCATATATTGTTAGGTATTTTCTATGTGTTACATGGGGAAGGAGGCAGAGTAAGATTGAAAAATCATTTTTTGCCCAGAATCAATAACCAAGTCACAGATAATGAAGGGAATATTGCAAACATGGAGAGGGGGCTTGGTATAGTGGAAAGAGTTATGGACTTGGAGTTTGAATTCCACCTTCATGCACCTGACCATGTCACTCTGCTGCTGCATCTGGGATAAGATACAAATGCTTCAGTTTGTCATTTAAAGCCCTTTTCAGTCTGGCTTCAACCTCTCTTTCCAGACTATCTCCTAATCTCTCTCCCACATACTTGACATTTCAGCCTAAATGGTTGACTTGATCTCTTCCTGCACATGTACCCCTTTGTCTGGATTATGCCCCCTTCTGCCCCATGGAACTCCTGGCCACCTTTAAGGCCTGGCCCGGTGGCTGCTTCATTCATGATATCTTCCCTGATCCCCCAGTTGGCAGTGCTTCCCCCAGAAATTGCTTTCTATTTTGTACTGATTTATGTGGATACATGCTCTTTACGCATAGTAGAATGTCACCTTTTTCAGAGTAGGGGGCAAGGCTGGTTACCTAAGTTTATATCCCCAGCACCTAGCCCAGTGTCTGGCATGAAGCATGTACTCAACATAAATGGAACTGAAGTGACCTGAAAGGGAGACCTGTGCTCATCCTAGGCTATCTGACTTTTTTTTTTTCACCAGCTTGTATGAAGGCAGAAGCAGCATGTTCATCAAATCTTCAGGTGACCCCAAGTTGGCAGAGTTGGAGGAAGGGAGGGCTAATACACTAGGTGATCAAGGCAGGATCCCAAAACAACCTGACAGGTCACAACATGGGACTGAGTTGAGAAAGATTAAATGTAATTGGGGTAAATGTAAAGTTATACTTGGGCTCAAGAAATCAACATCACAGCACCAGTTGTGGGGGATTTTAATGGATTACAAATTCCACTGGAGATAACAGTGGGGGACACAGAAGTTAAGAATATAAATGTGACCTTGGGCTACATTAAGAAAAGCAGAGCTTCCAGGAAGAAGGAGGTAAGAGCCCAGCCGTTCTCTTTCCTCCTTAGAATACACCAGAAGTGTTGTGTCTTATTCTGATCTTATCCTTGGAAGGACACTGATAAACAGCAAATTGTCCAGAGGAGGGTCAACCAGGATGGGTAAGGGTCTTAAGCCAGCACCCCATGAATACTGTCTGAACCACATGTTGGGGTGTTACATGACAATTGTCTTCAAGTACTTGAAAGGCTATTCTGTGGAAGGAAGCCTCAAGAGCAGGGAGAAGTTCCGAAGTAGCAAATTTAGTCCTGATACAAGGAAAAACTTCCTTTTAATTGAAGCTTTTAAGTAGAGTGGGCTCTTGGTAGGCAGTGGGTTCCTCCTCACTGGAGCTCTCTAAGCAAGGGCTGCATAGCCACTTGTCTGGTGTGGCCTAATATCAGTTGCCATGCGGATCCTTCCAGCTCTGACACTGTGTGATTCCAAGAAGACTTCCAGTGCTACAGAAATGTCAACTTACTATGAAACATCACCTAGACAGTTTATAGCATATAGCATCCCATGCGAAAAATACTGACATGCACCAAGTCCTAGTTAAGGAAGAAGTGGGCTTCTACTAATGTAGAAAAACTATAGAATGCCTAGGAAAAAGAAATTAACTCTATTTGTTTACCTAACCATGCTTCAGAATCTTTGAATACCTATGCTCCAGACACTAATAAGTAGTATTAGATATACAGTTACAAAGAGTGAAACCAACCTTACAAAACCATTCCCTTATCCAGTAACTCCCATAGAGGCTGGGGGTCACTTTCCCAAGTCTTTACGGTTTAGAATCCAGTTGTCTAGAAGTCTGGTTTGAATGAAAAGTTTCTTGAAGAAGTTTTCAATTCAACATTTATTTAGCACCTACTATATTCTGGATCTGTGTTATATGCTAGAAATATAAAGCTAAACAAGTCCTTCAAAGAGCTTATAACCTACAAAAGAGAATAAAGCAGATAACACAAATATAACTGAAGTAGAGTGTCAAACTGCCTGACAAAGGTATAGGGTGTCATGATCAGAAAAAGACTGATACTGGCATTGTATTATATTTACTGGGAGCTGAAACATATCAGATAGAACCTGGCCTGGATGTGGCAGACTGACTTTATACTCTGCTTAACAAACCAGTCATATTCTTATAGAACCTATGTGTGTTTTGTTTTTGTCAATGGTCTACACAAAATAAAGTTGCATCAAATTTTCACTCTATTAGAGAAAACCTTAAAGTCAAAATTATGGATTTTGACCTAAGGTGTACTGAGTTAATGCTTCCTAAAATGTCAAGTGTTCTAGGGGACTTAAAAATTGTATATCTAAGTGCGATTTTTAAAAAAAGCATATAAAACATCTCCACTATTACAAAACATAGTTAAGGGTTCCTTTAAGCCTTTGTTGGAGCAAGATACCATTTCTTGACTATTCCATAAGCAATGTGAAGAGATAGGTGGCAGATATTTCTAGGAAGAATTTCAGAAAGTCTTCAATTTTAACAAAGACCTGGTACAGCCCTGTTAACCTATTTAACAGCCTCAGCTGGAGTTGGGAACCCTAAGGAGAGAAATGGAGCTCTGCAGGGAAACACCAAGCCCCAGAAAGTACATGTTCTTCAAACATTTGATTCTGGAAGGAAGGCCTGAACCAATATTCTTAGTTACAGAATAAATCCTCATTTACAGAGAACATGGCACTCTCATCCCTTGTTTGATCTCCTCATCCAACACTGAGCTTGGATCTATTACCTTTCTCCCTGGCTGGTAGCCTTCCATGGAATTCAGAATCCTGCTGTTCTTACTCACTTCTTGCAGTCTAATGGACTCTGATTCAGTGCTTTGTGGTAAATTTATCTGGATGAGTCTCAGAAGATAATTCTGATGAATTGAGGATTTCCAGGGTTTTCAATTCCACCCAATAAAGGATATCTTCAATTATCCAAGAGTAATCAGACATTTTTTTAATGAGAGTTCCCTAATACTGCTCCTCTTTCAAAGTCTTTAATTAATAATTCTCTGCCTTCAAGGATAACCCCCTCTCCGTATCTGAGAGCCTTTTAAACTTGTCTATGCTGACCAATGTACTTCAAACTGGCTTTTTCTCAACCACTCTTTCTGTCGATGAAACCATGATTTTTCTACTTATCTAGGTACAAAGCCTTAGAGTCAACTTTGGCTCATCTACCTAGTTTCCAAGTCTACCAGTTAGTTGTTCCTTCTGTATCTCAAACCCATTTATCCCTTTCCATTTATACTACTCTTCTATAATAGGTCTTCTCCTGCAAAACTTCCCAAAGTGGCTTTCCTAACACGAGTTGCTCTTCTTTATAACCCTCCTGACAAAAGAAAAAATCAATCTTTCTAAAAGCACCATTTTCATCACTGCCCGATCTTGTTCCTGCCTTTCACTGTCAAACTTCTAGAAATAGTAGTCAGTAGTCATCTCCTCATCCAGCACCTTACCACCTACTCACCTTTCAGCCTTCGTAATCTGGCTTCTGACTCCCCCACTTGACTGAAATTACTTTCTTAGGTTGCAAACAGTTAAAAAAAAAAACTGTCAACCTTGTGCCCTTTACTATGTATGTCTTCATTCTCCTTGACCTCTCTGAAGCTTCTGACATAAATGAGTTGCTCTACTGCTCATTTTTCTTCTCTCTTGAATTCCACGACATTTTCTTCTGCCTTATTATCTTCTCAAAATATGAGTGTCTCCCAAAGGCTCTGCTTTTCTATCTCATGTTTAGCACAGTGTCTGGTACACAGTAGGCACTTAGTAAATGCATATTGACTGACTCTTCTGTTTGCTGTTTTTTCCCATGGTGATCTCACTCATCCTTGTGTTGAATTATGATCTTTATACCAATGACTACCAAATTTAGTAAAGTATTAAAATATGCAGTCTTAATTTTTCTCCTGAACTGTTCTACTTCTTGAATTGTCTGCTGTTTTTCTCCACTTAGATGTGCCCTTGATCTCTCAAAACCAGCATGTCCATGATGGAATTGATTTTCCTGCCTCCAAACTTCTCTATTTCTTTTGAAGCTAACTCCATCTTCTCAGTCACTCAGCTCATAACCTCAGAAGCACTTCAGCTTTTCCTTCTCATCTCCCTGCTTCTTTCCTCTATCCAAATCAGACACCAAATTCTACTGGTTCTACTTTCATAACATCTTTCGCGTTCATCCCCTTTTTCCTCTTCAAACGGCCACCATTCTAGTGTAGTCTGCTGTAGTGACTTGCTAAGTGATATATCCCTGACCCTAGCTTCTCTCATCTCCATTTCATTCTAAAAAAACAAACCCTAAAACAAGGAATAAAAACAAAAGCTACAAAACAGTTTTTTTAAAGCACAGATTTATTTATGTTCCTCTGCTCAGGAATACCTACCACATTTGGTAGCTCCCTTTTGTCTCTAGAATCAAATACAGACTAGTAGTCTGGCATTCAAGGTGTACAACCTGATCCCAACCTGCCTTTTTACCTGCATTCACCTGAGTTTCCCATTCTTGTTATGGCTGAGTTGACATGGTAACTGTTACCCAACCCTCTACCTCTCTTCACACTGCAGTGCTGCCTATCTGTATCACCTCATGCTCCTTCCATGGAGCCTTCCTTGATTCACTTCACTGACTAGTGTCCTCTCCCTCCTCCACGTACCTTGTCTGTATTCGTCTTTGTTCATTTTCTTTATTCCTGTGTCTTACATCCTTGTGTATCTTCATTGCTACCCACCCTATTCATGCACATCCCCGCCCCCCCAAAAGAGTATGATCGTCTACAACATTCAAGTAGAAAGAGCTTTGATATCAGTCTGTGTTGGAATTCTGGCTTTCCTATCTATGGATCATGACTGGTCATGACTCAGTCATAGCTTTAGTTTCCTCCTGAAAGCTAGCTGGAGGCAGCTCAATAGATCAGTGGCTAGAGCAAAGGACATGAAGTCAGGAAGACCTGAGTTCCATCTAACCTCAAGCACTTACTTAAGAGTGGCTTAAAATAGGGAAGATATCATGTATGAATTCATATTTTGTGTCTGAGTATGGATTATGTATGTAGCTGTATGATCCTGGATGACTCATTTCACTTCTATCTTCCTCAGTTTCTTTGACTGTAGAATGGGGATGCTCATAGGACCTACTTCTCAAGGTGGTTGTGAGAATGAAATAAGATAACATTTGTAAATTGGCTAGCACACAATAGGCACTTAGTAAATGTTTGTTCCCATTCATTCTTGCTTCTTTCCTTTATCCTTTCTCCCTTCTTCTATAAAATGGAGATGGACTAGATGAGGTCTCTTCCTACACTAAATCTACAAGGGCACAGGCTATTATTTTCATCTTTGTGATATGAAGGTGTGCTGGTAAATGTTTAACAGTTGACTCCGAGAAACATTTTCTGATTTCTGGTTTCTGTAAATGCTCACCCTGAAAATTTAACAAGGGGCTTTCCCAAGTCAGGTTAGAGTTGGCTCCAGTAAATCCCTTGCATATCCTTAGTGCTTAGTATGGCACTTTACTTTTAATACATTTGTAAAATTAACCGAATCATTTCACTCTTCTGTTATAAAATATTGGGGTAAGTTCTAAGCTCCTTAACTTTGGTTTACAAGGTTCTCAGCTCTTCATCTGTGACAACTGTTCATTTTCCTCTCTTATTCTTGTCCGATGTGAATGCTCTCATTTTATCTATCTCTCTTTGCTCTCAGACAAATCATGGCGGCCCTCGTCTTCATGCCTGAAATAACCCACCTCATTTTCCCTGTTCATCTAAATACTAGTCATTCTTCAGAGTGCCCTGTGAAGCCTTCCTTGACCACTACTCTTATCCCATGTTGATCTTCCTTCACAGAACAGTACGCAAAGCAGAAGTCATTACAGAATGTAAACTCAAGGACTAACAAGACCTGACTGGTAATATCGCCCCTACCTGCTTTGGGTTGCTTAAGATAGGGAAGATATTATGTATAAATTCGTATTTTGTGTCTGAGTATGGATTATATATCATAAATCACCATTAAATGTTTTAGATGTGTATGTAGAGCTGTAACTAGGATAAGGCAATCAGGACATTGTCCCAGGATACCAAATTGTCAAGAGTATGGTCAGCAAGAAGAAAAATAAAACTTAGTTTAGCACTTAATTAAAAGAATAACTATTCTGAGTGGACACACCTCCAAGAGGCCTCTTAGTGGTTTGGGTATTCTATCTCCTCTGAATGAAGTCTTGTTTCTGGAGGACTGAGGTCTCTTTTAGAGGTTATCCTTCTACAACTCAGTATGTTCTTGTTCTGCTGTATTTTGTGGTGCTAGGCATGGTGTGATATACAGATCTTGTCTTCCCATTTAGTATGTAAGGTACTAGATAGCAAAGACCATGCCTTTTATTTCTTTTGTGACCCCTCAAACTGAGCACATAGTAGGTACTCAAAATTTGTCAAATCAGTGAATATCCAGCTGAGAGACTTCCTTTAAAAAAACAACAACAACAAACATATAGTTAATTTCTCAAGGTCCTGAATGACTGTGGTTTGTAGACATCCCATGGGTTGTAATTCAAAACTGGTATTTAAGTGGCTGCCATAAATGAGGAGAATTAAGGCAGCTGCCTAGAGAGCTTAATACTCAGCCCTCCTGGCAAATCGTCATCAATTATTTCAATTAAAAGGAAACTTTTGGGGGTGGGGAGAAGCAGCAGCAATAAAAACAAAAACAGACCAATATGATTCCCAGAGAAGAAAGTCTGGACCTGGAAGAGCCAGGGGTCAAGATTTATGCGTGACAGTATATTATACATAGGAGGTGTCAATGGCCAGAAACAGGCCTGCTAGATTCCAGTCTATATTCTCAAATTATTTTCCCCATCTGCTAGCCTAATTTCATGCCTCATACATAATCCAATAACCATGAGCATGTTCCACAGCATAATTACCCAAACCAGGATCCAAGCTTACTCTGCCCCTCCAAAGTTATTTCTTTCCTTGGCTCTAGAGATCTGAACTATTATTGACCTTTGTTTATAAAAAACCCTTAGTAAGGTCAAACCCTTAGTACTGAAAAATACACGAAGAGGATTGTTCAGTCAGAAGGCTAAAAGAAAGTAAAAGGATGAATGTCAAGGAAAGCAGGTTCCCACTTAAAAAAAAAAAGACTGAAAAGTGAGGACATTCCGGGGTTTTAATGGCAGCATCATATTCCCAGCTCTGCAAAAAGATAGAGATTTTACTTATAGGAATAAGAAGACCCCACTCACAAGCTGCAAGTGTTTTCTATTTAAATACCCTTGTGATTGTGGCTGCATAAACCCCCTCCCCATCAATGCAGATCACAGCTAGGGCTACTTCTATGCTAGTATAGATAAGTCCTGGGGAGCTGGATAAGTCACATGGAGGTTAAATGACTTGTCCAAGGTCACACAGTTAATCATGGCCTTCAACTCAGGTTATCCTAACTCCAAGCTTTATGCTCTGTCCACTATTTCTTATGATTTCTTGAAACTTATTTCTCTCCTTCTGAACTGAGGACGAACATTTTGAAGTGATGTTTTTTTCTATCTGTCTTAATCCCAAAACAAGCTCTACTTTTATCGCTCAGTGTGTTCTGACATTATTGACCTAGACAAGAAGTAACAACAGGACAAGAAAGTACATTGTGGCTTTTAAAATCAGAGACAGCGAAGTGTCTGAAAATATCTTCATAAAAATCCATACGATTGGAGACAAAGAGTAAATTCCAGTTTTCTAATATCAAGCACTAAATAATTTATAAGGGGAAATGGAGGCTGCACAGGAAGGAAGAAGTGTCATAACCCTTCTGAGATGCCACAATTTGCCCATAATGGGACTCTACAGTCTTACTTTCTAAGGAGGCTTTCCTGATGTAGGAAACTCTTGCTTATTCAGAAAACAAAAAACCCCTGAAAACTCAATTAATCAGAATTACTTTTATAGCCCTGTGCAACAATTCCTATAATGACTGTGAGGTATTGAAAGGTTCTAAAGAGCCTTCAAAATCAAAGATTACAGTTCCATGTATTTGAATTCTTTGAGGAATAGGTAGAGAGTAATTCTGTTAACTCTTTATTATGCAGAATATTCAATAAACTAGAATGTCCATTTTAGTAACCATTCTGGGTCCTGGCTTGTTGACTCTACTGTTTTTGCAGTGTTTTTCAACCAATATTAACTTCAGTAAGAAAGAATTTCTCAAATGCTCTAACCCTTTAGTACAGTCTAGGTTCTCAGACCCTGCTAGAATGCCTAATACAGGCACTATAACAAATGAGGGCTATGATTCTATATGAAAGATGGGAGCAAACAGAATAAAGACCTTGGCATCAAAAATAGACATTCTTACAGTAGCTCCTTAAACACTTTCAAATAGAAACTCAAATGATCTTTTTTGGTTCTTAGAAAAAACTCAAAACAGTCCATTTTAACTAAAGCGCTGGACCATTTGTTTTGAAATTGGAACGTTAAAGAATGTCAAAATATCGTATAAAGGCCAACATCAAAATCACACAAATTTAAAATGATTTGTTGACCCATGATAATAGTTGGGGGACCACCACACATCTAAAAGACAATGAAGCCCAATTGTCCATTGTAGGATCCATACCCCTGAAATTACAGCCTTTTAAAGCTTGTGGCTTTAATAACTATCACATGTGTTTCCTGCTCATTATTTTCCAGCAATTTTTAAAAATTCAAAGCTTTTTTTTTTAGAGTGATAAAAACGCAAGACTTCTCAACAATTAATATTTCAGAAAATGTGTATATTGCTAAATCCCCAGATTTAAATATAATTTTTTTTAAAAAGTAGATTTGAGAGACTCTTTAAAATTGATTTCTTAAATCTGACATCGTAATCACCTGACTCATGCAACAAGTTTTGATTTTCAAACCAAGTATAGAAAAAGGTTTATCAGTTGCATACGCCAAAGTATCTTTGAGTTAATACCAAGTTAGAAGAAAATCTAATTCCATAGGAAGAGGAGATATGCTGTATTTACCACATAACTACACTATCTTACCACTTCAGGAGAGTTACCAAAATTGAAGTATGTCTGCAAGGGATCCTGTAAAAGTGGTCCCATGAATAAACTTGGCTTCTCATCTGCCTTAGGAGATCAGGTTTCTAAGAACAGTTAGTTTAGCTTCTTCCCTCAATCACAGCAAGAGTATCTTTTCTATCCTGCGCCCAGTTACCATAAAGCAAATACTTCATGAAAAGACTAATACTTGGCCAGAACAAAAGAGTTAGTCATTTATGAATATGAAAGCCTGTCTACAATCTAACTTTTGCCTTATTCAGGGCAGAGATATATTTGCTGCATTTAAAGCTCTAGTTTTAGGAAGAAAATGTTAACTTGGATTAACATTTACCAATAATACTAACTTACTAAAATTTACTAATAAAAAAATGAAAGATCATACATCAACCAGCCTCCTTCTTCAACTGAACGTGATTTTCTTATTCTTCAACAACAAAGGGGGAGCTAGTATATTGAGGACAACCAGCACACACCATTATCAAGCTCACTTCTCCAAGAGTAAAATGTAGGTTTTGCTCAGTAATATGCCATGATCAACTAACAACTCCAACATGAGCTAAGCACCTGAGGACAACGTGATCTGACAGAAATGCAGTGACCTCTCCACTGAATAGAAAAAAGTGCTTGGATTAGCAGACGCAGGCTCCAGAGGGCCTCCAGTTGTGCTACTGGGAAATTACAATGAATGGGCTTCATGGGTTTTGGTCAGATTGACCACTGATTGCTAGAATAGTAGAGAATCTGCCTTTCTGGAACCATGGGCATTGACAGAAGTCTGGGTGGCCAGAATCTGCATATTTTGAAAATGGAATTAGGCCTCAACAAGGGGTGAAGGATTCTTACACTTGGCCATTCTGGACTGAAAGGTTACCCACAGGATTTTTAATACCATTTAAAAAAATCTAACTAAACTGAGCTTTCTCTACGAATAGATGACTCAAAAGGGAGAAGGTAACTACGTCATCAGTAGATGTTATATGAAGTTTGCTTCTCTCATCATGGGGCAGAAGAGAAGCAGCTGCAACAGACCTACCTTCATAAACCAGTGAAGTTTGTGGAACATATGTCAGACGTTTCATGGGAGCAAAAGTTGATAAAATAATAAGCAAAGTAATCTAGTTACATCTTCATTAGTTTTCCTTACCTAGTTATTTCTCATTTTAGGTGACTATCAAGCTCTGAGCTTAGGACAGACTTCATAAATAAGAATTTCTCCCTTTCTCAATAGACTTTATTTTCATCTTAGTAAATGAGACCTCATGCTGTCCAGGGTGAGGGCTTGGTTTAATTTTGTTGTAAAATAAAGAAATTCAGAATAGGGTTAATAATACATGTCAACTGTGTCCAAAAAGGATCTTGGGGACACTTCAGGTGTGTGTGTGTGTGTAATAATATATGCATATGTGGGTATATATACACATTTATATATGTAGTAAATCACTGTGGTTACATCTTGCATGGTACCTGCATAGAGAAGTATTTCTTATGCAAAATGGGTCATCTTGTTAGGAAGTGGATTAAAGTGATTTTAGTTGTACATCTGAGGCATGCCAAGACAAATGTCTCAGGCTGTTGGAGTGAGGTGCTAAAAGTCACCAGCTCTGTCAACCCAGGTCCCTGACTGCTTTGTCCATCTATCCCATCACACACAATTCGACCACAACCTCACTCTTCATCAGCACACTGTTTGTAAACCACATCTTGGCATCCAGGGGATCTGTGTAAACCTGTGCCCACTAGTGCCCAAGGCAGTATATGTCCTAATAATGATGGGGAAGGAGCATCATCTTTGCATTCAGAGGTCAGACAGGGGTGGTGTGAAAGAGTGATGCTGGTCTGTCATTGGATACATGTTCTGTGTAGACCTGGTAGGTTCTATGCTTCCCATCTCTGGTACTGCATCTTTGAGCCACAGGAGTTTTCATGTTTACATTTATATTCCTCACTTTTGTGCTGCATGCTAACCTTGACCCTTGGCAGTGGCTGTGACCACTGCGATCCACAGTGAGGGAGACTGACAAGCCATGTGGTTAGCTAGCTTGGCATTTGTAGCCTAGTCTCTTATTCTAATATTGTGAAATTGCTGAAGATTTGTAAATATCTGAATTTATTCATCTTAGACTATTGAGTCTTTCTCATGAAATTTTGGGGAGTGGGGTAGATCATGGGGAAAATGAAGGGATGTCTTCTCTTTACCTGATCCTTTAATTCTGACAGCTGACCGGAGAGATTGGTAACGAGCTTCATGGTGGACTCCAGCTTCTCCTGCAGGTTCCTCAGCTCATTTTGCTCTCCTTCAGAATCACTACTGACCAGTGACATGGCTCGCATCCTAGGGAACCAGTCCAGATTTCTTTCCTGGAATTCACATTAGGAGGGAAGAAAAAGAGGACATTTTTCGAGAGTGACATAAGAAAGAGCAGTAAGCAAATTGAGTAAAACAGTATTCACTCTATCTCTGTGAAGAGTTGGATGACCTGCGTTCAAATCCTGCCAGTGACACTTCTAACCTCCCTTGGTCTCCATTTCATCATCAGTTAAATGACGAGTTTAGAGGAGGTGGCCTCTAAAAAGCCTTCCATCTCTAAAGCTATGATCCGGCACTGATGTTGGTTGTATGTTTGTTTTAATAGTCCTGAAACCTTAGAAGTAATGAGATTTTTAAGGGCACAAGCGTTGATCACACTTGAGATGAGTGAGCTTGTGTTATGGAGAGAAAAGAAGTTGTTCCTGTTTATAGAATACTTTAAGAATTACAATTAAAAAAAACCAATCTTATGAAATTGGTGTTGCAACTATTACCCCCATTTTCAATCAAGAAACAGAGGCTTGGAAAGGTCATATTGGTAGGTCATGCCAGAGCTGGAATTCAAATTCAGGTCTCATGATTCACAGGCCAGAGTTTCTTCTCCATCTCCCCTAGTGCATCTTAGTAGGACAGCTGGGTGGAGCAGAAGGTCTAGCACCTGGCCTGCAGCCAGGAAGACCTGAGTTCAAATCCAACCTCAGACACTTACTAGCTGTGTGACCCTGGGCAGATTATTTAACTGTGTGTGCCTGAGCTTCCTAATCTGTCAAAAGAACTGGAGAAGGAAATGACACAACACCCCAGGACCTTTGCCAAGAAAACCTCAAATGGGGTCACGAAGAATTTGACGTGACTGAACAATAACATCATCTTAGGAGTGTGGGGGAGCTTTGCGACTTGCTGTTGTCTTAAACATCTTTCATTCCCCTTTCCCTGATTCTTCAGTTTTATGAAGCTGTGAAACAGAACACCCCAAAGGGAATAAAACATAGTATATCCAAGACAGGCGGCATTTGAGACCCTCTCAAGATAAGCTTCCCTCCCAGTTCACCCTTTTGATCCCTTCCATTTCTCCACAAAGTGCCCAACAGCAGCTAGGACTAGAGGTGAGAGGACACAATGGTGACGCTGACTTCCACTTCCTTCCTCCTCTTCGCCTCACCCCTCATTTCAGACCCTGAGTTCTGTGGCCTCGTCTTGATTACTGGTGAATAAAAAGGGACAGGTCTTCATACTTGAGTCTCCCAATTCCCCTTTCCTGTTGCTCTTCTGCCAGACAGCAGGCAAAGTTTCAATAAACAGGCTCTGTACAAGGGGTCAAGAGTAAACATTCTAACAGGATTTAATCAATTGTAGAAATGAGCTAAAAAACCAAGGCATCTGAAGTTGATTTAAGCTTCCATCTTCCCCTGACTATCCTGACCTCTAAGGGATGAATTCTAACAGCCTCTAAATCCAGAAGAGCTTTTCTGAATCCCAATGTACTCTTCTAAAGAAACCAGGAACTCTTTACTCCTACTACAGAAACTGTAAAAAATTTCAAAGCTACTCAAGTGAAAGTTCAAATCACTGAGAATCACATTAGCCTAAGTGCTTAGTTCAGGGGACAGAAATAAATCATAGCCAGAGCAATTTGTTGTACAGAGTCAAACCTGATCCTTAGTTTTACTGGTGCTTGGACAGTGATGGTGACTCAGGCCTTCCCTGGAACATGTGCAGTAAAGGTCATGGTTAAAAAAAAATGTGGAAACTACAGCTGTCTTGGAACATCTTTCTTACAAGGAGCTCCAATTGTTACCCCATCTTCATCTTTGTCAAATGTACCATCAATTTATCACTAGTTACTAGGAATTCCACAGAACCATATTTCAGAAGAGTCTGTTGGTTTTCAAAAGGTAGATAGAGCCTATGTGTTAAGAAATGGTCTTTCTTCATTTGTCACCTGGGTTTTCTGCAACAAAATGCCCCAAACTGAGGACTGTGGGTGGATTGTGGAAGCATCTACATATAATAGACACACAGTTTTCAAAGTTAACATATTACTACCAAGGGTTTTGAGTATATAAACTCTACCTCAGAAGAATTTGTCCAAGCCCCAAAACTTTCAATTCCATCTCTCTCTCCCTCCTTCTCTCTCTCTCTCTCTCTCTCTCTCTCTCTCTCTCTCTCTCTCTCTCTCTCTCATTTGGCTTCTTCCCTAAAGTCTTAATCCTCCCTCTCTCAATCATCCCACCTCCTTTAAACCCTTGGCATTCACTCTATTCTACTCACAGCTGTTATTGACTCACAATCTCTCCAGTTGGTAGAATTCAGTGGTCTGAAAACTCAATATTCAGAACAGTCTTGAAGGGAGAATGGGACAGGGGAGGGAGTGCAGGATGGGGAGAAGGAGTATGGCACGGGGAGGAGCACTGATTTTGGACTTAGAGGATCTTAATTAAAATTCTGCCTCTTTGATGCTCACCTGTGTGACACTGGCAAAGGAATTTAATCACACAGTGAAATGAGGGAGTAGGACTGGCTGTCACTTCTACCTCTACAACCGTGATTCTGTGACTTCCCTGATCTCCCCATTGAGGAAATATATAGGGTTAGGGTTTCATTGCCTTGTTCTGAAAAATGGGAATTATTCTTCCCTTTCAAAGGGTACTTAGAAGTATCCAGGATTTCTAAGTGTTCTCAATCATAAGTAAGCAAAATTTAGGTGGCTGATAATTTACATGATGCTTGAGGGTTATAAATGAGGATAAGCACTCCCTACATTTCTGTAGCATTTTGTGGCTCACAAAGTGTTTTCCTCACCCCAATCCTCTAAGGTTGGCAGAGCAAGTACTGTTATCCCCATCTTAGAGATGAAGAAACTGAGAGATTAAATGCCTTGTCTGAGGTCACAGCAAATAAATGGCACAGTCAGTATTCAAAACCCAGGTCTTCCAAGTGCAAAGTCAGGGTTCTTTTCACTTGGCCACAGCAGTTCCTTCAAAATCAATATTCCTTTTGATGTTAATCTAAAACAATTTAATATTTTCATGAGATGAGAAGAAAGACACTTGAAAAGTTTAATCAAGTAACAGAAAGAAACGCCCAGTGGAAAAAGGCTTAGATATAAAGGGAAGAGAGGTGATACAAGTATTCAAGGAACACTGAGAGGAAGTCAACTCAAATGCACAGATTACAAAATATTTTTAAAAAATGCAGTTTGAGGACTTAAAATAAACAGTGATTCCATTGCTACATGTATCAATTAATACATATTAACTGTCTTATGTGTAGAACAGACATTCAGGAAAGTAGAACATTCAAGGAGGAAAAAAATGGAACTCAACCAATGTTTCTGATGAGCATTTGTGCCAGACCTAGGACTGAGTTTTGGGGGTCTCTCTTCCCAAACTTAGCTCTTTTCCAGCCTCCCTGTTTATTTTGAAGGTAACGTATTCTTTCACTTTCCCAGTCTCGGGTCCTTCATCATGCCCCTCATCCTGCGGGGGAGGGGCAGGGAGAGAGGAGGTGACAGCTGGACAAACAGCTCAAACCCCAGCTGACTGTTCAATTTTCACTGGAAGCATTTC
Organism: Potorous gilbertii; assembly: GCA_028658325.1. Taxonomy (NCBI): domain Eukaryota; kingdom Metazoa; phylum Chordata; class Mammalia; order Diprotodontia; family Potoroidae; genus Potorous; species Potorous gilbertii. The sequence continues at coordinate 41,472,085 of CM053772.1, read as the reverse complement.
CACCTCAGAAGTTGGCTGACCATAAGTCAGGGCTTGATTATTGCTTTGTTGATGGTCTAGATTGAAGAATGTGATGGAGAAAATGTTAATAATACAGATTAAACTTAAAAGTGTGGCTTGCTTATTGGCCCCCCTCCCCTCTCAGGGGGTGCCCAGCACCCCACTACCCTATATCTCACCATTTCTACCTCCACAACATCCCTCATGTCCGCTTTCTTCTCCACTTCCAGAGCCAACCCCTTCACCCAGGACCTCACCACCTCTCACCTAAGTTATGGTGATAGCCTCCTAATTAGCTTCCTCACCTCAAGTCTCCTCCTCTACAATTCATCCTACGCACTGCTATCAAAGTCATTTTCCTTAAGCAGAGATCTGACCACGTCCCTGTCTGTTAGACCAACTTCACTCATTTTCTCTTGCTTCCAGGATCAAATAGAAACTTTTGTCTAGTTGAATGCCCTTCACAACCTGCCCCCAAGTTGTTTTTCAGTCTCACTGGCCATTCCTTCTCTCCTGGCAGCCTCCATATTCGCTGATGCTGGTTCTGCTCCATGATCCAGTTAAGCTGACCTCTCTGTCCCTCACCCTACTGGGGGGCCTGCTCCCATGCACTAGCCTGTCCTCATACCTGGAATGTACTCCCTTCTTCTCTTTGCTTCATAGAAGCCCTTTCTTCCCTCTAGATGCAACTCAAGCATCAGCTTCTGTATGAAGCCTTTCCCAAACTCCGGTAACTGCTTGTACCCTCGCTGCGTCCGTGTATCATTGATTTGTAGTTATTATTATTGATTTCTATTATTTATCTTTTAATTTATTTCATGTATACTTATATATGTACATGGGCAGCGAGGTGGCGCTGCAGTGGATAGAATGCCAGGCTTTTCCTGAGTTCAAATCTGACCACAGACACTTACTAGCTGTGTGACCCTGGGCATGTCACTTCACCTTGTTTGCCTCAGTTTCCTCATTTGTAAAAATGAGTTGGAGAAGGAAATGGCAAACCACTCCAGTAGTTTTACCAAGAAAATCCCAAATGGAGTCATAAAGAGTTGGACACAACAGAAAAATGACTAAACAACATATATGTACTTGCTGTCTTCTCTCTTAGAAGACTGTTGAGAGGAGGAACTGTTTTTCTCTTTGTTTTTGTATCCCAGCCTCTTTTAACCTAATTCCCTTGGAAAATACCCCTAACTATGGGATGGAAAGAAGCAGATCTACACAATTCACATAGAGGCAGGAGAATTTGGACATTTTCACCAAACGAAGTACAAGAAAATCTGTGTGTGTGTGTGTGTGTGTGTGTGTGAGAGAGAGAGAGAGAGGGAAGAGGGAGCTATCAAGGAAGGCTTCCTGGAAGCATGGCGAAATTGGATGCTTGAGCTGGGTGTAAAAGAGAAGAGTTTCTATGAGAAGAGAGTGCATTCTAGAGACTGGAGGAGGGAGGGGTGAGTTTATGCCAAAAATTGAGAGAATTCAGGATAAGATCAGGGAAGAGTTCAGTTTAGTTGTTAAAATTAGGCTAAGGTCTGATTGTGCAAAGCCTAAAATCCCAGGCTAAAAAATTTAATTCAAACCATCAAGGTTTCTGAGCAAGGGAATGGTATGGTCAGGTCAGTGATTTAGGGAGATGATTTGGTCCAAGACGTGTCCTTGAAGGTCTGGAAATCTAACTGGAGACACAAGTCACCTCAATATATAAAAACAAAAGCACCATAAAATGGGATGAATTAAGTATCAAATGAGTGGTATGAATAGCAAGTGCTAAAATGATTGGGAAGAGAGAATGATCTAAAGGATGAGAAAGGCGAGGAAGGCCTTATTGTGGAAGTGTATCTTAAGGGAAGGACAAGAATCCAACAGCTAATGGAGGGTGGGGGAGTTGGAGGGAGGAGGAAGCACAGCCTAGGCATAGGGAACAGTTTGAGTCAAAGGTCTGTAGGCAGAGATGGGCATGGTCCGTTTAAGGAACAGTAAGTGGGTCAGTTTGACGAGAGGTCAGGATTTGGAAGGAATTTGAACTTTACAGGCAAGAGGGAGCCACTGAAGGTTACAGATGTATGTTTCAAGGAAGATGACTCTTGTAATAGTGTGTAGGACTACTGGATCAGAGACAGCCTCACAGAAGAGACCTCTGAGGTTACATGCTCCAACCTGTGATTGAAAAGGAATCCCCTCTATCAGATGCTTATTCAGTTTTTGTGTGCAGAACTTTCAATGATAAGAAACTTACTACAGTTTCTTAAGTAGAATATTCTACTTTTGGACAGCTGTAATTATTACAAAAAAGAACCTGAGAACAAATTAAAATCTGCATCCAAGGCAACATCTATCCATCGTTTTCAATTCTGATATCTAAAGCCAAGCAAAACAAGCTTCTCCCTTCTTCTGCATCACAGTCTCTCAGATGCTAAATTTGGCTATTATGTTTTCCCTCTAAGCCTTTTCACCAGTCAGGATAAATGCCCCTAGTTCCTTCACAATTGATCCTTATACAGGCTGATCTCAAGGTCATTCATTGTCCTTTTCACTTTCCTAAAGTTTGGGGTCCAGGACCGAACACAACAGTTTCTGTGTGGTCTGATCAGGGCAAAGTCCAGTGGGCTCATCACTGGATAGTGTTCTGGACACTATGCCTCTATTAATGGATCATGAGGGTTTGGTTTTTTTTTTGGGAGGGGGTTGCCATATCACACCATTGACTCATACTGAATTTTTGTCCACCAAAATGCCCTGATCTTTTTCACATACCTACCTCTCCCATCTTGTACTTGTAAAGCTTACTACTGTAACTCAAGTGGAAGGCTTATTCAGTTGTGGTCTTCTAGGGAATGGAAAGAAAGGATGAACACAGAAGTCACTAGAAAGTAGTAAGTGATGGGACTTTTTTGTAACTGAATTGGGGAAAGGGAGGAATCAAGCATGACTAGACTGATCCAACTCATCTGTAATTGTTTTATTAACTGTTGGTATGCAAACAATTTGAAACTAAATTGCTTGAAAAAATTTTTTATCTTTTACACTGGTTACCACAGTTTCCATGTAGTCTTTAATTCTGTTAGTTTGCCTAACGAACTCAGTCTTTATCAGCTAGACAAATTTCCACTTAATAGAATACAAAATGAAAGGATACTGCTGAAAGGTTCCAAATAAATGTATAAACCCAGTAACATTTAGGTCAACACACACCTTAATGCACAAGGAAAGGCTAACATCCCTCATTCTCAGGACAGCTGGTTAAATGGCCACGGACAGAAGGGATTTAACAGCCCCTCTGTGCCTCCGCAGGCAACTCTCCCCTCTTTCCCAGGGGCCCCAAAGCAAAGATAGCAGAAAGAGTTTTCTTGTCTTTGGTTAATTGCAAAACAAACATGTCTAGCCCAGGGGCTTCTGTCCAATGATGGTTGCCTCTGTAATATGCTAGTGGTTTGGATGGCATAGATATTGATGCCACCCAGCAAAAGAGCAGTTCAGAAAAGATAACTGGGAAATCTTTTATAATCCTAACATCCTTTGTGCTATACATTTCATTTTCCTGACCACTATAAATATTCCTTCTCTCCTCTCTTACTATTACTCTCCACCACTTTTCCACCTTCTCTGGGTCTTAATCTAAAAAAAATACCCATAGTGTCCAGGATCAAGGTGAGGTCTATAAAACATGCCATGAAACAAAACATCCAGCTTGTTTTGCTATGGGCAGTTGAGACCCCCTGGTCTGAGAGCATGAATGCTACGGGCCCTCATTTACTTTGATCAAGTCTGTGAGGAGCACTGAGTGATCACGCCTTACTCTTGTAATTATGGCCAAATTGATTTTTTGGTTTACACAGTGAATTTCCACTCTAGTGCAGGAGGACTGACTCTTCCATGGATGTGAATCCCTTTGAAATAATTTCTCCCTTCTAAGAGTTTTTTTGTTTCGATCATCAACCCAAAGAGTGCCTTGTCACATTTCTGTTTAGCCCAGCCTGTCCAACAAAACTTTACTGCAGACTTCCCAGGAACAGACAACTGCTGCATTACTCTGGCAGCTAATCTGCTCACACACAAATCTGTAGCCAGTTAGAGATTCCAAAGCTCTATCAATTTGCTAGAAATCTACTTTTAATGTCTCTTCAAGGTCAAATACCATGTCTCTGTGGCTTAGCTTCAACTCAACTTTTTGTGTGAAAATCATTTTAATTAGAGGAGGTTTGATGTCAAAGTTGAGTTCATCATTTGGTGTGTGTGAGTTTTACAGATGCACTAAGAGGCTGCCAGCTTTATCTGCTCCTCTGGGAGTCTGCCTTTCTCCTTCCCCCTCCCCTGACTACTGGCATCTCACATACCAATGGCATTATGCACTGTCTGCCCTGGTCCTCCTACAAGCTGAGGCATCATGATCCAGCCTGTGCAGTTAACTCCCTCTTCCCGTCACAGTGAGAGCTTCCTCTGTCAGAGCAGACAAACGGACCACAGCCACAGGCGGAAACAGGCTAACCACAGGGGCTGGGGTTCTGGTGAGTGCTTTTCTAGGTAAAGTTGGAAAAGTCCCTGTAAACGCCAACACTGAAGTTGCAGACATGGGGGTGGCACTGACCAGCCTCTCAAAATGTCCATGATTGGAAGAGGGGGGAGAGAGGGTGGAGAAAAAAGGAAGTTGTATTGTGTGATGCAAATAGTATTCATTCTGAGAAGTGTTCACTCTCCCTGGGTTCAACTGAAGACGCTATTCTGAGAAAGAACCATGACTGAGGTAACCTCCTCCTGCTTTAGTGTAGGCATTTATTTACAATCTTAAGAGTACAGAAAAATAAGAGAAAACTTTAAATGTCACACCCACGGCTACAGGACTGTGCAGATAAGGCTGGGAGGTTTAGGTTAGGAAGGTTTGTTTGTTTGTTTGCTTTGGTTTTCAGTTACCCAAGAGGTCATGAAATGAAGACTTGCCAGGGGTGGGAAGACACAGATGATTTGTTTCTCTGTCTCTCTATCTCTGTGTGTCTCTCTCTTGTCTTTCTTTCTCTTTGCCTCTGTCTCTCTCTCCTCTCTACTCTGTCCTTCCCCCGCCCCCTTTCCTGGAAGATTCCATTGAAGCTAAACTAAGAGTGGCCTTTCATCCAAGTGCCAAATGCCACTTCTGCATTTAAGTTACTTCAAGCTAAAAACACATATTTTGCATACCAAGTGAGAAGACCATCCACATTCTCCATTTGGATTTTTACTGTGTTTATAGGAAGGACTAAAGATGCCCCAATGAACAAATCCTTCCTTCTCTCAGTTAACAGATATCTTCAGAAGGTGCCCAGAGGTTAAACAGGTTTTAAATTTAAATATTACTATGGTGGCATTTATCCTGGTTAGTGGAGAAATCACAAAACACCTACAAATTTACAGCCCTTATCCTTAACTGCTTGCTAGTGAGGTAAGCAGTTCCTAGTGTATAGTTAAAATGTTGAAGAAAAGTAATCAATTCTGGAGCTCACTTCTTTAAAACCATAGCTAGAACTGCATTTGCTTTGCTAGGCAGGGGATACTAGTAAGTATCCAAAAAATGCTAAATGACTCAGAAATGACCATTTACAATAATGCTGGTTGGTATTCGTGTAACAGGGTTGTAGGGTCAACCTTCCTTATCTGTAGCCTAGGTGGGGTGATAACCACTATGTGCCACTGGTTCATTTTCCTTATTTATTCTCATCCCTAGATCAATCAAGGAATATGTATTTTTCTTTATTAATTACTAAAACTGATTAGTTTTAGATCAATTAGCTCTCTGTCCTCTATCCCAGGTTACTAAATATTATTTATTTGATAAACTAGAGAAAACTTTTCCAATAAGCTTTACTCACCTTTCTTTTCATATAAACCCCAGACTTAAATAAAAATCAAAATTTCTGGCAATGCTATCTATTAGCAGTGTAATCAATAATAAAACGAAGATAGAGATACATTGACTGAGTTCTTTCTCATAGCTGATAAAGTCACCTTTACCTGTTACTAAAAGGGTGGACTTCTCAATTCTAGAGGCACAATCCCACCATTCAGTTCCCTCAGGGTAAACATGCAGTCTTTTCTGAATTCTTTTTTCATGTTTCTTTGTAAGACAATGGTTAAACTTTTATCTTTCAGCAAAGAAGCGTCCTTATGCCTTTTCCCTTTTCCTTCTCTTCAAATGCCGAAGTTAACAGCTTCTCCAGAATGACAGTTAAAACTCTTCTCACAGATTTCTCAAAGAATGACAGTTAAACGGTGGCTGTCCAACATTTTACTGCCTAAACATACAATAACTTTAGCTACAGTCTCTGTGGAGGAGACCACTGAAACTGGGGTTACATTAGCATTTTATGCTCCAGACAAACAGGCCTACTTGCTATTAATAACAAATATCCCATCTCTCATCTCTGTGCATATGCACAGGCAGGGCCCCATTCCAGGCATGCAATCCCCTCATCAGTTCCAATTCTTAGAATCTTTGTCTTTCTTCAAGGTTTAGGTCAGGTATTACCTTCTACACAAAAGGCCTTTCTCATCCTCACTTCTAGTTGTCTAGGGCAGCTAGGTGGTTCAGTGGATAGAGCACCAGTGCAGGAGTCAGGAGGACCTGAGTTCAAATCTCACCTCAGACACTTGATGCTCACTAGCTGTGTGACCTTGGGCAAGTCACTTAGCCCCAACTGCCTCATCCTGGGTCATCTCCAGTAATCCTGATGAATATCTGGTCACTGGATTCAGATGGTTCTGGAGGAGAAGTGAGGCTGGTGACCTGAACAGCCCTCCCTCACTCAAAACAAAGTCAAGTGAAAGTCATGTCATTATTTCTCTGATGGCATGGTCTTCTTCGGCAACAAAGGACAAACACACACATTTAGTTGTCAGTCACCTTTTCCCTCTGATATTATCTTCTATGTATACACGAGTACATTATCCCTTCCCATGTATGAATAGGCATGGATGCATATATCTCTATGCATATATGTGTTTATGTATATAAATATAAAATCTGTGTATATTTTGTTTCTCCCCCATAGGAATATGAACTCCTTGAAGGCAGAGGCAATTCCATTTTTGTCCTTAAATCCTTAGTACCCCAAACAGGGATGCCTATTGAATGGACAGTGCTTAATATTTTCAAAACTGGTTTCACATACACACTCACTGATTTTCTTTCTTTACCTTACTCTAGGCAGGAGAAATATAGGGATTATTTCCAATTTACATATGAAAAAATTGAAGTATACACAAGTGGCTTGGTCTAAGTCATGTCAGGTAGGACCTGGAGCTAGTGACAAAAGCTAGGAGGAGAATCAAGTGATCTTCACTCCCAACATAATGTTCAATCTACATACTAGTCAGTTTATTTACTTTTTGGGAAGAGGGATGGTGAAAATTTAAGTTTTACAAAATAAGCAGATATGTAAAGGTTGCTGGCTGTTTTCACAAATTTAGGTGTCAATTTGTTTCTATTTCTTCAGCTCTGAGGGGCATTACTAAAACAGGACATGTTATATAATCCACAGCTGGGCTGCAGTTCCTAATTACCAGCCCTCACTTTGGTTAATGGTTCTTCTTGGATCAGCTAGTGTGGTACAGATACGGCAGTGACTGTCAACAGTAACGAACCACACCCATCTCTTACGAAATCCCGAGGAAAATGAAACACCATTGTTCTCTGCAGTGGTTTCAGGGTCACAGGTGAAGGAAGGGGCTGGCCCCTGTGTCAGTGCTGGAGAGGAAGTAGGTACCAAAGGAGAAAAGCTGGGGTAGGCTAATGTCCTGGGCCAGAGGCCCCGGCCAGTCAGGACCTTCAATCACACGGTATCTGCTCACCCAACAACCACCGCCCCAAGAGTTTGTCCACCCACTGCAAGGATGGAGCTTTTTAAACCAGGCCAGTTCCAAGCCGTGTAAATTATATTCTGCTCATATAATCTGGTGTGTAGTTTCAATGAGGTGTTCTCCTCTTCTTCTTAGTTCAACTATCATGTTGCCTTTACTAGTCGGTAGCAGCCCTTAAATGAAGGGTTTTGCAAACCTCATGGAACTATACTTGGACCATATGTCCTGGAGTTGCTGCATAATTCAGATGGATTAATTTAGGGAATGGAGAGTTTGACCAGATGCTTTGAGATCCTTCAAAAGAAAGGAATTCGTATGTCTTTTAGAGATGTGCATACATACATACATGCAGGGTGCTACTGTGTGATAGAGAACAGAAAGAAGGCAGGGTAATGTTAGACCTCAGGGAAATGATCATGATATTTTAATGGGTATCCTCCCATTGAGAGTGTACCCTAGTGGAGAGAGCCACGCCACTTAGTCAAGATGACCCGGGTTCAATTCGCCTCAGATTCCTACTGGTCATACTGCCTTGGGGAAGATATTTAATTTCTCACTAACTCCAGAAATTCTCTTGGAAGACTTCAAGATACAGAACACCACACCAGTGACATTATAGATCCTGACCCTCTCAAAAAAAAATTCCCCAATCCCTCTATGCCCCTGAACAGAATTCTTTCACCATAAAAGGTGCTCTGTAAATGCAGAATTAATTACAGGGTGGTTTTACCTGCAGGAGGTATCTAGAAGATGGTGTGATAGTGCCACTTTAATGACTTCTGCAGGTCATAGACCCCTTCTGGAATCTCGTAAACATTCTATCCACCTACTCAGAATCATGTTTATAAATGCATAAAATAAAATACCTAAGAGTACAACAGGAACCAATCATTTGGAAACAGTTGTCAAAATACTTGGAAAAAAAAAAACCAATCTCACAAACCCTGGGTTAAGAACTTCTGCTCTACACCATCAAAAAATGATTTAAGATTGGACTATGAGAGAATTCTGGAGAAAGGTACCATACACTCTTCTACTCTCAAGCTTGCAGATCAATGGAGCATGCCCTCACTGCTTCCTCAACTTTGTGCCTGCCCCTTACACTGTTCCTACCTAAGCCCCTGGTCATCTGCTTGGTCTGGTCTTCTCATGCTCAGAGTCTACCTCTCTCCTTTCAAGATTCCATGAAATACATTACCCTGTTCTTTGCCTTAACTCTTCCTTAGAATATGAGAGTTGAAAAGTAGCTTTTGTATCGTCACAGATGTGGACCCCACCCTGATGTCTCAAAAAAAAAAATAATATTTTGTGTCTAATTTTAAAAGTTTGGCCTTTAAGCAAGGTTTAGTTGTTAATTTAAAAGTTATGTTTAGGTTTAGGTTCAGTTAGTCCAATGAGTAAAACTTACGTCCTCTATGACTGAGTATTCAATAATCACCTTTCAAAAGTAACAACTAAAATTGCTTGGGAGCACACTGATAAAATGTGCTGGGCGCATATGGCAATCAGCTAATTCAATCTGCTATCTTTAAAGATGAGTAAATAGGCCCAAAGAGGTGGCAACTCACCCCGTCCCCAAGGGGCAAAGCCTGGGCTCACGTCTCCATCTGCTGCTTTTCCAACACACACAGGTGGCTGTGACTGCCATGCACATCCCAACATATCCACATGTCTTTTTGAAAGCAGGAAGAACAGTGCAGATTTGGGGTCTTAGTTTTCTAGCACTTCATGCCTTGCACAGAGATGGCATTGTAACCAATGTTAGTCACACTCTGAATTTGGGGGATTGATATTGGAAATAAAGATTAAGTTTAAAATGTTCTTTGGTCATTCTAAAAAACTTCCTCATGCATGTACACGCATATACATACAAATATATATATGTATACACATACATATATATTCTTTATTTTAAGTTAATTCATTTAACAAAATTTTGAATATTAAAGATTCACAAAGGAGGTCAGTGATGCCTCCTGTGGAAGGCATTTTCAGGCTGGCAAACTTTGCCAGTAAATTTAGTGCCCAAAGAACAGCACAGTCCAACTTCATTAGTAGTTGTAGTTCCCCAGGGGAAGAGCAAAGGACCAAAGACCTCTGGCTTGTAAGAGACCTCAGAAGCCACCTAGTCTTAACCCTCTCATTTTTTAGATGAAACTGAGATCTCGGAGTTATGTGATCTATCCAGGGTCACACAGAGTATGTCATTGGGGTGGAGATTGAGGTCCCCTGGCTTCAAATCCAGGATTCTCCCCTCGGACTCTGCTGCCTCTTTATTGCAAGAAGATGGGCAGCACAGACAGATTACATATGAGGAAATGGAATCTCAGAGAAGTGAAATAATTTGCCCAGTGTCACATGGCTAGTAAGGGGCAGAGATAGAACAAATCCTGGTCTTCCAGGATTGTAGATTGTCTTCCCCCTGCTCCCATCTCTTTCCCTAGCGGATGTTTCTCTGTACACCTGACTCACCCTCATTTTTGCACATGGGTTCTTCCAGGGCAGCTGATGGGTGTAACCTACGGACAAAAAATGCCTGGCAACCCTCCACATGGGTTAGGATGAAAGGGCTGAGAAGAAGGGCGGGGAATCCATGGGAGAGGATGAGTGGGGGAAGGGCCAACCACTCTAATGAAGGAAAGGGAAGGGTTTCGGCACATGGCAATGAGGCATGGCAATGACATCATACCCTCTGGAGAACAGAATGGATTCTAAATCTGGGTGGGGAAGCTTCAACTCTGCCACCTCTGATAGGAGCCCAGCCTCGAGCTTGCTCCCCCGCTCCCCACCTCCTTACAAAGCAGCGGCCAATGATGCTGACACTGTTTCCAGCAGCCAAGGAGCCGGTGCCAGATCCTTCTCCCTCTGATATTAACTCGACTATGGTGCCATCTCATTTCAGAAAACTTTCTGGGACTGGGAGTTCTATGGAAGCATATGCCACACTCTCGCACACAGTAAGGTACTTTTATATGGAAGATGAAGAAGGTGGCAATTTAGCTAGCCCAGGTCTCAAGCTGTCAAATGCAGCAACCACCCAGCCTCAAATAGCAGCTTCTCAGGCATCTCACACAAGGCACTCCCTCCCTCCCGGATCGTCAGAGGAATTCCTGGGTAAAAGTTTCAACACTACTCTACATCTGCACATAAGCACAAGAACTGACAATTTCCTGGATCCTTTCCCCACTGCCAGGATTCTCTTTCCCTTTTCCTGAACATCGTGCTTTTCATCCATAACCTAATGAAAGCAAACACACCTTCCCATTTAAGGCCACAGAGCAGTCCCACAGTTCAGTTTAAATTTTGATGAAAACTTATCCTATAAGGCTATTGCCAGTTTTTTTTTGGTGGGGGGAGAGGTCAGGGATCCTCATGAGAGATGAAATGATTTGTCTGTTTCCTTCTCCTCTCTTACTCTCTAGACGATACTACTGCTCTTTGAGCAGTTCTATCAGCTGCAATCTCCAGAGGCCTGCTTTTCATCTCACATTACACAAATCAACCAGACATCTGTCTCTGTTTCGGCCACTTTCGCCTCTTGTCTCTTCTTATCTCTGCCAAAGAGCTCAATCATTCTTTCTTACACTGAAAACAGCTGGGTAGCACAATAGAAAGATGCTGGCCTTGGTGACCTGAGTTCAAATCCTGCCTCAGAGATTGTGTTACCTTAGGCAAGTCATTTAAACTGTCCAGGTCTTTGTTTCTCCTCATCTATGAGATGAAATGGTTGGACCAGGGATGTATTGGGGCCAGCTTGTACCAGCTTGTGAGAACTGATTGTTAAACTTTCAATGTGTGCATTTACACCTCAGAAATTGGCAAATGCTACAAATCTGGGCTAGATTTATTGTTTTGTTGATTGGAGAAAATGTTGAAAACGCAGAGCAAACATAAAAATGTGTCTAGTTCCCACATTTTCGTTTGTAGAGCTGGCTTTTAGACATTGACCAGCACACCAGATTGACCCTTTTCCCACTTCTACCTACTGCTCCTTGTTATCTTCTCTGGGGCCAAGAAAAGAACAAATCCCTCTTGCATGGCATAGCCCTGCAAATACCTGCAGACAGGTATCAGGCATGGTTCCCCACCCATCCTCCCTTTCTCCAGCATTTTCTATTCCTCTCCACTCTTCCCATTCACTTGCTATAGTCCTCTGCACCTGGAAGATGTCCACTCTTGGGTGGAAGATGCTGAAATATACTCACTCCTCCCTCCCTCCCCTACCACCCCAAGTTTCTTTCAAGGCTGAAGTCCAGACAATGCCAATGCCATCTGTGATTACTCTATGCATGTTATCCAGGATTGCATGAATGTGTATTTCTGCACTCTTAGAACTATCCTGATTACACAGGTGCAATGCAAAGACCCTGCTACCATATTTGAGCCTTGCATTCCCTGCCCCACCCCCATGGTTACACCATTTTTCCTTTTTCAAGACTGTTGGTTTGGTTATTTATTTGTAGAATATTTTTGACCTAAGTGAATTCAGTATATCATGAATAAATTCCCCTTGGAGGGGAAATGCTAAAGAAAGTAGGTGCCCAAATCAGCAGCAGAAGTACCTAAGGGAAAGGCCATCCTGTGAGAAAAAGCTGCACTGGCTTGGAAGGGTCACAGATCAGCCATTCTAATGTTTTAATTATTAGGGAGTTGTACCCAATTCCGATTAGTCATCTGGGTGTGGGAGTCGGTGTCTGGCTGTGGTTTAAGTGAATCCATCCTTCCCCTTTTATTTACTTAAGACACATACACCCTTGTCACCTGATTTTTCCGGGTGACTATCAAGCAATTCAAGTTGACCATTAAATTCTGTTAGAGGAAAAGGCGAGAACAATTCAGCTATCAAATGTTTAAAGCTTATAATTAATGTGCTCCCCAGAAAACACTGGGAGAGACAGCCCCTGGTCTTTGCTAAACTTGGGTCGTCTGAATGAACATCTGCAATTGCACATGAGTAGCAACCTTGGCAGCAACTCTGAGAATTAAAATCCATTGAATACATTAAGTTTCTTTCTTGCTGATTTACGGTCACTTCTGGATTAGACAGCGAATGTCTCTCAAGAGATTCCTTCAACCACCCACACCCTCTACCCGCAGTCTTTTTTTTTCCTCCCTTTTGGGGAGTTGCTGCTTTCTTTGCAATGGCTAACCCAGCACTGCTGAGGAGGTGAAAAAGCCAGGGAGGAACAGGAGCCTGGGAGATGTGCCAACTGAGTCTGGGAAACCAGATGTGACCAGAAGAAGACCGAAGTCAACAGACTGAGTCCAGCCATGAAAGTTCTCAGTATGCACATGTGTGTCTGAGGGCATGCCTGTGTCTGTTTGCCTTGCCCTATCTGTCTTCTTTATAGGCACTGGTTATGTTTCCTATATGCCAGCCCTATTGCTCTTAGAACAATTCTGATGTATTCATGGAAATCCCAATCAACTTGGGGAGGCAGCACTGCGGATGTATTATTGCCACATGAACTACATCAAGCTAGAACAAAACTGAGAAATAATTAATTTACTGTGCTGGGGGAAAGGACAAAGGTTTCCAAGGAGAAGAGCAGACCCTCTGGGTCATTAATAGTTTGGCAGGATAAATGAGTGGACAACATTATGTCTAACTTTGTCCTTCAGTATACAAGTCCCCCACTTCCCCCAAAAATTCCTCAAAAATCAAAGCCTTAGCAAATAAATAAGAATCTCAATCTCAAGAGTGAGTAAAAGGCTAGAATCCATATTAAATTAATAAACAATTATGTTAGACTTCAGTTTCTATCCTGTCTTCCTCAAAAACAGAAAAACTCTGGAATAGAAGCAAAACATTGGATGCAACAGTCCAAAATCTGAGCTTTTGAGTCTGGGGTCTGAGCCATACTACATACCAACTGTATGACCATAAGCAAGCCTTTTAACCATTTTGAGCCTCAGTTTCCTTATCTGTAAAAAGCGATAGTAATGCTTTTGCTACCTACTTCACAAGATTGGGAAGAAGTAGTCATTTTTAAAACCATAGAGCTGTGTATGTCAGCTTTTATTATTCACCATGACTTCTTGAACTTCTAGCTTACTGAGGGAATGTGGTAATTGAAGGTAGGCTTATCTCCTACATTTGCCTAACAGGCAGTCACTTAAATATGGAGAAACCTGGTGGACTGAGTCTTTGTTACACTTCATAGATTTGATCTTAAGGCTACAATGCTACAATACTACAAGTGACTTGGAAAAATCTGAGAAGATGCTCCTTCCTTCCTCCTTTGAGAGGTGAGGGATCATGGGTGTGGAACATTCCATCTGCTGTCAGATGTAGTTGATAGCTATTGTTTAACAGGTTTCTTTTCTTTCTTTTTCAATTTTGCTACAAGTGATGATTCATTAGGTATGGTTATAAATATATATGTAAAATATATACATATATAAAATATATAATGCATAATATACATATATAATACATAGTTATAAATGAAGGTGATATAAAAACAAGAAAAGGCCATCATTTAAAAATAAGACAAAATAAGAAAATGGGAAAATGTTAAAATAATTGCTTCAGGCTCTATTCAATGTGTTACCCTGAGAGGGAAGTAAAATAGAGTGGAGCATGGGCTTTTAAAATCATTCTCATAGCACGTGATACAAACTTCCCTACAGTTATCAATAACTACGGCAGGGGATCTGTAATCTTGTCCAATGTGAGGATCAACTGAGATAAAACATATAAAGTGCTGCATAAATATACATGACATGTTTACATACATATTAACTATTATTATTAATTATTACTTGGAAAATGGTTCCGTGATGCAGACTGCAGTCCATTCATGCCACTGTCCTCAGCAAATCTTTGCCCATGTCTTCCCATAAATCTCCCAAAGGGAACCTACCCATTTTCTGGGGGTCTTCTAGTTCTCTTAATTAGTTTTTACCCTTTTTGGGAGTGGGAGGTGACATTTGGTACCTGAACTATTTTAAAAGTAAATGTTTAATATTAATGAATAAAGCTATACTTCAGTTTCATACTCTTCTAAAACAGTTCACTGAAAAGCATCTAAATAGTGCGGGAGGAAATGCTAGAGGTTTTTCCCCACCTTGTGCTCAAGAACTCTAAGAAGTCATTCTTCAGTCACATGGTACCATGCACAAAGTGAACCTTTCTTTCTTCACAGAATGAAGCTGTGGATGGATGATGGGATGATCCACTGCAAACACTCAAAGGGGAAATGTCCCTACCCTGGCTCGTCAAAGTTCTACCTCTAGACCATTTGGAAGGGGAAAAAAGCAAGCAGAATGAGCCAGTAAGCTAGTGGGGTTCCTGCAGATTGTGTCTAAAGTGTATCTCAACACATAACCTCATGGTAACTACCAAATCCATTTCTGTTTGGAAGGAGTGGTGATATATCACAATGTGCAGGGTACTAAAGAAGGCTAGTGATAGGAACTTTGCCATTGTCTCAGAGAATTCTTTCTTTTGAGCTCCATTTCATATACCTACCCTTTGTGCACTTGACCTGACAGCCAAACAGAACTCTTTTCCATCCCACACTATTGTCCTGAGCTCTCCCACCTCCATGTTAAGCTGGCCTGAAGACCTGCCTTTCTCCCACTCCTCTGCCTCCCACAAGTTTCCTTCTTCCTTCAAGGACCAGTTTACATGTTCTCATGGCTGAAAATGATCTCTCCCCTCAAACATTCTAGACCATTTTATCTAGACCTCTCCATTACACTTGCCCTAATCTCTCTTTTCTGTCATCATTATTTCTTTATCTGCTTCATTCCAGCTAGGTGGCCCAGTGACTAGAACACTGGGCATGGAATCAGGAAGACCTGAGCTCCACTCTGGCCTCATAAATGTACTAGCTGTGTGACTCTGGGCAAGGCACTTACCTTTTGCCTGCCTCAGACCAAGTAAAGTAGGGATGATAACAGTGCCTACCTCCCAGGGTTGTAGCGAGGACCAAATGAGATCATACTGGTAGAGCACTTAGTGCCGTGCCTGGCACACAGTAAGTGCTTAATAAATGCTTGTTCCCTTTCTCTTGTGCCCCAACTATTAGACTGTAAGCTCTTTGAGGGCAAGGCTTCTCTGCCCTCTCTCTGTTACCATCTGCAGAATTGTATACAGGAGGTGCTTAATAAAATGTTCACTGAATTTAATTGATTGAATGAGCACAATCACATCCATTTTTCTGCTGGGAGGACTTCTAAATTGTCATTGGCTTAGATTCCAACAGTTGGTCTAGTGAGCTGTCCTTTTGGAAGAAGATAATCTAGAGTAGCACGGTCCGGAATAGCCCTGGAACCAGAAACCACATTTCCTTCCAGTCCTCCCTCCCATTCTGCTTCCTAGCTGGCTATACTATGCAGTCCACACATCAGGGATCTCTGCCCTCCCTGTATGGGCATTCCCTCCAGTGATGTAAACCCCACTAATGCATGCTGGCACATCCCAAGGGATTTCCCTGTATGTGCTCCTGGGAATCCATCACAGGAGGTCCAACCACTTCTAGAGACCTTCCTGGCATTTTCCTGACATTTGATAGATACCAGTAGAACATGGAGGCTGTTTACTGGTCATCACTTGCACCCACCACATGAATATCCCATAATTTTCTCCTGCCACTGTTGATTTCTGAAGTGATCTCCTTGATGCTGTTTCTCTCATGTTTCCCTTCTCATTTGTCACATGAAACAGCCTGGCTGCACCCACTCTTCACTCTCGCTCTTCATCCTTCTGAGACTAGTATGACAAGGTATGACATGACTTGGAGTCATACCTCACCACCAGAAAGAATACTGGTGTTAAAATATGGACCTGTGTTTCCATAGGAAGCTGGATGTGTGTGTATGTGTGGGGGGTATCATCCTCCAAACCACAGTTACTCAAAGGCAATCAGCCTTCTCTTCTCCTGTTCACCTTTATGCCCATCTCACCATCCATTTTCTGTGTCCCAAGTTGTTCATACAACTACACATTATAATATGGAGGCAGCAAGGGAGTTGGGGGTAGTGGACTGACCCACCCCTAGTCAAAAGACCTGAGTTTGAATCCTGTCTCAAATACTTCTATGTGTGATCCTGGGCTAATCCCTCAACCTTTCTCGGTCTCTTATTCCTCATCTGTAAAATAAGGATAGTAATAGAATACTTTGTTGTTATGTATATAGAACACAGTGTTGTTATGAGGATCAGATAAGAGACAGGATGTATGGAAAGCATTCTGCACACCATGAAGAGCGATCTCAGTGTCGGATCATTATCTGAAGCACTGCCATTCTGTAGGACCCAAGGCACCAGTGGTCAAGCTCAGTATAACCCTGGCTTGGCAACTGCAGCCCAGTGCCCTCAGGGCACGGAAGAGTAAGAGATCAGCCAAAAGGAGGGGAGAGTGGAACACATATGACAAATCCTCTCCTACACTGAAACCAGGATCAAGACTTGGCACAATCGAATTGCCAGGACACATGATTTCTTCCAATGCTGCCTCTCGTCTATTGGAAGTGGTAGGAGCCCTTCTAGCACCATTAAACTCTGGAGCTTCCATGGACACTGACCACTTCACAATATACAGCTGTGCCAAACTGGAACAGTGCACACCAAGAGCCAATTAACGAAGAAATGCTGCAGAGCTCTGAGCAGGCGTGTAGCACAGCTGCGAAAGGAACCCTGCACATAAGGAAGAACTAGCGAAGAAGCCCAGAGAGGAAGAGATTTGGTTTACTGGATTTAGCCTCAATCAAAGATTCTTACCTGGGGTCTAGGAACTTGAAAAAAAAAAAAACACCACTTGATAACTACATTGGAATAGAATTGATTTTATGTATTTAAGTACATTATTCTGAGAAGGGGTCTTCAGGCTTCATCACACTGCTGAAGGGACTCAAGACCCCCCCCAGAACACCAAAAACCCCTACTCTGTGCCATCCTTTCCACAAATGTAGTATGTACTTGCAATATTTCCTTAGGGCAACAGTGCATCTCTACTACTACAAAGAATTATTAACTATGATGTCAGTCCATTAACTGGGTGATTTTTCTCATGCAGAACTGGTTTTGAAGATGTTTGGCAGACATAGATATTCTCATATGTTCAGAGGCATCTGGACTCCAGTCTTTACAACAATCCTATTAATCACCAGACAGAAGTAGGCCAGCACAGGATGGGGCACTTCCTAGCACTCTGCTTTAAAAGTCACTTTCAGTAGAGAGGTAAGAGGTCAGTCCGTTCCTGTGAAGTGGCTCGGAGGGCTTATGGGGACCATTTTTCTTTAAAGAGCAGAGGTAGGGATGCTAACAGTAGGTCTTCAATCACAGCAGTTCTTTAAAAGATCTCCTTCCATCCTTGGGATCACTCATTTGCCCACCCTTTGTCACCAAACCAACATTAAAATAGTTCTGGCCTAGCTGGGGGCTACAGGGGTTTTCTGAAAATTTATCTGGCTTTCCTCTGGGCGGTGAGAGGTATCTTGTTTGCTCAACCTCTTCCAAAGGCTCATGGGGTATAGCTCATGGTATTTTTGTTACAGCTGCTCTCCACACCCTTAACCCCCAGCATTTTGTGACTAAGGCTTAACAGCCCTGAAATGGCTCCAGGGAACTGGTGCTCAGTTCTCTTCTCCTTTAGCTGGCTTCCTTTACTTCCCTTCCAGGTGACCCAGGGTAGCACTGAGAGCTTTGTTAGCAGCCTCCACCTGAGTTGGGTGGTTGGCATGAGCTTTCCATGCTTTGTGTTGAGAACCAGTGTTGAAAGATCCACTACATTTTAGCTTCCCCTTGTAACCCCCACCTACAGCACAACACACAGTTTCCTTAAATTCATGTTTAAGATCTTTCTGATGCCATGTTTTTATGATGGAGATTTCTTCAGTCAAAGAATGGCAGGAATAGTGAAAGCAAATTTGGCCAGAAGCTGGTATTCTCAGAACACTATCACTGTGGCAGGCCATAAAAACCACGCAGTCCATTTGAATCATTCTGGAGCCAGGGGTAGTGGTGGTGTTCTCAGGCCACTAATCCCCTATCAGGTGATAGCTCACAAGACTCCTGTGAGTCCTCATTACTGAGGCAGAAACCCGGCACTCAGCCAGAGGTTTCAGTGACCCCAAAGTGATATGGTTAGCAGTTAACTTCACAATCAACTTCCAGAAGATTTGTAGACTAAGATACTGAGAGTGAATACTGTCTTAGAGAGGAAAAGGAAAAGAACTTTTCATAACATACTGTAAACACTTATGGCAAAGATAAAAAACCAAGGATTCTTCTTCCATGTGCTATAACATAGGTCAAGAAACACATAATACCCCTATATGACAGGCAAAGAGGACTTGAGCTAGCCTTGGATTTGGCTGGAGTCACCCACAGCCTCCTGGCTGACCCCCCTGCTACTTGATCTCCTTCTATTACAAATCTACCATGTTAACGTGTGCCTACATGACTTCCATTTCAACAATAATGTTGTTGTCATTGTACAGATTGTTCTCTTGGTTTTGCTCACTTCACACAAATCTTCTCATGTTTCCCATTTCCCTTTTGGTCATTTCTTATGGCACAATAGTCTTGCATTCATATATTATAATTTGTTCAGCCATTCAGCAGTAGATGACTATCTCCTTTAGTTTCCGTTTGTTTGCCATCATACAAAAAGCTGCCAAAATATTGTTTGTACATGTCATTTTTTTCTATTTCATGGGTATAGGCCTTGTGTTACTGGATCAAAGAGTACACAGTTTAGTAACTTTTGGGGCATAGTTCTAAAGTGCTTTCCAGAATGGCCTGATCAGTTTATAGCTTTACTAGCAGTACATTAACGAGCCTGTTCTCCTGTTGCCCCTTCAACATACATAATTTTCCTATTTTGTCATCCTTGCCAATCTGATAGGTATGATTTTGAGGCTGAACCTCAGAGCTGATTTAATGTGCACTGACAAATTATTTAGGGTTTGAAGCATATTTTTATATGTAGTTGATAGTTTGGATTTTTTTTTCTTTTGAAAACTACTTATTTGTGTTCGGTGACCATTTGTTAATTAGGGAATGGCTCTTACACATAAAAAAATGGAATCATTTTCTTATGTCTTGGAAATGAGAATTTCATCACAGAAACTTGATGCAAAGATGCTTTCCCCAGTTAATTGTTCCTCTCCTCATTTTAGCTGCATTGGTTTTCTTTGTGCAAAACATTTTAAATTTATAATCAAAATCTTTTGTAATTCTCCTTATCCTCTGTTCATGAACTCTTGTCCTATCCACAGATTTGAAAGGTAATTTTTTTCCTTATTCCTTTGTTTGTGGTATAACTTTTTATATCTAGTTCATGTATTTATAGCTTATCTTGGCATATAGTATAATATGTTGTTCTAAATCTGTTTTTTGGTGAGGTAGTTAGGGTTAAGTGACTTGCCCAGGTTCACAAGGCTAGTGTCAAGTGTCAGAGGCTGGATTTTGAACACAGGTCCTCCTAACTTCAGAGCCAGTACTCTATCCAGTTCACCACCTAACTGCCATGAGATGGTCTAAATCAAATTTCTGCTAGATTGACCTTGCAGCAATTTTCATCAAATAGCCAGCCAGTTTTTACCTAGTCGCTGGGGTAATCCCATATTTCAAAGTCAGTTTTCATCTGCTTTATAGATCTTTTGCTATTGGTCTCTAAATCACTTAGTTTACACCACATAATTAAATAATTACCATCTCCTGCCATGCTCTGGTCTTCAATCATTTCCTATTTATCTTAACTCCCTGGTAAAATCATAAACTCCTCAAGGATAGGGCTGCTTCATTCTTCTTGGCTGGCCTATACACTGCTCGGCACAGTATGAACACACTTGTTTACACTTGTTTCTTTGATTCTAACGCTTCCTGTGACAGTGGTGAAAATCATCTCTTTCACAAATCATTGGCATTGCTTATGTTTAAAAGCCTGCAATGCTTTCTCATTACCTAGCATGACCAAGCCTCCTCCTGGCCTTCTTTCTACCCAAGAGAGATTCCCTAAATCAGTCAAACGACTCTGCTTGTCAGTCACTCCATGCCTTTGGGTTCTCTCTTCTCTCTACTAATCTATGCCTCCCTTTGGAAGGAAGTCACTGCAAGTTGCCTTCAGGAATCCTTTCCTGATTTAAGAGTTTCTGTTGTTGTTCAGTCATGTCTGACTCTGTGACCCCATTTGGGGTTTTCTTGGCAAAGATACTGAACTGGTTTGCCATTTCCTTCTCCAGCTCATTTTATTGATGAGGAAACTGAGACAAACAGTTAAGCAAACTGCCAAAGATCACACAACTAGTAAATGTCTGAGGCCAGATTCAAACTCAGGTCTTCCTGACTCCATGCCTGGCACTCTATCCACTTTGCCACCCAACTGCCTGATTTAAGAGTGCCCAAATGATTTATTCCTTTACTCTCCTCTACTCTCCTCCTTAACATTAGGTTTGCATTATAATAACTTGGACTGCTTTGTACAACACTTGAAATTTGACAGTTTTTTTATGACTTGTATGCTCCATATCCTAAACCAAGTTGTAAGCTACTCATGGACAAGCAATGACTCCTTACTCTTTTTGGGGCTAGGGTGGCTCTCTGAGGCACTCAACACAGGAGTGCTCCAAATCTGTTGCCAATAAACAGCCAGGAAGCAAATGTATTTGAACTGAAAGCCTGCCACCTACAAAACAAGAACTGACTCTGAGTTAGTTTATATATGTTTTTATAATCACAGATTAAAAAGGGGGAGGTAGGGTCATTTAGAATAATGCATTCTCAATCAACATGTATAAGTCTCCAGTACCCCGAGGGGAAGCTACCCAAATATAATGGCCTCCTTCCCTTCTCAGAACAGATGAACTTAAACCACAAAGAATATCTAAGTTTTATAGCTTGTGCCTACTCCTTCTGCCATCTTCCCCCCTGCTCCCAAGCATCTTAATGAGGTTTAGACCACAGGTATGAAAGAGCAGCTGGCTTGGTGACTTCCATAGCACAAATTCCGATCCCCCCCAAGGTCTGCAAAAGCTTTGTTCACTGAAGACTCGCAATGCCTGCCTCCTCTTGTAAGTATCTTATCAGTGTTTCCAATCACTGAGAAAAGTAATATGGAATTCAAATACCTCTCTTCACATAACCCTACCTTTTGGCACATCTCCCTGAAAGGCTTCCCACAGGCCAGATGAAAATGTTAGCAGGCTAAACGGTTCTGTTCTATTCAGACACTAATTTCGTGGGAGGCAGACCTAACCATGCATGACTCAAGAGCTAGAACCAAAAGGCAAATACGTCTTGAAGTGCATTTCTGTACTCA
The DNA here is from genome assembly GCA_028658325.1 of Potorous gilbertii. Taxonomy (NCBI): domain Eukaryota; kingdom Metazoa; phylum Chordata; class Mammalia; order Diprotodontia; family Potoroidae; genus Potorous; species Potorous gilbertii. The sequence continues at coordinate 41,449,992 of CM053772.1, read as the reverse complement.
CCTTGATCATTTCCGCCACGTAACTTTCTGGCCCTGTGTACTCAGTAGAATCCTTCACTTTGACCAAGACAATGAAGCACAAATAATGCCACATGTTGTGTTCCTCTTTAATGTGCTCTTCAAAAGTGACCGTCTTGTTATCAAACTTGTCTCTTTCTAAGCCTAAAAGAAGAGAAAACGAAACCTCTCTTTAGCACCCAAATAAGCTCTGTTTGCCCTGTAAATTCCATCTAAAAATGTGGATCTACTGGGCTTTCCAGTGAACCAGTTATATGTTTGTACATACAGCTAAACATAAGAATATCCCAGACATGCAGATTAAAGGACCTTCGAGGTCAGTTTGGTTTAATCACCTTTTTTTTTTTTTTTAAAGATGAAGAAACTGAGAAGTTATGCGTTTTGTCCCAAATGACAAAAGAAATAAATAATAGAACTAGGATATGAATCAATATTCTCTGCCTCCAGTGGCCTTCTCACTTTGCTGCTGACCAAAGATTGATCCCATTAAGTAAAAAGTGCTCATGGCATACTAATTATAGCAGACAAATTTTGTAAGCATGTCTCATCTTGAAATTCATTAATTGAAGCATTTATGAAGCATCCACTACATATAACTCACTGCGCTAGGAAACTGGGGAGACAAAACTAGCTCTTAGGACATGGCCCTTGTCTCAGACAACTTACTGACTTCTCAGAAGATCAACTTACAATACATCTAAATAGATCGTCCTGATTCAGTTTCGAGTTCCTTATGAATCTGAATCATGTTCTATGTTCTTGTATCTTCCCCCCTCCTCCCTCTCCGTGCTGACCACAATAGTGGGCAGATACTTCATAAATGGTGTTTGATTCGACACTCATCTCTTGCTCCTGGCATGTTCTCCTGACTGTCCCTCGTGTCTGGAATGCCCTCCTTCCTCCACTCTGCCTTCTGACTTCTCTGGCTTCCTTTAAATCGTAATAAAAAGTCTTTCTTTTACTAGAAGCCTTCCCCATCCCCTCTTAATTTGAGGATCTTCCCTCTGTGAATTATTTCCTACTTATCTTGTACATAGCTCACTCTGTCTATGTTCCTTTGCTTTTTGTTGCCTCCATTCGATGGTAAACTCTGAGGTCAGGGGCTGGTTTTTTTGGCCACTTTTTGTATCCCCAGTGCTCAGCGCAGGGCTTGGCACATAGTTGGCATTTAATAAATGTTTCTTGATTGACTGATTGATGGTAGAGGGGAATGATCCATACTTTTCCTGAGGATCTCTTTTGTGAAATGATTATTTTGCTATTACATAACAAAATATAGGTTAGGGTCTGAATACTTTCTTTAAAAATATTTCTGAGGTTAGACCTACATGCATATCTTCTTCCCTTTGAATCTGTTTAGGAGGAAGAGCATGAAAATAGAAGGTCTGAGTTCAGGGAACAACCACAAGGTTGGGGCACATGATGCCAGGGCAGAACCCTCAATCTTTGCGCTTTAGAACCAGTTTGCTCTAAGAAATGCAGTGGTGATGAAAGCACTGCTCAGGGTAAGTTAGGAAGGGCACTGGGTTTCACCCCAAAATAGTCTTTGCTCCAAGGACAGATCATAAAGAAATGAGTATAACCAGAACATTCCATGCCTAGGGAATGCAAGCCCCACCGCCCAGCATGTCTTTAAGGTTCAGATTTCCCCAAGGCTCCCCCATCTTTGCACATGGGGCTCCAGGCTGAGCTAGGCCTTCCCTCTCGACCTTCCCAAATCAAGACCTACCACAAATAAAGCAGGTGGTCTTCAAGATCTCTTCTTTCTTCTGCTTTTCACTCCTCAGGTCGGCAAAAGTGTCAATGATGACCCCAAAGATCAGGTTCAGAACAATGATGATCACCATGAAGAAGAACAGGAGGTCGTAAATCACTCGAGCAGCAAAGAGAGGCTCCTGGAAGAAAACAGTGTCCTCGTTAACTCCAGCCATCAGCTTCATGTTCTAGTCTGGACAGTGCCGGCAGAACAGCGCTAAGGCACCTCTGACGGGCTTGAGCTAGACATTCCTACCGTCAGCTGTCAGGGCCAAGAGCAGCTTCTGGAGCCAGAAATAAATGAAAATGATTACTTCCTACAAAGCTGAGGAGATTGGGATGAGCTCGACAGCTGTTTCTTCTTTTATGTATCTTTAGTACAAGTCATCAGCTCTTCTGTATACTACCTGATATGCTGTAAACAAACTTTTGGGAGCCAAGATCTTTGGGAAATGAATCTCAGGCCTATGAACCTGATGACTAGTAGAAATGTGGCAACTGTTTATATATACATACATACATATAGAGATACACACACACACACAAATAAATAACAAAAGTCATCCCTCTAGAAATTGCAGATTTCCAGGTACGACTTTAACAGGATATACTAGAACAGGTTTTTTTTGGAGAGAGTCACTGAACTCCATTTACTTGCCTCCCTCCTCTTTTCTTCAGTATACATTTAATCTCATTTACTGTGCAATATCACCCACCCACATCTCTCTTCCTTCCCCTTCCACATTAATTTACCTCTTTGGAAGGCTTCCTGAGCACATCTCCTACTCCACCCCCACTTCTCAGTCCATGACTCAGCACAGTAACAATACACATCAGTAATGTCTCACACGTATGTTCCTTATCTTCTTCAATTTGTTCTGCTGGAGTCAGCTCTGTTAACATAGAAAGTAATAATAGGTTTAAAGTGTAAGAAAACATATACCATGATTTTGATATTATATTTCTTGAATGTCATTTCACTAGCTGACAGGCATGAAAGGAAAATAGATTCAGAAACCAAGGGCAAAAGATCCAAACATTTCCATTCAAAATGTGTAACTATCAATAGCGGCACTTCATATTTTCAGCGACTGTAGCATTAACCACTAGTAACCAATGGGATCCTTTATTTGATGACACCTAAAAATATTCCCCACCTTTTGAAGTCTATAGGATTCTCATCTCAGTCCCAACGCTGCCTCCCTGTTCAACCTCAGGCAAGCTGCTTAATGCCTTGGAACCCATGTGTCCACTGAGCGTGTACCACTTACTACTGTGACGTCGAAATCGGACATCTCTGAAAGCATATACTGTTAAGGTGTCTGTAAATATAACATGGGCCTTCTGATATTAAGAGATCATTTTCATTCTTATTTTCCTAAGGAACAAAGAGACAGTACTATATCTACAGATCCCCTGACACCCTCACAATATTCCTGCCCTTTCCTCAGTTCTCCTCTCTAAAACACTGCCCACCCACCACCCCCACTAACATTTGTGACATTTGTCAGCATTTTCTTTGTTAAGCAGAGAATCTACTCAAACTTGAACCTATCTGGGCCTCAATTTCCTTACATGTAAAAGGGGGAAGGAAGAGTAAACTGGTCTCGATGGTTCCTTCCAGCTCTACCGTTTTATGAGTCTATAAGTTTTATCTAGCCTTAGATGTGGGATCAAAACCTTTGAAGAAAATCAGATTCAAGATGAGGTTTAGAAGCTAATCAATTCAAAGTGCCTACCTTCAGTGGGTACAGGAGAAGAACAGTTTTCCCCAGCCCCCAAACGACACACGTCAGAATACAGGAACTCTCCCGCCAAACTTTCACTAGTGTCTGTAAAGGACAAGGTTTATAATGAACACTGAACACATCTTGCCAAAATGCTTGAAGTCATTAATTCACACCCCATTAAATAATACTCTACAAAGAAAAGCCATGTAACTGAACTATAATTAAAATGTAAGAATTGTAATGTACATACTCATTTGAAAAACGCTGTCTCTCAATGAAATACACAAGCCAGAGGATGTGAATTTCTGCATAGCTCATGAGAAATACTGTACTCAGTAGCCTGCCTGTTCTGCTCTCAAGAAGCTCCCAGATGAACACGCATTGTGCCAAGCAAGAGCTATCAAAATTCTGCACCTAGAGTTAACTGATATTCTAAGCTACCTGAGTCCCAGAATGACTGACTTCAGATTTTCATGTTGGTCAAGGGGTGAAATGAAGTTAGCTTCAACTGGTGTGATGAGAGTGTGTACCCACAGATGAATCATCTTTAAGATGTTAAAGTTTAAAGAGAGGAAATCAAAACTGTATTCAAAAGTTGGTCAAAAGTGTGTGCATTTCTTGTGTTGGAAGCTACTGAAAAACCTACCAAAAATATTAGTATTTCACCAAGCACTGTGGTATAAGCAAATTTTGGCAGTAAAGAACTTCATCCTCACTTACACCCATGAGTTCTGTGAACCTGAAGGTTCAAAATCATAATCAGCCTTGGAATGTGAGTTCCAACATGCTAAAAGATTTACTTTTAAATTCTATTCTCTAGGTAAGTCAGAAGACATGGTAACCTTAGTTGTGTCACGATTTTGTTGAAAATAAAACCCCACAATTTATATTACATAGTAACATAATTTACACTTCTGTCCTTCTCCCCCACCCCCCTTTCTTTATCCCACCCTCTCCCAGGCTAGATAAAAGGATTGAAGCATTTAAAACAGACCTGGAAGTGAAGTTTCATTGGGCAGCCTATCTACTTCTAAGATAAAATCATCCTTGAAGAACAGATAGCCCACAATGGAGAACAGGTAAACCAGGATAAGGGCAAGAACAGCAGTCAGGATGATGGAGCGTCCATTGCGAGTAACACTCTTAATAACGTTAAGCAGCGTCTCTTCTCTGTACACTAAGTCAAAAAGCTTTTTAAAAAAAAAAAAAGGTACATTTTCAGAAATTTGTCCCAAACTTTTATTAGTAATTCTGTAAGGATTTACATAATTCCAATCCAGTGAAGTCTCCCCCAGATCCTTGCTCCCCTCACCTGCTAGTGCCTTCCTTTTTGAGACTATCTTCCATCTACTTTTTATATATTATCTAGTTATTTACATTTTCACACCCCCTGAATATGGACTTCTTTTGGGGAAGGGCTATTTTTGCCTTTCTTTTTATTCTCGGTATGCAGCCCATGCTAAGTGATTAATAAATGTTTGTTGATTGCCGACTGACTGATATGATAGTTAACATTTGCAGAGCACTTTAAGGTTGGCAAAGTATTTACATATATTAGTTGATTTGACCCTCCCAACATCCTTACTGGTGGGAAAGACCATCTGACATTCATTGTTTCTTACCACAACTAGATCCAAGCTTTCTCACTGTTTGAAGGGTTGGGGTGAAGGGAGAGTTCTCTTTACGTGGAGTTGGCTCTTTGGAAAATGAACGATTCATTTGAATGAGCATTTATTAAGAGCCTACTACCTTCCTGACATGCTAAAGTTCTGGGTTAAAAACTTAGAGTCCTTGTCCTCATCGAGCTTACATTCTTGATACCATGTACAAAGCCTAGGAAATATAGAACTTGCATAATGTGACTCGGGAGGGAATGCGCTTGGAACTGTGCAGATGAGGACAGGCCTCCTGAAGAAGAAGGCATTTGAACTAAACCTTAAAGGAAACTGAAGAAAGTAAGAAGTGAAGATGAGGGGGAAGGCATAGGGAGTAATTCGTGTGAAAAGATGGAAACAGGAGATGGAATGTCATCTAATAAAGATAATTCACATAATTGACCCCAGAGCCCCTTTAGCCTGGGTGTATACTGCAATCTTGGGATGGGAAGAAGGGGTAAGGTATGACCTTGCACAAGTCACTTTACTTTGGGGGGCCTTAATATTGAATGAATCAGTTGGACTTCACTAATAGGATCTCTTCCAGCTGTAATAATCTAAGCCAGGATGCTCTGACAGGCTACAGTCATTTGGACAGCCTTGGATCATATAACTAGTTTTTAGAGGGCCCCTATTTTGACTCAATGTGGGTCTCTTACTCCACACACCTCCATTTGATGTGGATCTGATAAGTGGCCTACTGGACAAAAGGAATAATCCAAGCGTCTGGAGCCTAAAGCTCTGGTCTCAACTCTATATTAATAAGCTGCACAATCCTGGATAAATTCTGAACCTCTGTTTCTTCATCCATGAAATCAGGGGACTGGCCTAGCTGAACTTGAATGTCTTTTATCCCTTTCTATTATTTCTGTTCATTTTCTGGCCTATCAGACAGGTCCAATTGGTTTGTCCACCTCCAATTAGTGTCCTGAGACTGACTGTGAATAAGACACGAAGCTTAGGCTAAAAATATGAAAGGTACTAGGGAAATTAAACATCACCCCATTCATACTCAAACTTCTGTGATCTGTGATTTGGGAGCTTCCTCCAAAGAGACAGACTGGAAACTAATGCAAGTCCATCTTGAGGAACTCTCATCTATCTATCTCCTAAAAGCTTAGCACATGAGGGCTGCCCACTACTTGGGAAGTGTGCCTCACTTCTCAGTGTTATCATGGTACTAGTGAAACAAGCACTTTGGCCATCCAACTGTCATTCCCTCACTCTCCCCATGGGACCTGCCTATCTTCTTTTGCTGTCATATAATTCTTCAATGACTGCCTTTATACTTATTTTTCTTTGGGATGGCTTTTTGGTTATAACTTGCAGCCTGTTCATACCCACTATGGACCCTTCCATTCCTCTCTGTAGGATGCTGATCTTTCGTTCTTCAATGATAGTGGTGTTCCAGGTCTGTCACACAACTTTATTGCCAAACAGCAAATATCTGTATTGAAAAGATGACCCTTTGCTACTAGGGGAATCTCAGGGTCCATAAAAATGCTTTTCAGTTTTCCAAACTAGCCCACTCTCTTCCTCCTCTCAAACTGAACCTAAATCCTTATCTGTCTGCGTTTTGTCCTTTCGGGCATTCACTTTGTTGCTCAGGCTCTAATAGGGTGACCATTTAGATGCATGTTGACATTTGGGCAATGGTCTTCATTCATTTGGTCTTTGCTGCGTGTATGGACAGGTCAAATACCTTTGAGTGATTATGAATTACACACACTTGTCTTGGGGCTTGGAGAAATCAGTGCAATGTTATCTATACATGAGAGCATCTGGAGAACCTTGCTATACATAGGGAATAGCTTCTCAATTTGGACTCTACACTGGGTCCCCCATCACTTAGTCAAGCATATATCTCCCTGTTTTCTGCCTCATTTGATGCTTGTTATCAGGTCACTGGACAATGGCATTTCTGTTGTTATATCTTACAAAGAATCTTAAATAATATCTCTCTGTGGGTATATATATGTAGACATAATATACATATGTAGAAATAATGTATTTACATGTAGACATATATACATTTAGGAGACAATCTGTTGTATATAAGGTGGCACTTTTGTTCAACCCATTCAAATGCTTTTTCATAATCAACAAACAATGAACACAAATGAGGTCTTATGTTGTCTACATCAGTCAATTGTAAGATGGTAAGGTGTTTTTCATGACTGAATATTATTTGAGAAAACCAACTTATTCCCTACTAATATCTTTATTGAAGATATTTTCAATTCATGTATAGAATACTCTGATAGAGATTTTGTATAGATGGGAAAGGAGATATAGAAGTCAATGGTGGTCTTCTTAGTCACTTTAAAAAAAAAATCAATAAGGTTTTAGATTTTTTTCTATTCCTTTGACAACAAACTTCCCCTCTTTCCTATTCCTTTGAATTAAGCCCTCAATGCTAACACAACTGTATCATCTCTAGTATGGATCTCCTCTAGATATGCTGATCCAATACCGATGCTTTTCTTGTCTTTGTTCTCTTTATAATATTTTTTACATCCTGCATAAGCATGCCAGGCACTCTGTTGTTAGGTCCAATTGTGGTGGTTCCACTATCCTTGATGAAGAAAATCTTTTTGTTGTAACAACTTCTGGAATCTTTTCCATTTTTAACTCTGCAATCCTCTTTAGGTTTTTTTCCTTGAATGCCCTTGAGATGACTGCTTGGTTGAGTGTCTTGCCAAGCTTTCTTTAAACTGGTTTCACCCTCTACTGCTTCTCTCTGATTTGTGGGTGACACTGCTCATAATCATTCATCATCCTTCTTTGTAAGATTTCACAGATGAGCTTATATTCTAACATAGTTTTTGCCTTTGGCAGCCATCTCTTCATTCTGAAGAGCAAGTCACAATATTTGCTAACTAAGGGGCTTTCTAGGCTCTTTTCAGTCTCCTGGTCATGGCAAGAAATTTATGCTGGTTTAATTTCTTAGTGAATTATAATAATTCATATCAATGTCATTTTTGTTGCCCACTTCTCATTTTTTATTTTCAAAAGTTTCTTTAATAATTCAGAATTAAATCTTAATTATACTCCATCTGTTTTTCTCTTTACTATTATTTGTTAATTCTTTTTACTACATACTCTAAATGTGACAGAGTATATAATATACTCCGCCAATCTGAACACCTGACTGCCTTGGGACTAACTCCCACATCATAATAAGGCTCTTCCTTCCTGTTAAAATATAGCCAGAGTCATTGCCTGTGACATTGCCTGATGTTTACCATATCCAGCAGAAAGTGATTCCTTTTTGAGGAAATGCTATAATCTATATATTTGGGCCTCTGTCATTTCTCCTAAGCCTTATTTTTCAATATAGTTCTCATTCTCATTCCCCTCTTTTATATTAGTTTGATTTAAAGGGTCTTATCAATTGCTTTATGCTGGGGCATAAACCGCACTAATTTTCATGGTGATCTTTTTGTAAAGGCTTAAGTATTGCAATATGTGATGGCCAAATGTCACATGAAATAACATTTGTATAGTTTGGGGGCATATGAGAAAACCCAGTCAGTCAGCTCTGCTCTTTGTGAGCCACCCTTTCTTCTGCAACTTCCTTCTTTTTCCTGGTTTTGTTTATAGCAAAAATGTTGAGACTGAGATGGTTCCATTCTCACAGCGACAGGTCCATTCACTGGGTCCGTCACTGGACTAGGATTTCCCCCATAAAGTATCACCAGGCAAACTAAACCTGTTGATGATTTTACAACTGTGTGATTCTAAATACCTTCTGCTGCCTTTCTCAGCCCTCTGGCATCTTCCCTGCAGATGCAGTAAGGGGGCCACCCAGGATTGAAAGTCATTTTGAAATTTTCTGTGTTTCATGGGTTGCCACAGTCAAAACAGTTTCATCACTAGGCTACCTGTCTTATAGGCAGGTAGGTTCCTCTCAGCAATCAGCTAAGCTGATCCTTGGAAAGTAGATACCCTTTGTCCCCAGCATGGCTGACCCTACCAGAGACTGTCTGTCATTCACTGTCATAGCTTCTGAGATCCCAGGGACCACTTCCATATTATGTTGAGGCATTCAAGTAGGAATTTGTAGAGGAGTTCATCTAGGCAACTGGTAGCACCTTAGAAGGCCAGGCCTGGAGTCAGAAAGTCCTGAGTTTGGAATTTGATTCCAGACACTAGCTATGTGTCCCTGGCAGAGCAAGTGTCTTAAATCTGTTTGCCTCAGTTTCTTCAACTGGAAAATGGGAACCATAACAGCACCAGACTCATAGGATTATTGTGAGAATCAAATGAGATAAGAGTTATGAAAAGCACTTCACACAGTGCCTGCCTGGCACACAGTAGGCACAACATAAATGCTTATTCCCTTCCTTCCTTCCCCATTCATGAAATGTGATATTTAGCACTGCTCAAAATGCCCAAATATTTTTTTCATTACTATAGAATACATGGTAGAGAGTAGCAGCACCTTTTTACCATTAACCTACCAAATCCTTATTTCATTGCAGGCATTCTTAACCTAGGGTCTATTAACTCATATTTTTAAATGTTTCGACAACTGTATTTCAATCTAATTGGTTTCCTTTGTAATTTGATATATTTTACTTTATTACCATAGTAATAGCTAGCATTTATATGGCTCCGTAAGGTTTGCAAAGAGCCATATGTATGTTATCTCAGCTGACCATCACAACCCTGGGAGGTAGGCGCTAAAATTATCTCCATTTTAGAGATAAGGGAAATTAAGCCTGAGACAAGTAAAGTGACTTGTCTCGAATCACACAACTAGAGCATGTCTGAGGCAGAACTTGAAGTCAGGTCTTCCTGACTTAGCAGCTATGCCACTAACAGTATATACTTAAAAGCATTATTAACACTGAGAAGGTCCACAGGCTTCACCAGATTGTCCCTGGACCAAGACATGAAAAGGTTAACCACTCCTGTGTTACTTTATCAAGCTAGGTTTCCTTATAATCCTAATTTCAAAAGCATTTTTACATTTTCACTAAATTTCTACCAGCTGCTGCCCTACCCATGTGTCCCAGCAAAGAAGCATTCCATAGCATTGTGATTTTATATCCTGAAAAAGGACAATACTCAGCAGTGTGTGCCAGGGGCACTTATTAGTGTGACCCTGCAGAAGTCACTGAATCTCTCTCAGCCTGTTTCCTCATCTATAAAATGGGAATACTTGTACCCATCTTCCAGGATCTTGTCAGGACCAAGGGAGATAAAACATGAGCAACACTTCATAAACTTTAAAGCATTTTATAAAAACTAACTACTGTTATTATTATGTGGTATGAGTATTTATTAATAACCTTGTTACCAGTCTGGAACAGTACTTTCTTGTGAATTCTAGGACCAACTCGAGTTCTTACAGGCTTGGATCCTATACTACTATGTGTGTCTTAAGACTGATTTCAGTATCTGGCTGCAGTTCTTGAATACATAAATATTGCCCTGCCGCTAAAATGTTTCAATCTATGGAGATCACAGACCCAGAAAATACTTAGGACAGTGTGATAGTCAAGACTACAAGCAAGCTGTGGTCCTATTAAACCCTTTCTGAGAGAGAACCAAACTTGGGTAAAGTTTCTGCAAGTTGTGAGCTGCTCTTAGATTATAGATTGGAAAAATTTAAAAGCAAGTTGTATTATGAGTTACAAGGTTCACTGAAGCAATGAGCCTTTCACATCTGCTAGTGAAAGGGGTAATGGGAACTAATAAAGAAGAACATGAAGGCACTGGGAAAGTAAGATCCTGCTGTGCTTGGCTAGGGGCAAGGCCTTGGTCCCATGCATGCCACATGCAGGTCAGGACTCCTCTACACAGGGAGGAGAGGACCACAAGACCTTGTGCAGTCATATGACATAGCCATGACCTAAAGCAGAGGCCCAAATACAGGCCAGCATCCTGGACTCCTATATGCCAACTTCTAATCACAAAACTGAGGCCACTTCCCAAAGTCTAGCCTCTTGTCAATTCAAATGACCCCTGCATGCAAAAACACTCTGTGCCACAGCTCAATGTTTCCTGGGTGACAGTGGCCCCTTCACCTAATGTCCCACATTCAGTTCAAGCGTCTGAACTCTTCCTGCCCACAACAACCATCACCCAAGGGGAAAGAAAAGAGCTAATCTTAGTAATGTGTCACCTCTGAAGTATGGTAACACGCAAAAAATTGGATGTATCTCAAAACTACTTTGTCAATAAGGAATTCTGGGAATGGACAAGTCACAGCTCTTTGTTAGTCTAATCTGTCAGGCTAACCCTTTAGATCTTAAGGAGTTTATACTTGCATATCCTTAGTCAGTAATCAATTCTCTGTCAAAATACTCACAGATTAGTAAAATTTTATACTTTCTCTAATTTTATGCAGGAGAAAAGAAGAAATTCAATTTTTATGCCAAGGGTTTGTATTCCTATATAAATAAAAAAAGGAGTGAACAGTTAATTGATTCTGTAATTCAAAACTCAACTATAATGAAAGAGGGCTGAACAAACTCAATTCACACAGACTACGATGACCTTAACTGCTTGAGGTGAATCACAATTAAATGACTTGTTTTGAAAGATGTTCTGTCTCAGTAGCTATACCAAGCCCATCACCCAAACTTTTCAGTTCAGAAATAGTTTCTAGTCACATGTCTGGACTGAGTAACAATTGACCCTAGACAATCTGATATACCTTTCTAGGCAAGGGAGGGCCAAATTGGAAAGGATAGGGCTCTTGGGGAGGATGGGAACTTTTCTTTCAAGTGTTATGATCATTTTTTTATAAATGAGAAGCAGAAAATTTAACTTGCAGAAAGTTACACAGAAGACTGTATATAATTGAGTATCCTCGGACCTTTTAACATCAGGCCTACTTTCTGCGTACTTCTCTGCCTATTCCCCAGTTACCGTACATAGATGAGGTGCTGCCTAATTATCACCACAATATGTATAATTTCCTTTATCATAATTAAAAACAACAGTCTTATCTTGCAAATGAGATGTTTCATCAGATGGAGACTTTCAGAGGCCACACTCTCAAGAGAGATGGAGCATCACATGGTAGCGGGAGCTCTCAGATTTGGGTCCAGTGATTTCACTACTCTAAGGCTCAGTTTCTTCATTTGCAAAACAGGAATAAAGCCATCTGCCTTGACTACTTTTCACTGGCCATCCCCATGCCTGGAGGATTTGCCTTCTCTACCTTCTGGCTTAGTTCAAACAAATCCTACCTTGTGCAGGAGACAGTCCTTCAGACCTCTTGCACCCCTGCCCTCAGGGCCACCCCTCTGACACTGACTTTCTTCTATTCCTCCTCCTCCTTGGGTAAACATACAGAGTTGTGGAATTATTGGTATGTGGTCCCCCCTCCCCCTTAGAATGTGACCTTTGTGAAGGCAGAGACTGTGCTGTTGCTTTTCTCTATATTCTCCATGCTTAGCACAATGCCTGGCACTTTATTGGTGCTTAATAAATGCTTGTTGCTCACAAGGAGGTTGGCAGGAGCAAAGGACATACCCTAAGCGAAATCCTTTTCAAAGTGATAAAGTATTTATGTCAGGTATCATCAGCTCCTAGCCCAGAGTCTTAGAGAAAATGGTCAAGAAGCATTTTTTGACGTGAATGACTGAACTTGAGAGTCAATTACCTACCAAGAGACTGTAGAAGAATTCATGAACGAAGAGTCCCATGGCACAGATAAGGAGATATAACAGGTGATAAAGGAATTCTACATCCAAGATCATTGCTCGGTATCCTCTTGTGAAGGTTCCACAGTTACCAACAAAGCTCATCAGGAAGATGATTTTATTACAGACCTAAGCACAGTGACAGGAAAGGTTAGACATGGCAAATCATCCTCAAATTAGAAAGAACTGTAAAAGCTAACGGTAACCTGCCTCTCCCTCCCCATCTCCCTTCCTTCCCTCCTAATCCCAACCACCCTCTCCTCCCACCATTCCAATAACCATTGTTTAAAACATGGACCTAAATCCAAACTGGAATATTGGACTACTTTTGGCCCAGGAGTACATGCTCCAATAATAAAACAAGGAATATTCTAAAGGAAGTTTTGCTGACCTAGTCAACTGATTACTTTGCTTTTCAGGTATAATACAAATTGTATATGAAATAGGAGAATACTTCATGTTCATCAGATCTGTTGTTTCTCACCAAAACGCACACCCATGCACATGCATACGATACAGATAAGGATTTTCAAAATGAATCATTTCTAACCTCCTTGCTTGAGTATGCCAAAAAAAAGAATTTCAGTCAACAACCTTAAACTAATTATGATTAAAAACATAGGTTAATTTCTACTACACCCTAAGAGCTATGGGGGCACAAGTCAGTGAGATTCTCCAGCTATGTCTTTGAGGAGCTCACAGTCCTTTTATTAAATTGCTTTTATTGTTTTTTAAATTAAATTCTATTTTCATGAAGAACAACCTTTCTACCTTCTACTTTCTGAAAAGAAAAACTAAAAGTCTGTTGCAAACATGTATATAATCAAGAAAAAAAAAGTCCACATTGACTATATTTTTTAAATGCCTCAATATGCATCCTGAGTCCGTTGCCTCTCTGTCATAAAGTAGGTAAGCACATTTCATCATGAGTGTCCTGGAATTGCAGTTGGTCATTGTGTCACTAAGTTTCTAAATTTTCCAAGTTGTTTGTCTTTACGATTTGTTCTTATTATATATATTGTTCTGGTTCTGCTTATTTCATTCTGCATCAGTTCATACACATCTTCCTAGGTTTCTCTGAAACCATTCTTTTCATAATTTCTTATAGCATAGTTAAGCTTGTTAAGCCATTCCTCAGTTGATGGGCACCCCACTCCCCATCCCCTGGTTCTAATATTACGCTACTATAAAAAGAGCTGCCATCTGTATTTTTGTTTATATGACTCCTTTCCTCTTAGGTATCTAGATCTAGTAGAGGTATTACTAGGTCAAAGGGCAGATACAATTCAATAGCTTTTGAGGCATAGTTCCAAATCGCTTTCCAAAATGGGTGGACCAGTTCATAAATCTACCAACAGTTCAATGATGTACCTGGTTTCCCACAATCCCTATAGCAGTTACAGATTCCCTCCATTTTTGTTACTTTGGTCAATTTGACGAATATGGATTGTTTTAATTTGCATTTCCCTAGTTACTAGTGATTTAGAGAATTTTTTAGCATGGCTATTGAAAACCTGCATTTCTTCTTCTGAACCTGCCTATTCCTTTCTTTTGATATTAATTTATTAAATGGGAAATAGCTTTTAGTCTTATAAATCTGAATCAGCTCTCTATTGATTTGAGAATGAGACCTTTATCAAAGAAACTGGCTACAGTTTCCCATGTGCCTGTTTCTTTTCTAACTTTACTTGCACTGGTTTTGCTTGTGCAAAAACTTGTTAATTTTGTGTAATCAAAATTCTCCATTTTACCTTCTGTGATCCTTTCTATTTCATTTGGTCGTGAACTCTTCTTCTATAACCACAGATCTGACAAGCAACTTTTTCCTTGCTCCTTTCGTTTATGATTTTACCAATTATGTCTAAATCATGTTACCTATTCGGAGCTTATCTTGGCATACAGGATGAGATGTTGGTTAATATTTCTGTCAGATTGATTTCCAGGTTTTCCCAACAGTTTTTGTCAAATAGTGAGTTCTTGCCTCAATACTTGGGATGTTTGGGTTTATCGAACACTAGGCTACTCTGCTATGCTCCTTTGCTTCTGTATATTGTACATCTAATCTGCTTCACTGATCAAGTTCTCTATTTCTTACCCAGTACCAAATTTTATTTCATTGATCACTGCTTTGTAATATAGCTTGATATCTTGATTCTTGACCTTTTCTTCATCCAGATGAATTTTGTTATTGTTTCTTCTAGCTCTAAAAAATAATCTTTTTTTAGTTTGATGGAATGATACTGAATAATTAATTTAGGTAGTATTGTCATTTTTATTCAATTGACTTGATCTACCCATGAGCAATGAATATTTCTCCATTTAGATCTGGAATTACTTATGTAAAGAGTTTTTTGTAACTGTGTTCATATATGGTTCCTGTGTGTATCTTAGGTAGGTATACCTTTATGCTTTCTGTAGTTATTTTAAATGGAATTTCTTCCTGTCTCTTTTTAATGGATTTGTTAGAAACAGATGAAAATGCTGATGATTTATGTAGCTTTCATTTATATCTTGCAATGCTGCTCAAATTAACAGTTTTAGTTGGTTTTTTAGTTGACTCTCTAGGATGAGAAGCTAATACTCTAAACATGGGATGAGAATCTTTCTTTGGAAGAGAAAACTCAGAAGTTTTCATGGGGTCACCCTCATGTCAACTTGCCCACTCCTTCAAGAGAAAATTCAGCTCTAGCTTTGAAATTCAGTTCTAGCAAAGTACATTGAGGAGAAATGGGCATCCACTGAATCCTGGAGAGGAATCAAATGAGTTGAATGACTCCTCTACTGTCATTACTGTCATTTTGACTCTGGGTGCTGGCAACATGCTGCCACTTCTCCTGGTTGGTAAGAGCAACTGAACTTCTCAAGAATCAGATAAGCAAGAGAGCACAGGTACCTAACCCTTCAAAGTGCCCTAGGCTTGCTCAGAATAGGAATGCTCTAATACCTAAATGGGGACTTTCCCGTACATTACCTGATGGCATAGCAGAACTTTCACATGGTGGAAAAATGCTCATTCTAGCTTGTCTAGGACAACAACAGTGGAGCCGCATAGGTTCAATACAAGCCAAGAAGGACTTAATTTGTTGTTGTTCAGTGTTTCATTTTTGTTGGACTCTTTGTGATCCCACTTTGTGATCCCTTTTGAGGCAATTGAGGTTAAGTGATTTGCCCAAGGTCACACAGCTGTAAATGTTTGAGTCCAGATTTAACCTCAGGTCCTCCTGTCTTGAAGAGCAGAGCTCCAGCCACTGTGCCACTTAGCTGGTCCCATTTGGGATTTTCTTGGCAGAGGTACTGGAGTGCTTTGCCATTTCCTTCTACAGCTCATTTTGCAGATGAGGAAACTGAGGCAAACAGGGTGAAGTGACCTGCCCAGAGTTATTCATCTAGTAAGTGTCTGAGGCTAGATTTGAACTCAGGAAGATGAGTCTTCCTGACTCCAGGCCCAGCACTCTTTGCACCACCTTAGCTGTCCTGAACTTAATTAAGTCCAGTGAAGTGTGTGAGGAGCTTGGGATACAAAGACAAAACTGAAACAATTTCTGATCTCCAGAAATTTATATTCTTTGGGGACAAAAAACATATACATTCCTTCTCTAGCTGAAATGACAGTATTTTTAGAGGCTATAAATCTTTCCATAGTTAACAAACAACAACCAAACTCCACTCTTTAGATCATCTTGCTATCATTCCATTTCTACCCCTTTTCTGTAGCCAGTCTTCATAGTGAAGTTGTTCTTAACCTTGTGGCTCTGGCTTCTGCCCTTTCTACTTATTTCAAGCTACTCTTTCAAAACTCACCAAACGCCTTTAATCAGCCTTCCTTTCTCTTCACCTATGACCTGCCTTTGGCAATACTGAGCGCTGCCTTCTTCCTGTGGCTTCCTGTGAAACTATCTTAATTTTCTTCCTGTGGCTTCCTGTGAAACTATCTTAATTTTCCTGCTAGCTCTGACTCTTCCTCTTTCGTTTCCTAGGAAGCTTTCCTTCCTTCTTCTCCCATTCCCCCAGGTTTAGTCTTCAGCTCTTCTTTCTACATTCCTGGCCTTCCCCATTAACTCCTTCTGTAGGAATGGAGGATGTTCCAGGCTCTTAACTATGCCTGCCTCCTACGCCCCAGAGTGGAGTGAGTGCCCTGTATCACCTCAAACTCGGTATGTATGAAGCTCAGTTTCTATCCTTTCCAAAGCATCTTCTATGGTCTTTCTGAATTTCACTAGCCATTCTCCTAATCACTCAAGGTTCAAAAGCTGAGCCATTGTTTAAAAATCCAGTGAGAAGAGTAACATGTTGCTTTCGTAATAATAGTTGGCAGTATCCAATGAAATATCAGAGAGGTTAGAGGTTTTATTTTTATAGCTGATGAAACAAGCCCAGAGCATTGATTGCACTTGAGCAGTCACACTCTGAAGAATCAGAGGCAGAATCTGAACACAAAGCTGCTGGTCTCTGCGTTTTGTTCCCTATGCACTGCTTGAGACTCCTTCCAGATCTAAGATCTATGAGTCAAATTCTCCTTTTCTCAATATTCAACAGTCAGAAATGCCTTTTCCAATCCATTTTCACTGTTCTCACTTGGGCCTTTACCATCTCATTCCAGTACTCCTGCAACAAACAGCCTTCAAACTTATTAATAATATTTATAAAGCACTTAGCACATAGTAGGCACTTAATGAAGTTTGTTCCCACCATTCCTCCCCTCCTTCTTCCAGTCTCTCTGTTCTCTAACACTGCCAAGCATACCACTGACAGATTAATCTTCATCAAATTATCCTATACACATTATCCCTCCTGCTGAAAAATCATCAAAGGTTCCCTAGTGCCTTTGGAAAGAAAAAAAAAATCTAGTTTTCTTGCATTCAAATCCCCTGCAATCTGGCTACAAGCCTTACCTCTCACCACACTTTTCCATGATCCTTCATTTTAGCCAAAGTGATCTATTTATTATTTCCAGGATATACTTTGCAATTTCCCACTTCCTTGCTTTTTTCTTCTAGCTGACTAGGATTTCATCCCCTTGTTTTCCTCTTGCTTAAGGGCTACAACACCCAGTTGACCTCCTCCATGCAACCTTTCTGACCATAATACCCTTCACCATTGGGGAGTGCTTGGGAACTCCTGTTCTTGGGTCACACTGTCCTGATTTGTGAGTGAATAAGTAAAAATTCGCAAAGGCCAGTAGAGTGATCCAGCCTGAGTCCACGCTTCATATCCCTTTCCATCTTCTAACCCAATATTTCTCTTGAAGCCCACCCAGCCCAACTGCCTTTCCCCGCTCCCGTCTGAGGTGGGGAAATTGCAATCCAACCCATATCACCACTGCTCCTGTCAGCCAATTCCTCTAACTTCTCCATTCCCTTCTGAGACCACCGTTCTGCTATATTATCTTCCCTTATTAAAATATAAGCTCCTTTAGAGCAAGGATTGTCTCCCTTTTGTATCTGTATCCCTACTGCTTTGCACAGGGCTCGGCCCCTAGGAAGTACTTAATAAAGAAAGCTCTTCACTCACTCAAGTGACCTCTCTCCATTGTGAGCTTGTTATCATTGTTCACGCATATCTCCAGTATGACACCTCTAATTGTTGTCCCCAATTATTAGTGAAATCTTGTGCTATTTTATGGGTGAGTCTGATAATATTAAGTAGGACATAAGCTTCTTGTACCTTGGAAATATTTGTTGGTTTGATACAGCTATGAACTATCTGATCTGAGGAAGATGCTGAACAACAGTGAAATGGCTCAGAACTGACATGGAGAAGAGGAGAAACAAAGTCTAGGAATTATCCAGGGATATTTCATAAATGCACACATCAGTCCCTGAAATGCTCCGTTCAGTAAACTATCTGCTTACCCTGCACAGAGCACCATGTTAGGAGCTGAGGGAGTCAAAAGTTTGATCAGGTCAGGGTCCCTACTCTCACGGAGCTTACATTCCTTCTGATAGGATACAGGGAATATAACCAGGAACTATGGTACAAAATCCATGTAAAATCCATGGGGAACAGCTATTACTAACTAGGAGGGACTTAGGGGAAACTTCATGGAAGGAAGAGTGTTTGAGGTAAGTGTTAAAGGAGGAGTAGAATCCAAAAGGCACAGAGTATTCAGAAACAAAAGCAGAGATAGAAACACGGTGTTGACCAGCAGTCCGGTGAGGCTGCAGAGCAGATGACAGGAAGATACTGAAGGGGTGTTTTGTGGAGGGGGCCTGACATGAACAGTTCTGAGCATAAGGACGCTAAGTCTGGCAACTGTATGAAGGAAGGGAGAGAGTAGAGGTGGAAAATTCTGTTAAGAGGCTATTAGAACTGTCCAGCCAAATGGTAACGGCAGCCTGTGTTAGGGTGGTGGCAGTGAAACTAGAAAGGAGGGGAGGGAAAAATATTCATAGGCTGGCTATACTGAGAGAGTCATTCCATTGGCCACAGCACTGATACCATCTGAAAGGGACTAGACTTTCTACTACATTGACACCTCATCCATGGTTTTCTGCTTTTCAGATTCAGACGGAAAAAATGCCTAGGGGACAGAAAGGCAGTTCGGCTGCAAGGTGAAGTGCTGGGAAACAATGAAATCATTTCATACTTACATTGAAAGCACCCAGAAGGAACAACGTGGGCTGCAAGCCGACTGAGAAGATCAGCCGGAGAATGGTGGAGGCAATTAACGCTCGGATACCGTGGGGCTTAGGGAGAGCAATGACTATGGCCAAGGAGATCAGCATGGCCGTCCACAGTAGTCCTGACAAGTGGGGCTCCAGGGTACCTGGGAAAACAAAGGAGGGGCCAGGTCTTTTTCAAATCAATGTTTTCCAATTCATGCTGGTGACAGACAAATTCTGGGAGCTGTTTTCCTTAATGACATCTCCCCACACATGTGCAGCTGAATTATCTCCACTTCACACTTTGAGCAGGTGGAGTGGAAGGCTAAACTTCTAAATGAGCCTTTAATTTAACTAAGAGAATGAAATAGAGAAAAAAGTGAAAAGGAATAGTTTATTCCCTCATTGCGCAGATCAGATTTCTCAAAGGGAAGGAGGCTGACAACACTGGTGTCTTTAGAACCTTACTCTGGTTATGCTGCTCTTTCCATCAAAGACCTTCCACTAGCTTTTGTCATCTTTGGCTATTTCAAGTCCTATTGCAGGTGTCCCACGAGATGGTCTGCTTATGTAACATGAACTGCCATGGCTAAAAATATTCCTCTCAACCTCCCCCCACAACAAGAGTGCTTTAAATATTGTCTGATTTTGAGGTTCCTTCCAATGCAAACAAGCAGTACCACAAAGTAAAGGCTGCTTATATAAAAAGGAGATTTGCATCTTTACAACTGAGATTCTCATTGCAGTATAATCCAAGAGATGCTGAGAAGAATGCTTGACAGCCTAGGTGGTGGATCATCATCCACCGGCACCAAGCATCCCAATTTACTGAACATGTGACTACAAAGAGACAGAGTGTCCTTTTAAGTTATTTGTTCTGCCCCCACACCTACCACAGATCTTTCTTTCAAGGCCTAGAAAAAGTCAACTTGTTTGGGGCTGAAAACAAGAAAGCATTCCCAACCAGCAGAGAGATGTGTTCTGAGAAATGCAATGTGGTCCAGGGTGAATACCCCTGATGGCTGAGGTCATGTAAACTCCCCCATGCATACCACAGCCCAAAGAAACAAGTGAAGGTAGAATGGATGCACCCAAATTCTCAAGAAAGAGACATACAACTACTTAACATGCACTGGAGGAAAGAATTTAGTGAGTTGTCTTCTGGTCACCTCTTTAATGATGTTTTAACCTGCTGCCTTTCTACTTGGGGAGGGGGAAACCCTGTAAAAAATAGGACTACACTTTCTTTAATCATCACAGCAGGCCCATGAGTTCAGCTGAAAATCAAAAGAAATCTGCAGTCGCCTAAGGTTCGTGCTTTTGAAAGATCACGCTGTAGGTTACTCATCAGCATTCAAATAAACGGAAAGAAATGCCACTTTAGAAAGGAGCTTTTAAGGCCAACTCAGCGGTCAAGCTGGGGCTTGTTCCATTGCCCAGCAGGGGTAGGAAACCAAACGACATCAGGGCAGGTAACAAGGTCACTTTACATGCCCTGGACAGAGCGGGGCACTTGGGAAGCTATGTGTGGAGACAATGGAGTGAGGGCTTGGACCCTAAAGGAATGACTTGTAGACTACCAAGGAAACTTCATTTTAGGCAGCATTCATTTACCTGAGTCTGGAGGAGAGCTAGTAGCCATGCAGCTCCTAAGAAACAGGTATGAGAGAATACCCTTAAGACTCTCACAAAAGAGGGAATGAATGGATGTTGTTTATCCATTTTGCATAGCCCCTGCAGACATCTCGATACTGCACACCCTTAGTGGGTTATTACTCCCTGATGTCAGATCATATCTTCCCTCAAAGACAGTCTCATCACATCTTGCAGTTGAGTCAGTCCAAGGGAAGCCCTCTGAAAAGTCAGACTTTTAGAAACAACAGAGCTGTTCCTTAAAATCTTTTATTCCCACAAAACAAAATGTTAAATATATATTTTTTAAAAATTTAAACTGTGGCTACCCAAAGGTCAAGTCATGGCATTGTTTCTCATCCTGAGGACCACAGCGAGCTCTTTACTAATCAACTGACAAAATTGGACCATCCCTTCCTCCCATTAACAGGTAAGCTGATTAGTCCTTTTAGAGGAAATTTTGGAGATGTATGCTCCTGCCAAGATTTGTGACTGTGACTTTGCTATTCCTACAGTGTAACTTTAGAAAAATGATTTGCCTTTGCACTGATAATTAAGCAGTCATTTTAAAAAATGGAGTTTTCTATGCAATTTAAGCTCAAATTCCTAATTTGTTTTTAATTTTTAATTCCTGAAGAAAGCATCAGCTACTAAACTATAATGTTTTCTCATCATTTTAACTCACATCTATCAGGCACATAAGATATTATGATTAAATGCCCTCACATGTGAAGCTGCCAAGCTTAAGGGATGGTTCTGTCAACAAGATAAAATGAGTTTCCAGTCTTTTCCTATATTTCTTTGTGCCATTTGTTTGGGCCTTTATTGCATTTTGCACAACATAAATGGGTGGACTGACATTATACCCGAGGGTCTTTGTCACCATACCTGGGTGGAAGTTAAACTGAAAAGAACACATCCCTAGAAGCTGTAGTTGATATGGAAAAGAGGGAGCTGAAATATCGCTACTTACAATATTAGCCACCTGAAATCCACAAATGTAAACCATTAAGCAAATTAAGGAGCCCCAGAGTGAAGACTGAAATGTAAATGGGTCAAAAGTATTGCTTGCCTTTTTTCTAATGAGTACTGTTCAGGAGGGGCAGTGAGGCATAATGAATAGAGAGCTGGACTAAGGGTCAGGTAGATCTGAGTTCAAGTCATGCTTTGGCCACATTCTGGCTGCATATGCTGAGGCAAGTCATGTAAACCCCTCAGCAATATTCCAAGATTATAAGCCACAGATCAAATGCCAATCTGCATTAGTAGATGGAGTTTCTCCCTGAGAGCTCCTTACACCGATGAGACAACAGATTCAGAGAGAAAGGCATAAAGAATTTGGAGGTAAAATTCATTAAAAATGGGTGGGTCTACATCACTCATGGACTGAGCCAAAGACAAAATATTTCTAGATGTCTTCAACTCTTCAGCCTCAAGTGACTGACATCTCTGGTATATCAGTAAGAATGCTGGAGGGAGAACCTTAGGGACTTCAGTCCTGGTCCTATGGCTGCCACTAACCATGGGGATGGCCTTCACCAAGTAACAGTTCTTCTCCGACCTTGGTGTCCTCTGTAAAATGAGGTACTGGAGCTGAACGTCCCTGTGGGCTCTGTCATCTTCTATCTTCCCTTCTCTCTAAACCAGGGCTCTGCTCTGTGGACTTCTTTTTTCATCATTTTGATAACTATGTTTCAGTACAGTTTCCTTTGTAATCCTATGTATTTTATTCTGGGCATTTATAAGCAGTATTCTGAGAAAGGGCCCACAGGCTTCACCAGACTGCCAAAAGAGGCCAGGGAACACAAAAATAGTTGAGAACTCCCTGCTCTTGCTAAAGAATAATCATGTAAATCTCCTCCCCCCATCCCAACCTACAAATTACAACTGTACTTTACTAAGGTACACTTTAATAACTGTTGCTAATAAAATTCCTAATTTCATCAGCCCAAAGATGATCAAAGCATGGGAAAATTGAATTCAAAACTCAGGTTTTCTAGTTGGTTCCAGTGTTTTGCTTAGCAGTAAAAAAAGGTTGATACCTCCTCGGACTCCTTTAAATGGGTAGAAAAATGCAACCAGTAGATTCATCAGGACAGCCAGGTTAAATGAAATGCTGCTCCAGAAGGACATATTCCGGGAACACCAGTACAGCACTGGCTGGGCTGTGGAGACAAAAAGAAGGCCGCCATCAGGTGTGAGCGTTCCCTCAGAAAGCCAGGAGCTCCGTGAAAGCCCTTCACCTCCTGCGATCCCTCACATAGATGAGACCTTTTTTGGTTTTCATCTTTGACCCTGGAAAATAATCACTTGTCTTTTATTTCTTAACTTGACTCAGGAAAATAAACTAATCACATATTGCTATGTAAAACCTTATGAGAATGGGGAAGGTGTTATATGTGTGGTTGGAAGATGAGGTGGGGTGAGATGAGTGGAGGGGGTGGGAGGAGGGGATGAAAAGAAGCAGAGTTTGAGTGTCCAAAAAAGGTACTGGATTCTCTCCAGCAGGGAGATCTGAGGAGCCTTTAGTTGAAATCTAGGGCTGCTTAGTGTTCTGGGATCTAGGTGGAACCCAAGCAAACCAAACCAACCCAAGAAATAAACTAACCTCCTAGCAACCTGGGAGCCCAGAGATGGGCTTGGCTAGTCTAAGTCTCAGACTGAGAAGCTGAGCTTTTGGACACTCCCTTGTCTGGAACTCTTGCATGACTAGGCCCTATGGTTTTCCTGAAGGGGAGCATTATACTTTAAAGTATGTTCACTTCACAAGTTTCTTTAACTCTGTTTAATGAGGAAACCTCATATGGACTACTTAAACATTTGATAATCAACCCTAACCAAAGTAGCTAGTTAGTAGCAGAAGGAGCATTTTATTCTGGTGTGTTCTTTTTTTTCCTCCCTTGAAAAGGATAGGTTCTAAAAACCACAGACCACTAAATTTTACACTTGTCTTTGGACAATTTTGAGAATAGATTAATCAACATTTCCTGAGAATTTAGAAAAAATCAATTTATTAAGCTAAGATCAATTTGTTAACAAATACATCATGCCCAAATTAACCTCATTTCCTATTCTGGGAGAGTTAACTATATTGATAGGCTTGTAAAACGTTACACATAGACTATATCTGAATTTTAGCAAAACACTGTACAGTCTTTTGTGCCATCTTTGTTACTCAGGAGACAGTGAAAAGCACACTGGATAGCAATGTGACACACACTGGCTGTTAACTGAATAATTGTGATAAGAAATAATACTAGAACTCAGGATCAACAGAAGAGGTCTTTGATGGAGCGCCAGTGATTCTGTACTTGACTCTATCCTGTTTAAAGTTGGTATCAGTTATCTGAATGAAGCTACAGGAGGGATGTCGACGGATTAGATATTCATCCTGGATGACAGAATCAAGGTTCAAAATAAGCAAAAGACTGGAATGATGGTGCGCCCAAATCAACAAAGTGAAATTGAACTGAGATAACCCGAAATGTATATTTTTTAAAAGTTCCACAAGTTTAGAGTAAGGGAAACCTTATCTGGCAGAAATTAACCTGAGAAATTATTTGGGGGGGGGGGGCGCACAGCTTAGTAGAGTACAACGAACAATATGAAACAACTGTTTTAACAATGGAAAAAAAATCCAAATGTCTCTAGCCATATTAACAGAGATACACTGCCTATAATAAATAACCAGCATTTACAAAGAACTTTAAGATTTGTGAAGCACTTTGCACAAATCATCCCCTCTGATCCTCACAAGAACTCAAGGAGGTAGGTACTCCTATTATCCCCCTTTTACCGAAGAGGAAACTAAGGCTGAGAGATGAAATGACCTGCCAAAGGTCACACAACTAGTAAGTATATGTGGCAGAACTGGAATTTAGGTTGCCAATAAGTTCAGCCCTCTATCCACAATGTCACCATGCTTCCATGATCATTGCTGTACTATATCCTAAGCTGGTTAGACCATTTCTAGAATAGCTGTTGAATTCCAGTGGCTTCTTTTCAAGGGGCAAACTTGAATAAGTCCGATAAAGGGAGAACAAAGGGGTGAGGTACTTCAAATATGTGAAGGCTGTCATGTTGATAGATGAAGGAAAAGATTTGTTCTGTGTCGCTTTTCAAAAGAAGTCCATGACTAATGGACATTATAGAGAGATAGATTTCAATTCAATGCAAGAAAGAGTTTTCATGTAACCAGTTGCTGTTCGTGAATGGAACAGGCTGTCATGAGAAGGGATGAGTTCCCTACATCACTGGAAGTATCCAAGCAGTATCGTTTGTCTGGGTGGCTGTAGAAACAATTCCCCCCTGGGGAGAAAGTGCTGAACATTGACAATCTCAAGTTCTAAGACTCAGTTTCTCAAACGCCCAGCCAATTGAGGAGTCACTCCATTGCCCTGTGATTATCTTGTAACCTGGATTTGTCCATGGAAAACAGAGTGAGATGTAGTGTTTGCTCCCACATGGCATACAAAGGCGGATTGTGGGTTTGGGATGAATTTCATTACGTATGGCTCCTAATGAAAAAAAGCTTGATTTTTTTCAAGTTAAGCTCTAAGACACTGATTTGCTGCCTGCAAAATACGCTGTAGTGAGGGAAAATCTGACAATTTCAGAAGATGGTTCCTGCTCCCTTCAGCACTTTAAGAAGCCATGAGGCACAAGGGATAGAAGGTTGGATTTGGAGTCAGCAGACCTGGGGAAGCCTTCCACTTCAGCTTAGCTGGGTGCTCTTGGGCAAGTCTCATAACCTTATAGAGCCTCCTCAGGTTTCTCATTTGAAAAAAATGCACCTAATGATAATTTGTGCTACCTATCTCACAAGGTTTGTATTTTTTTTTTTATTAGTGATCAATAGACCTTGATATCCTAGAGAAATGTGAGCCAGTCCAGAACTGTAATTGCATCCATGGAGAGAACTTCTCAAGCAGAAAGCCTCTACTCAGGCAGCAACAGGGTTAAGGCCAAAACAGACCCAACAGGTTACCTGATCCAAGCCACTTATTTTAAAGATGAGGAAAATGAGGCACAGTACAGTCAGGACCAGAACCCAGGTCTTTGGCCTCTAAACCTAGTGCTCCTTCCATTTTCTTTTGCTGCATTTCTGAATACATCTTTAATCACAATACTCTCACCCATTTTCTTCAGGGATACTCCATTTAAATGGTGTTAAATGGTGCTTTGTTTAGATTGTTACATAAAAACTTGGTAGGAAGAACTTCAGTCTCTCTGGTGATGCCAGAAGCAAAATTTCCAAAATACATTCTCATTCATTTTCCCCCTCTTCTGTATATGGGTGTAAGATAGATGGAAGTAGATCTCACTCATATTTTTCTTCAATGGAATGATCGTTTAGTTTAGAACAGCAGCCAGGAACAAATCAAATGGCCTGCTAATCAGCCCAGAGTAAAAAGGCCACGTCTTCCAAGCTTCCTCCCAATAATGAAGTTATATCATAATTAAACACAGTCAGAGGCAGTTTAAAAATCTGCTGGCTTTTTCACTTGTGCTGAAAAATGTGCAGGGCCTTCCAAAGGAGGGGCAGACCACATTTTCTACCGAGGCCAATAGTTCAGATGAGACCAGTGCTTGGAGATGGTGACAAGCTATTAGTCACCATCGACCATAAAGAGCAGATGTGCTAGACAGGCATCCTTCCCTTAACTATGCCAAGCTCAAGTTAAAGATTGACTCTATCAGTTCTGTTCAAGATGTTTAAATTTACTGCTGCTGGGGCATGAGGGTAAGGGAAGATTTTAAAAGAAGGCATTATATGCCCTGGCATTGCTGATGGCATTTTGCCCTAAAACAAGAAAACATCTCATCCAGCCACGACCATAGTGGGAGGGAAAGAGAAGGAAAGGTGTAAAGTGTTAAATCAGAATCCATTTTTTGTTTTTGCTTCTGAAGTACAATATGAGATTTTCTGCTTCTCTCAAATGCTAATCTACCACTGATTTCTTAGCAGGTTTTCAGCCTCAGCTGATGACAGAAGTACAGGTAACAAATTCTGCTTGTGGAGTACTGGACAACTGATAAACCTGGTAACACATTATTTCAGATGATCAACAATAGGTTGTTGGTTTTTTGGGGTTTATTTTTGTTCTGGCATTTCAGTTGTGATTTATCTATATCCTGGGCATTTAGTGAATTTGGAAGAGTTGGTTTGTGTTTCTAGCACCTGCTGCTATAAGCCTAAAAGACACAATGATTTTAGGGTTATGGATTAACTGTTTAAAATGGAAAACGTGGTCAAATATATCTACTCCATAGCAATTTAGGGTGACTTATCTTATGCATTTAATCATTTTCTAGCTAGTATGATTGTTCTGTACAAACGTCTCATCCCCTGTTCGACCATAAACTCAACGAGGACACTAATATCTGTCTTTATCTCTCTTATAATAATAGCAGCCAACATTTCTCTGGTGTTTACCATGTGCCAGGTACCATGCTAACTGCTTTACAAACATAATAACCCTGGGAGGTAGGTGTTATGATAATCCCCATCTACATTGCTTTGTACAGAGCAGTCACTTAATAAATTCAAACCAAGAAACATTTATCAATGTTTGCTAAGTTGAATACAGCTCATAAATACAATTACCCTATCTCTATTTCAGAGTTAGTGGGAGGAGGTAGTGAGAGTGGTAGGATCAAAAAGGGATGAAGGGGGAGATTTTTCAAAATTCCAAGAGAAACTATTGCATGATTCTATATTTTTAAGGCTCTATTATACACAAGGACATGTCAGATGCTGGGGATACAAAGATGAGGAATGCTTATGTTGTTGATAAGCACGCAGGGAGATGAGATTGAAGGCAGCCTGCGACAGCAGAAAGAATGCTGAGACTGAAGGAAGTGGCTGGGCTACATTTCAATCCCAGCTCTACCTCTTCATACCTATATGACCTGCCTCCTAACCCCTCTATACCTCCGTTTCCTCATCTGTAAAATAAAGAGGTTGGAGTAATTCACCTCTAAGGTCTCTTCCAGCCCTAACACTGAAAGCCTATGAAATAAGCATGATGCAAGTTAGAAGAGTCTAAAGCGTATGAGAGGGGTCAAAATAGCCAGGGAAAACTTCCACCAGGCAGTCTCCTGCATGTGAATCCAACAGTTGTAATCAGCAAGCCAAATCCAGTGCCAGTCTGGTGTTGCCTTCAGGAAAATTGTTACATAAATAAGCCAGGAGTAAGTTTTCCACAGGTTTATTATTAGGAAAAGTGGCTACTGATGGAAATACAATAAAAATGAAGAGATTTTTTCCCAATGAATAGATTTCTTCCCTCCCTACACAAACATGCAAATTCATGTTTAATTCAAAGTCATTAATCATAATTTTCCTTTTTCTCACCAGGAGATAGTCTTGAAGCCAATTAAAATCATGCCGTATTTTAGCTCTGCTGAAGTACAAAGCAAACTAGCTTTTTTTTCTTCTCCAAAAGAAACTGAAAAAGGACAATGTCAGGAGCAAGCATTTGGCCAGAGTGCAGTGGGAAACATAGGACCACAAGATTTCAAATGGCCAAGGAGCACCAAGAGACAGACTCCTTTCCTTTCCTTTCCTGGGAGGTAACTGAGGTTGAGGGCAGGTAAGCCCAGGGTTACCAAGCAAGTGTATGAGACAGGAATTGAACGCCCAACCTAGCACTCTCCCCACCGACACTGAGCTGCCACATTCAGATATATTTCGTGAATGACTGATGAAGATAGCAGTATTTGCAGCGATTACCTCATAAGATTGTTGTGACAATCCAAAGAGATGATGTATTACCATGGTAACTCACAAATGACTTAATAAGCAAATAGGTGATCAAGTCATAATAGGTGTTAAGAGGAAAGAGACGTTTACTAGTGATAGTAACACTAACTAGCCTTTATATAGCATGGTAAGGTTTGCAAACTCTTTTCACAAATATCTCATTTGAGCTCCACAACAACGCTGATAGATAGGTGCTACTAATATCCCTATTTTACAGATGAGGAAGCTGAGGCAGACGTCCAGGGTGACACAACTAGTGTGTGTGGTGGGTTTTCCTGACTCCCAATCCAAGGCTCTAACCCTCACTCCGCACCTGCCTCTTCTTGGAGGACATTGCTGTCCTACCGAGGCTGACATGACATCACAGAGGACAACCATGATTCCTCCAAAAGGAATTTGGATGCCTTCTTTAGAGACAGAATATACCGATAGTAACAACTATTAGGTCAATGAGATTTTAGGTTACAAAGTACTTTATCTCATGTGAGTTTTCACAGCAGCCCTATGAAGTAGGTACCATAGGGACACATCTATAGGACCACAGGAGGAAACGGAGATTTGTAGCAGACCTGACTCAGGCTAACATTTATTGAGATGGAATATTATGTGATGGAAAGGGAACTGGACCTGGAATCATTAGAAATGGCACTAGATTAGTGACGATGGGCAAGTCTTTGAACTTCCCTGTGCTTCAGTTTCCTCACCTGAAAAACGGAATAACAATCCTCCTCCTCCCTACCTACCACAGGATTGTTGTGAATCTTGAAGACCCATGTAAGTGTGTGCTGTTACCATCAGGTCTTGGGATGAGTTGAGGGTCTCTGCAGGGATACACAATGGGCATAAGGAGGTCTCAGCATGAAGTGGATGATGACCTGTGGTCAAGAAGTGGTATAAGAGGCCGGAGGGAGGCAGGGTAGCCATAGGGAGAGGATGAGGATAACTCATATCCAGAAGATGTTAATAGACCCGGAGGCAGGTATTCAAAGCATCTGACACATCCTCTGGAGACGACATAGAGGAGACTGCAGAGGGTGAAAAGGCTGCGATGGGATGTAATTTGAAACCCTGGAAGGAACATGGATGCTAACTGGGCCACAGATCTCTTCAAGTATTATGTTAAAATACTGTAAGAAACAAAGGCCAGTGATGAGGCAGGAAGATGAGTCTAATGGTTCTGCTTCATCTCTCTGTTGCTCGGAGGAAGAAGGAAGGAATTGAATGAGGGAAGAAGGTAGAAAGAGGGACCCTGATACACAAGAAAGAGCACTGAACTTGGAGTTATGAGGTTCAAATCCCAGCTCTGCCACTTAAACTTCTGTGACCCTGGGACTGACACTTTATCTCTGACCCTCAGTTCACTCATCTGTAAAATGAGAGGACTGGACTAAATAAGAGAGGCTTGGACTAAAACCTCTAGTTCCAGCCCTAAATCTATGCTCTGAGGACAGGTATTTTGGGATGAATATGGTAGGACAGTAGATATCCCGCCTCAGACTTGAGGAGAATCAATTCAGTATTAAGTTGAATATTTTGAATGAATGATTATTGAATGAATATTCATATTCATGTGAATAAGAATTTTCTGCCATAAATACTATGTATGGCAGGTACTATGACTACAACAACAAAGGTTAAAGAGCTTTCGAGGGGTGGACCACACACGTAGAGATAAGTAAATATAAACTATCTACAAACTGAATACAAAGGAGGCAGGGTGAAGGGTGAGTCCTAACATGGGAACACTGGGAAAGGCCCCTTGCAGGAGGAGGCAGCATGTGCACTGAGCTTAGAAGAGATCCCGAACCAAAAAACATGGCTCCCTCTTTCACCCAATTTCTCCCCTGGACCAGTAGAAAGGAGGAAAACCAGAAGAACCTAAAGACAAAAAACCAAACCAAACCAAAAATTTCAAACTGAGTTTTCCAATAAAAACTCACTTGCAGACTAAGAGACACAAACACAGACTAATCCTTTCAAGTCTATGTCGCATCAGTGGGTGCCAAGTGCTCAGTCAATGCTCAAGGTCCACATTAAAAAACTAATGAAAACCACGAGCTGAGCAGCCCTCTGGGAAAGCCCCTATAAAAGTGTTTTAAACATGTAATTTTCATCTGATAGTCAGGCATTTCAAACGGGATTTACTCATTAGCTCTGACACATCTAATGTGGCAAACAATTCCACGGCCTATAAAACGACACAATTAAGGAGTCCAATAGCCCAGGTAGCCTGCAAGGGGGGAGATGCCCAAATCTCCTTAGCAGGTGTGCTAGGAAATGAGAAATGAAAGCATCTAACTTTCTTGCTCAAGAGCCTTGTCTTGTGAATCCAAGGGCCTAGTTTCTGTTTGTACCTGGTGGCTGCCTTTATTTTAAAAAGCAAAATATTCATGCCCTAACAGGGACTGTTCAATCAAATTTCATCAAACAGAAGGTAATGATGATGACTCCAGAACATTCTGATCAGGATTCTGGACACAGAGTTCTCAGTGAGAGAACTACAAGGTGAGTATGAATGTGCTCCCAAGTGAACCACAAACCTTCTGCCCTAGGGAATAAACATGCTTTCAAGTCTAGCTTCACCCTCTGGAACATCAAAACTAAATGCACTGGGTCACCTCTCTGACTACTAAAGCAGCCCACTAGAGGCAAGAGGACTGGACCTGAGATTCGGGAGACCTGGGTCAGAATTCTGTCTCTGACATTTCCATGCTTGTGCCTAAGTCATGCTACCACTGGGATGGTTTGCTTCTTCATCAGTAAAATGGAGATGATACTATATTAATGACCCCACAGGACTGTTGTTGGTTATTTGTGTAAACACATTTGTAGAAATGTTTCTAACCTACCTCTCAGCTTCTTCTGCCAATTCATTTCATTGAAGAGGTCTTCAGATCTCAAGAAAAAGTCATTTATTTTACTCCCCTGCTCATCCCTCTCGGTGGTGTAATATATCCGTAGTTTGGACTCCTTGGTAAGGAATTCACATATACTGGGCACAGGGAAGACTATTTGCTCCATTGTCCGATCTAACCTGACAATCTGGAAGAGATGCATGAGATCAAATGATTAACTTAGTATCATAAGAAGGCATTTGTCAAGCACTTCTTTATTCCTAACCTTGGATTAAGTGCTGTGGAAGGCAGAGAGAAAGGGTCCTAATGCTTAAAGGGTTTAATACCTAAGGCCATTCTGAGTCCTAGGAGGGTTGAAATAAAGATATTTCTGGATAATCCATAAGATTACTATTATATAAGTCACAAACATTCAGACTTGATAACTAGTATTTTATCCTGATTTAAGAGGTTGCTTTTGCATTCATATTCATATGAGCCTGATATACCAAAAGTTCAAGAGGTGTAATACCTGAAATCAAAGAATCCTAGAAGCTCAGAGATGAAAGGCACTGGAGTGCAAATTATGATGGAGTTCAAATTATATCTGAATCACAGATGCGCATCCAGACTCCATTTGAATACTGCAAGTGATAGAGAACTCACTATGTTCCAAAGGAGTTTATTCCATTTTTGGAAAGTATTGATAACTAGGATGTTTTCTTTATATTAAGTCAAAAATCTGATCCTACAACTTCCATCCACCATTCACAGTTTTTTCCTAGGACACAAACCAAGGAAATCTTATAGCCTTTAGATACTTGAAGACAATTATAACTTCCTGCCACCCGACCAAATCTTTTCTAGGCTAAAAAGCTCCACTTCCTTCAACACATCCTTATCCATCATTGTTTCTAGTCTTTTCACCATCCTAGGTGCCTACAACCAGACATTCTTCATCAATGTCCTTCCTAAAATGTGAGGAGCAGAACAGTCTAACAGGTGAAAGTGCCATGGGAGTGTCAATTAGTCATCAGGCCCTTCTTAGGCCAACAACTCTGTGCCAGGCCCTGTGCAGGGTGCTGGGGATACAAAGAAAAAAATCAGAAATAATCCTGCCCTCAGGGAGCTCACATTCACCTCTGTGGAAACCTCACCAATGATCAAATTCTTTCAGAGAGAGATAGAGCATTTATTAAGTGCTTACTGTGTGCCACAGACTGGGCTTAATGCTGGAGATACAAATACAAACAACCAAAACCGTCCCTGCCCTCAAAGAGGTTATGACCTAAGATAGGCTGAGGGGGTAGAAGGGAGCAATATATAAAGGGAAGACAGAAAGGGAGGGTGGGAAACACCAAAGGAGGTGCAGCATGGCGGTAGTCAACCTGGGCAAGATAATAGCAGAAACTCACTTAGAAGAGCCCAGGTGGTTCTACAGTCAGAGTCCAAGGATACCGCGTAATCCCTTATGGATTTAACGTGTGAAATACTACATGGCTAATTCACGCTACATGGATAATTCACGTAATGTTTCCAGCTCTGATCCTCAATACTGGATCAATCACTGGAGTTTGAAATGTATTTTCAAATTCAAGCACATATACTTAGAAGTCAGGAGGACACAATGAACGAAATGCCTGCCCATTTGACTCTCTATAATAATGCATTTCTTCAACTGGGGTTTCGGTGACAGAGTGGTCCCATGGCAAGAGTACATGCATCTTGGGCGAGTCCTTTTCCTTGTTAGGGGCTTGGCATTTTCATCTCTGAAAGGAAGGGGCGAGGCTGGATGATCTGTCTCTAAGGTCCCTTCGAACTCAAACAGCTGAGGACTCTATTGTGTTCCAGAGGATCAGGCCCAATGAAGACAGCTTCCAGGCACAGGCTCATATGATCATGGTTCTAAAGATAATTTAACAGCCGTTTAACACAGGATTGATTTGACCAGTCAACATGGCTACATGGGACTGGTGACTCAACAGAATTACTCAATTTGAGAAGATGGCCCAGAGATTTAAAATATCACCTAAGGATATTTTGGACCATTGGCTTTGACCATTGACTGCTCCAACAGTGAGGGTATTTTTCCTAAGTTCTCTGGTCTCAAGCTCAAAGGCTGGCTAATAATTCTTTGACTTGCTAGGGAAGCAGTGGCTTTTAAATGACCCCCGAGATGAATGGTACAGTGAGGGGAAGACCACATGGCTAAGATTCAGAAGACCTGGGTTTGATTCCTAGCTGTACTATTAACAAGTTGTCTGACTCTGCCTTTAGTTTCCTCATCTACAAAAAATAAAGGGATGGGCCATCTGATCTCTAGATCTCTTTCTAGCTCAGTCTATGGTTTCACAATGGATGGATTTTCAGGTTCCTCTGAAATTAAAGGTTCCTCCTTGAATTAAAACCACTTTGAGCTCACTATACTTCTTTTTTTTTTTTTACCTCAATTTGTGCTGTGTGTTTGGCATAGAATTCTAGAGCTTCATCTCCTTCTACTTGACCTCCGGGTTTCAACATGTTCTGAAGTTCTTTGTTATGCCGAGCCAACTGGAAAACAAGAATGGGGGTGGGGGGAAGGAACAGGAAAGACCCAACTGCTCTTTATAACAAGAACACACATACTCATTTTAAATCTTGGTATGAAGAATACATAATAACCAGCAAATTTGTTAGCAGGAGGGCAAAGGTGATGGGAGACTTGTTATATTCCAACTAGGTGCTATGTACACAAAGTTTATTTTGAGAATCAATCAGAACAGAGTACAGAACACTTTTGCCCACACTGAGTCCTGCTTTGCCTTGGTGTTATTTTGCCAGGCAGAGGAGAGAATTTTCAGTACAATCTCTTGGATCTTCTTCTGATCTAAACATTTTGAAAGCTCCCTTGGATGGCTAGATGCTGGTAAACAAGGAGGTGGGGGAGAAATGGTGTTAAAGAAATGCCATTTTATAATGGTGGTGACACTGTCTGGCTCCCTGAGGGTCACCCATATTTTTAATTCCATTTAAAAAGTAGAATACTGATTGTCTGTTATTCACCTCCAGCAATATGCAAAAAAAAAAATTCCCTTTGTAAATATGCCTATCATTTAAGGGGCTGCCAGCAGCCTGTGCAATGTCGTTATCTTATATACTAGGAACAAGTAGTGCCAATACCTAGGGATAACAAATCTAATTGGATTATTCAGGTGAAAGGGAAGGGAAAAGCAATTATCCAACAGGCACACTTGTGGGTGATGCTCACCAGAGATGGAGAAAGTGCTTCAGAGCAGAACACAGATATGCCAGCATTTGGGAAGGCTGTCTTAAAATCAAAACAAACCTGGGAGCACAGCTGGGAAACTGGCCTCCTAGCTGCTGAGGTATAGAGTACTCTCTACTACTAAAAACCACTGCAGAGTCAGAAGTCTGAAGGCCAAGGAGCTCCAAAGACAATAAGCAATTAGAGTTTATCTCTTTAGATAATTAAGAAACGATCACTTCAGTACTTTTAGAAAACCTTCCAACTCTCTCGAGCTAAAAGATCACTAAGAATAATGGGAAAAAGGAGGCCTCTTGGTGTCAGATGTCTTTAAGGATACAAGATCTCCTTTTCTTAAGAAGGAGATGCCATACTACAGCTGAAAAGGGGAAAAGGAGAATTCTAAATCTCAGAAGTCAGCATGTTTAGTCAACCTGCAACTTGCTAAAATGGATTCAAAGGACAGACTCCCAACAATACAGTGAAGCAAAACAGGGCCTCTTCACAGCCACTTTAATGCAAACAAGAAATGCACACGAGGTGGTCCATCCTACCTGATGGGCTAAAATGTAGATATTGTGGCCCACGTTCCTGGGAGATGCAGCCACATCCTCACCATTTTCTCCATCCTCAAATTCTACTTCACCTTGCATGTATGCTTTCTTAATGACTTCCACCTACAGGTCAGGGCAAAGAAATCAAATTTCTGCTTAGAGAAAATGTGGACCTACCTCACATTGACCATAATGGTAAGGAGACCTTTTGCTATAGTCCGTATTTTGGTCAATTCAATTCAACAAATATTATCAATCAAATAGCTGCATTTTCAGATGTTCTAGGGGAAAATAAAGTAAATGTCCATTTTCTCCAGCATGTTAAAGAATAGATGTTGTGGTTAAATGAATGTTCTAGTTTATTGAGTTATCCTATTTGTCACAGATGTATTATTCATGTTCAAATAATTGGAACACAACACAACTAAAGCAAAGATTGTGCTGAATTATTAATATTTAATGATTCAGAAGACAGAAGTGCCCTGGTGTCATCATTGTAAGAAAATTAATTCTCTACCCAAACACAGAAGACTGGATATAGAGCATGGAGAATGGGCTGAATTTCTACGGATCTCAGGACACAGCCTGGAAACCGATTTTTTAAAAATAAATTCACATTATCAACTTGTTTATTAGTTAACTCTGTTTTTCAGTCGTAGTTAGGACAACATACCCCCAAGGGTTATAAATACTTGAGTCGTCTGGTTACCTGAGTTCTAGGTAGCTGGGAGTTTAATACAAGGGCCAGATATTCCTTATCTACTATATTCTAGGGACTGGCACTCTCCAACCACAAGGGGGCAACTGGCAACCAGGGGCTCACATACCATACTTTCCATTATGGCATTTTCCTTTCATGATATAACAAATTTGGGGACAACTGCCAGAAGTTCATAGGGATGTTCTTTTGGCCCAATGGGAGGCAGGGGTGGGGCAGGCTCCTCTTCTTAAGATGACAAATGTTGTCCTCTGTGCTTTGCCCCATCCCCTCCATCTTGCCATGATAACAGCCCTTATACAAATCTCAAGAGCACTTCCTTCAGAGGGTTTATGACATTACACTCCGACCTTAGAGAGCTGGGAGTGATATCAACAGAGGTGCGATATAACTAAAAGAAAATGAGCCACACTTTCAAAGATACGGTTTGGTGAGCATGAAGAATAAGTTGGGGGGGGGGGGCGGGGCGGGTGTTGTCATTGGGGTCTTATGAACGTGGACTCAGAGGACTTGAGTTTATATCCCGACTCTGTCACTTACTACCTATGTAACCTCTGACATGTCATTCACTCCTCTGTGGCCTCAGTTTGTTGATATGTTAAATGAGCAGGCTGGCCTAGAGGATATCTCTGAGGAATCTTTCATCTCTAAATCCATTATCTTAGTTTTCATTTGTAGTTTGTTCAGAGATTAGGGCAGGGTTGGGATGGCGGAAGGCATGTGCAGGTCGGTGAAGGTCCAAATCAAAATTCTGTCCTCAGCTCCAATCTGCTGTTTCTCTCTGTCGCTAGACTGACAGTTTTCTACATTAACTCCAAATCTGGGTGAGACCTTTTTTCCCCTTAGAAATCATAGCAAGTAGTTTGCATCACTCCTCAAAATATACTTGTGAACCACGTTCTCTCTATAATAAAGATAACTTATTACTGGCACCAGAGAACTGATGGAGATCACCTCCAATTATATAAACAGTATTGGTATCAGGAGCTGGAATTTTCAGCACTGTGCAAGGATACGACTACATGTAGTCACAGGCCTATCTAAGGAAATAAGGAATTATAAAGAAAGTGCTTTTCGAGTAGGACTTACTGAAGAGGACCTAAAGAGAGGTGGCAGGCTGCCATCACTACAATGAGAGAGTTTATATTCTTTGTCCAAGACAGCGGACTAAAATATTTCCTTTTATTTATTTTTTGTGTATGATTCTGATGGCTTCCCTGAAAGTCCAAGGATTTGGATATTTCCACTTAACCTCTTACTGGTATTTTTCCTAAGTGCCTAGGCTGTACAAGGCACTGTGCTATAGTAGATGCAAAGACTGATGAGACAGAATTTGCATTTAGAAGGGAAGATGAGACACATATACAAATATCATGTCAAATGGAACTATGATGAGTGTATGAGAGAGAAAGAAAGTGCTATGAGACCTCAAAGAAAGAGTCATGTCTGGTTTGGGGATGAGGGGAATCACAGAAGGCTTCATGGAGAAGGTGAGACTGGAATTGGATCTTAAATAATGTGTAGGACCTTTCAAGGTGAAGATTATCCAAAAGGACATTACGAAGCCTGAATGGGCATGAACAAGCTGTCCTGGGGAACAAGCTTCTCCAGACAGGAGAGCATAAGTATATCAGCAGAGAAATGTATGATCATGAAAAGATGGGTGAGTCATGCAGCAAATGCTAGGAACAACTGATGAACTGGGAGTAGGTGCTACTGGTATCCATGTAATGTTATGAATCCTAGAGAAAGCCCCTCAGCATACTGGGTGGCCCACCAGAAAAGCACTTCCATGGATACACAGGCCAGGCCAGCGTGAACAGGTTGCTATCTGCATCACTGGGGGCAGTGCCTATGGATGAGATTTTGGCTCAGTCCAAACACAGGAGTAAGGCTCTCAACAGACAGGGAAATGAGCAAAGGTGCAGAGATAGGGAAATGAGCAAAGGTGCAGAGATGGGGAAATGCAAAGCCCATTGAGGTGATAGTCAGTAGACCACCACTAGGGGTTTAAAGGATGAGTGAAGTCAGTAGGTAGGATGTACAGCTCAAGCACAACATGAGCTATGCTTACCAGTTCCTTCGGTCTCATGTTGTACAGTATCCTCTCAGCATTTTCACTGTCGTGCCTGCTTTCCATGATGGCCAGGAGCAGTTTAGAGGCATTGTTCTAGTTGAAGACAAAGAAAGAAGAAAACAGGTCAATGGCAGCGGAGAAGGCCACTCTGGATTTGCACCCCAGGTAAGGACAGGTATGATACTTTTTTTATCACTCCACTGAGATGATGGCATGGGCTGAACTTTCCACTATAGGGCTGACCTCTGGGTAAAGATCATATTCCCCCAGGAACACACGGAGAGCACACACAGGTCAGAACTTTTGGGTCTCATTTCTCACTACCCTGATGTAAGAGTCCTACCTAAGAAGAGAATTTTAAAAGTGGATGTGAAGATTACATATCCCTGCTACCACACAGTGGGGCACACCACGTATGGAAAATTCCAGCACACCCCTTCCTGTGGGAGCGCTCTCAAAAGATAGTCCACAAACATTATTCACCTCCTTAAAGCATTGCCCTTAAGTCTTCCCGGACCGTCATACCTGCAGCACCATCCATCCCACAGCATTCCTAGAGGGCTCCAATTTGCCAGTGCTTCAAGCCCTATGTAAATATCAGTCATTCTTATTTATTATTAATCACTAATATTCTGATGATCATCCTACAATCAAGGGAAAGGAGCAGCGCCTGAATCAGGTTTTCCAGTGACTTTAAAACCATTATTTGCCCACATGCTAGATTTCTTATGCCTTGGCCTAATTTCAGAGTCTGGTCCTACACTAATTTTCATAACTGGTTTTAGCCTCTTAGAATACAGGACCAAAAGCTGTTCTAGTTCAGCAAAAAGTCATTCAAGTGAAACCAATTTGCTGTCTTGACAAATGGTGACCTTTCTC
>CM053772.1:41370198-41410768 GCA_028658325.1 Potorous gilbertii | reverse complement strand
AAAAGTCATTCTAAAATTATATTTTAAAAATTGTCAACTACTTCTTCCAATTATTCTTTTTTAAACACTGAAGGAGAAGCAGGCAGGACCTTACCACTCCTAAGGAGTTATCTTAGTGTCAAACCCTTTACTAATGACCTGTCTTTCCTGTGACATACGTCTGCAGGAGAGGCAGGCCCGTTTCTCTGCTGTGTGTTTCACATGAGTTTCAGAGCTGCTCAAGATAATTAAAAAGTCCTGGGAACCAATGAGGGGGAAACAGGAACAAATTACAACATGCCCTGAATATGGACAAGAATTAAATAGGAAATGTGCCCAAGGAAGATTTTTTTTAATCACTAAGATTAAAAAAAAAATGTACATTATAAACATCAAGCCGATTTGCAGGTTCGGTTCTTAGAGACATGAAGACATCCCTGGAACACTTCCCCTTCCCTCAGAAAGTCTGACCAGCTACTGAGTATAATATAGAGGCCACTGCTCCTTTCTTAGATACCTAAGAGGGGAGGTGTTAATGCCAACACTCTGGAAGCATGCCCTCAGTTCATCGGGATCACTTTGCTGTATTAGGTGACCAAAATGTTGCTTATAGTTTAAGATCTGCCATTTAGTGAAAGCCCTCTGTGGTAACTCTAGTGAAGCTACTTCACAGACCCGAAGGTACATTCCTGGTTATTATGCTGTGATGGCCATGATTTTAAGACATTTACTAAACACTCACTGTGTGCTAAGGTTTCTGTAAAGTGTTAAAAAAAAATCTAGATGATTCAGAGCATGTCTTTGCTAACCTGAAGAACCTGCCTCCTCCCCATCCCCCAATAGCCTGATGTATATTACCCCTCCACTGACCAAGCAAGGGGAAAAATATCAGATACCATCACAAGAATGGAATTTCCATTGTTTTAGATTGATGCTCTCAGAAGCAATGTTTTTGGTTCTAGAATGACATGTAAAATGGGTGTTCTGCTTTACACAGTGAGGCCACATCATGGCACTAAGCAAGGGGTATCCAGGAAGAAGATCTTTGTGTAGAAGAGAGGGATGGAAATGTTGCATTTTACTGAGAGCTCCTATTTTGGTCTCTAATTTAATTCATCCATTTGTTTTCATGGGAGAGGACTTCCTTAGTTGAGGCAGAACACAGCATCTTCCCAGCTCTCTCTCTAACTGTGCAATTATAACTTGCCTTCAGCTCCAATACAAGATCCATCCTCTTCTTTCCCAAAGGGTTGATGTCATTCAGGATTAAAGCTGTGATTATGTCAATGCCATTGGATTCATGAGTAGCTATGCAGTTCTGAGAACACAAACACACAAAATGACCGTAAATCTAATGTAAAAACGTCAACAAACAGCTGCTATTTTGACACAATGTTTATTACCAAAATGGACAGCCATCATCCCCCCCCAATAATGTTTCTGGGGGGAGAGTCACACATTTTCCGTGAGAAAGTGGTAAAAAAACCTAAGACAGATGAAAACCTCTAGTTTCATTATTAACAGCAAACAGTTAAACGATGTACGAGAGTCTCAGGAAAGTCCCTTAAGGCTGTAACGACACAATGGTCAGGTCCAACTAAACAGTTCAGAAAACACTCTTTGTTACTGAAACCGGATTATTTGTCCTCCTCTTTCTTCTGCACCTCCCCCCCAAAGGATGCTTTAATCTCATGAGAACTCGCTTTTCATATGTGATAATTTCTCTTGCTGTTTGTCATTCATCCTTGAAGAGGACCATGACATCAGGGAGGTGACACCATGACAAGCAAGTGAATTGGACTGAAGTGAGGCAGGGCTGTGCAGTCACCAGCCTCATTTCTCTAGAGCCATCTGGGTCCAGTGGTCAGATATGGATCAGAACTGGAGATGGCCCAGGATGCAGTGGGGGGTCTTGACCTTTTCAAGCTAAGGTCTTTAACAGGTCTCAGTTTGACTGAGGCAGCCTGGTTTCTCTTAGAGTCTGAAGGAGGGACCAAACTAAGTGTAAGCCTGCTTTCCAATGACAATATAACATGATTAACCATCTGCTACCAGAAGGCTGCTTTCGTCCCCCTAGGTAGGCTTTTGCTCTGTTCTGTGCTGTAGAAATGGAATTCAGAAGCAAGAGTAAAACTCCCTTGGTAGATAGCAGACATGCCTCCTTCCTGATCCCAAACCTATACTACTCTGTTTTACTGTGTGTTCACTTGAAGTAGGTCTCAAAAAGGACTCGGGAATGGAAGCCCTTTTTAAACTTTTCCCTTCACACGCAACTTCACAGATGACCAGAAGTAATAAGAATAACTGTGTTACATGTTTCGTAATCGTTATCTCTGTTGGTCCTTACAACCCTGGGAGGCAGGCGCTGCTATGATCCTTATTTCACAGATGAGGAAACTGAGGCAGTGGTTAAGTGATTTGCTCAGGGTCCCCCAGCTAGCGCCTGATACCACACTTGAATGTGCTTCTTCCTGATTTCAGGTAGACGCTTTACCCACTGTGCCACCCAGCCGCCTCTGAACTCATTCTATCTCATGGGTTTGTAAGCACCTAACTCTTCTATGGGATCTGTAGCATCTTTGGGGAGAGGCCACCTTCTGACAGCAACAGCACCAATCATAGCGCTGGGCCCAGCACAGTTACTTTGAGATCGCTGGTACACTGTAAGTTGTTCTGATTTGAATAGCACTTACTTTTACTTACACTCAGGGTAAAGGGTCCTTATACTAGCAAAGAGTAGGAAAATTTTTACAAAGTAACTGAGTAAGTTTCCACAGCCTCAGGCTGTCAAAATTTCCAGGAGCAATAGGTCACTGATAATATTTCTCAATTCCTGGAAAAAGGCAGGTTACTCCTCAAGCCAAAAGAGAGATGCTTGTTGGAGATCTTGCTTGGCCTCTGGAGCAAAGTCTGACTCAGTATTAATGCTGCCATTCCTGATTAAAGATGGCCTCATTTTTCTTCTGAGGACAAACGCTAGATTACCTGGTTTTCATGGCAAGGTCCCTGACAGTATTCGGTCAGACTTTCCAGGGTCTGGTTGATGAGTGCAACATTCTTCTCATTTATATACAGACCAAGAAGTCCAAGTCCTCCAGTTGTGCTCCCACAAATGCAATCCAGAAACTGCAACGTCTCACACACCAAGTTGTAGTTGGTCTTATTGTTTTGACAACGAAGGAAGTTCTGGAATTGGATGTTTTCAGTGGAATAGAGAGAGGTGGGGCAAAGGAGGGGGAGAAGAAAGGTAGAGACCAGGTATTAAAAAAGTTACCATGGTGCCATTTCATTAGGCTCTCTGAAGATAGTGGTGTTCTAGTTGGGACAAATATGAACAATGACTCAGCATGGCGCTAAACAGAGAATACAAATGGGGCCTCCAATAAGTGGCAGACTACGGGCAGTGGCTGTTATGTAATATGAATAGCTTTCAGAAGAGACACTATTCTCTCAGATGAGGGGGAGAGTAACCTCTCTGGGAGCACTCACTTCACACCCCTGCCGCCTTCTTGCATTATCTCATTTCCCAGCCCACTTCTTACCCCCGTGCTTCGGCACCGACACACACACACACACACACACACACACAGAGACATACACAGACACACACACAGACACACATACACACACACACTTCGACAGGATCAAGCTGAGTGGGAGGTGGATTTGATGAGCCAAGTGATGATATAAGCTTAGCTGCTAACTGAGTATTAAGGTCCACTCCCCTTCTAGGGAAGCAGCCCAGGCTCAGTGCTACCCCACACATACAGAAAAAGCCCAGGAATCTGGCTCCACCTTCTCCTGCTCATGGGAGGTCAGAAAGGGTTGAATTGGGGCAAATTTCCTAGGCTGTGGCTACATGGGAGGCAAGGATCTCTGTATGAGGGGTCTGTTGGCAGACTGTAACTCCCTTCTCAAAATACTGGGTTTTGTTTTTTTTAAAGTATAAAAGCTTACAAAGGAAACCAATACACTGAAATAATAATGTGATTCTTTTTCCTCCCTAAGTCTCCTGAAACCTATATATGGATCCTTTGGGAGTTCTTGGATCCTGGGTTAAGAACCCTGCTCTATAATAAGATACTACTGATGGAGAGATCATATTTAATCATGGAAGAAAGAAGAGAGTCCCCTTCCTGGGTAACCCACTGCAATGTTCTGTGCTAGCACATTATTTCCTCAATTCCTTGTGCTTCAGCTTTTATATATAACTGAGTAAATCAATCAGAAACAAAATTAAACACTGCCCTCCTTTGTGCCAGGAACTATCACCACTGGTACATAAAGACAGAAATGAAAGAATCCCTGCCCTCAAGGAGATTATATTTTATTAGGGGAGACTTTATGAGAAATCTAGAATAAGGAACCTCTCTCTTCAGTTGGAGAAAGGTCCCTTGAAGAGTTGTCCAAAGGACTCGAGAGGGCCAAAGAGCCAATATGTGTCAGAGGGAGGGTTGGCGCCTAAGTCTTCCTGGCTTCATGGTCAATGTT
This sequence comes from Potorous gilbertii, assembly GCA_028658325.1. Taxonomy (NCBI): domain Eukaryota; kingdom Metazoa; phylum Chordata; class Mammalia; order Diprotodontia; family Potoroidae; genus Potorous; species Potorous gilbertii. The sequence continues at coordinate 41,406,298 of CM053772.1, read as the reverse complement.
CTCTCATTTCAGTCACAATGCCTCTCATAAAGTTCTATACCAAATATGTACATAATAAATACAAGGGAAATCTGGAGGAAAGGCTTCAGGAAAGGTTCCACATAGCTTGAGCCAAATCTTGAAAGAGATGAAAGATTCTTAGAGGTGGGGGTGAGAGGAATTACACTTCAGGGATAGGAGACGGTGGGTGGAAAGGCAAGGACAGAGAGAGCTGTGTGTACATGAAGGGAAGTAATATGTAAGCAGGCTGGAAAGGCAGGCTGGGAGGAAACCTGTAAATGCCATAGGAGTTAAAAGGATCTGTGATTTCATTACTTTGTGGGAAATGCTAATGTAACAATTCCCTTTACCAATGCATATCACCATCCATCTAGGACTTAAAAGGCTTAGAATAGACAAAGATCAAGTGACTTTTTTTCCCCTCACTGATGCATGTCAGAAGTAGGATTTGAACCTAGGGCTTCCTGATTACAAGCTCAGCACTCTATGAACCATACGGTATCTTGATGGATTTTACTGCTAGCTACAAAATTGCTACTTTCTGGAACCATGGCTGTTAATAAGACATTTGAAAGAATGCAAAATCAGTAATATTAGTCAAAGTCTGATTTTGTAAGGGAAACAAATAATCTTATTGTTATGAAAAATTATGAAAATGACAGAAACTCAATTTATAATTGCATTCCCCATAGAATGAATTCTAAAGACTATTTGCTCCTATACTTCCAAAGCTTGAATATAACGTGTCCTTTGGCTCCTTCTAAAGAGGTTCCTAGCACTTGACTGCAGAACCAGCCACAACAAAACAAACTCATATAAAAGAAACCAAAACTGGGTTTCTACAACACTCTGAATTCCTTTTCAAATCCCCAAGTGACTTGCATGGCTAACTGATTACCTCAAGTGGCTACTTTTTTCTTTTGTGTGCAGAGAAAGAGATGCTGTCTCTTATTAAATTTCAACTCGAAGAAAATCACCATTGAGGAGTCTTTGCTTGCAGATCAGTTTCCCTGCACTGACATATGTTAGATGATTTTCACAAGTATTAACTGAATATAAGAGAAGTTCATGGTAAGGAGGGAGATTCCTGGTCCAAAAGAAGTACTATTCAAAGTTCCTGGAATCTCAGGGCTGTTAAGGACTCTGGGAAGTCACCTTGGGTAGTTTTGGAATATCCCTTAATCAACACTAGAAAGTAAGAGGTTATCTATACCACCTTAGAGTTTAATTGTGTTTCCCAGTGTCTAACTTCCATCTTTCCTGCTAAACTGAAGCTTCCACTTCCCTCTCACTTTTTAGCCTTCTTTTCTTAGTCTCAAGTTAACAAGCACGAGTTCTGCCTATTGATACTCTTATAGCACTTTTTCTTACACTTCCCTAAGATTTGCCATAGGCATACATTGGATTACTTCAATGAAAAACAATCCATTAGGTATAACTATTAACCTAGAGGAGGCAAAGGGGAAACTGACTTCACAGATGAAGGCTCAAAAGAAGTGAAAAATATACCAAGTAATGTAGTTAAATAAACGTCCTTCCCAAGGAATTCCTGAATACTTCAGGTCAAAGGTGACAAAAGTATTAATAGTTTGGCAAAGTCAGAATTTTTCATTTTGACTGATCCATATCTAAGAAGAATATTCATCACAGAAAAAAAATTTGAGGATTAGCCTAATTAAAATGACAGGGGAAAACTATTTCAAAGATACTACTGTTTTCCTGAGCTAACTGGTAATTTCCTAATGAGCTATCCCAAAGTGAAGTGGGTTAACCCATCCCATGCTGGAAACCTTCAGGCAAAGCCTGAAGTTATTTATTCTCTGAGGTTCCATTCAATTTTGAGATATTATGACACTAATTCTATTTCTTATGGTAAGTTACATCTCCCAGAATATCTCTTTCTAACAAACTCTAAGCCAACAACCAAACTTGTAGTCAGGAACTCCCAAGACAGATCAAGGGGTAGAAGAGTTTTTTTGATCAGCAAATATAACCTCACATTAAAAAAAAATTAAGCTCTTAGGGGAAAAAACAAACTGAGTTGGGAAGGAGACTCACATAATAGTACATGCTGTCGACCCCTTCAAAGAATAACTTGTATACACCATTTGAACCCTAAATATGAAGGCTCCTCAAAATTCTATGGAAGATACAAATCTCATTCAGACCTTGAAAAGTAAGCTTTTTGGGGATGCCTTCTCAATTCAAGACTTCAGATTCATTCACTTGAGAGCCCTGTGCCAATGTTTAAGCAATTCAAACAGGTTCACGTGGTAGATAAGCACATTTTCTGCCCCTGCTTAGTCACACACATAAATGAGGATGACATCTAGACAAAGAGAGCTTGGGTTCCAAATTGCAAATAAATCTTTTGTTAAACCACAACAAAAATTCTTTTCTAAGCAGAACTGTTAATGCCCCCTTCTGTAGAAGGTCTTCCTGATCCCCCGGCTATGAGTCCCCTTCCTTCTAAGGTTGCCTTCCACCGAGGCTGTATGTATCTGGTATGTAGCTATTTATGTACCAGTCTCCTCCATTAAAATGGAAACTCCCTGAGGTCAATGATTGCTTTTTATTTTTCTGTGTATCCCCAGGATTTGGCATAATTTCTGGTCCATAGTAAACACTTAATTAAGGCTTGTTGACTGACTGCTTTGTTAGTAATGAGTTCTATATCATTCATGCTATTCAGGGAGAGGCTGATGACCATCTGCTGGGGACAGAGGAAGGGATTCTTATATTTAGTGGGAGAATGGTCTAAATGTACTTCCTAACTCTAAGATACATGGATTCTTTTATTGACCTGCAGTGGAACCTTATAAGATGAATATCTCTCATAGAAAGAAATTTAGGATTCAGTGGTTCCTCCACAGAGCTCACCCAAAACAGGTTAATTACAGAAGTACCCAACGTAAGACAATTTCACTTAAGAGTAAATTTACTGTAAGGGAAATTTGGCTATAAAGACTGACATAATGGTCAAGTTGGCCAAAAATGCCTGATTGAACTTAAAACTTCTTCTTTTAGATATGGTTAGGCTGACATTTGGAGGTAGGTGGGAGGAAGAGAAGAAAAAGGAATGATAAAACTACAGGGCAAATCAATGAGAGGGATGTCAAGAAGGAACCACAATTAAATGTGCTACTGATTTTAGCCTTTCAAGCTTTCACAGAAAAAGTAAACCACAGGAACTAAAGAAAGGCTTTGGTCATCAGCTGAGAATGGGGCTGTCATAATTTCCGTATTATTGCTCTGTGGAACCTGAGGTCAGGGTACAAATGGGAGACCTTGAACAAGGCAGCTAAGGACCTGTTTACTGCCCAGAGCTAACTCAACTCCCATCAGCCATTATAATAACGAATCCCATCACTACATGACGATGGCAAGTGATTCATAATCAAGAGTGCTCACTCTGATTTCCCAGTAGAGGGAGGTGTATCTGCATGGCTCCACCATCCTTCCTTTGCACCATTTCCCTTGTGATCAATGGTATTGACACTGTCCTATAACCAACTGTCCTAACCAATCACAGGCCATGCTTCTCTCAAAATGAAAAAAAAAACACACCATATCACTCTGCTGTGCCCAAAAGCCAACCCACACAGAGGCTATGGTTATGTAACTGACCAGAAAGTGCTTTTTAAAACAGATTTTTAAAGTAGCTGCCACTGCCACAGATGTCAAAATTCCAAATTGCTCTTTCTAAATTACAAATCTGATTTCAAACAATCAATCAGTAATCATTTCTTAAATGCCTTCTATGTGCCAGTTATTGTACCAACTGCTGAATGCAGCCTCCTGCCGGCGGCAATCTTCTCTCAATTCCATGTCATTCAAGCAAGATTTCATCAACTGGCTTACGAGTGAACAAGTTATCATCCCGATGTCATAGTAGAGTATGCAGATTAGCTGGAAGCAGTTTATGGGCCATTAGAATCATATCAATAACAAGCACAAAACAATAAATAATATAGCACTGTAAGGTTTGCTGAGTGATTGGCAGATAGTATCTCATCTGGTCCTTACAACTCTGTAAAGTGGCTGCTCTTATTGTCCCTACTTTACAGATGAAAAACTGAGGTTGAAAGAAGTTAGGTGACTTGTCCAGGGTTTCATAGTTCATAAGTATCATGAAGCCCAGCCTTCTACTCACTGTGCCACCAACGACAGCACGTACGAGAGAAAATCATTAAGGCAACGATTCTGAAAGGATCCTTTTAGGTATTAGGGAAAGGGGCTACGAGGGAGTCCCACTGGTCAGGCTGCCTCTCTCTTAAGGAATGATTCACACACACACATACACAGGCACACACACACTACATATACACACACACACTTCGCACATATGCACACATGCACGCACATCCTTCGCACACATACACACACACACACACACACACACACACACACACACACACATTAGGCCTACCTAACAAAGTTGCCTAAAGCCTCCACTTTAGAGAGCTGCTCATGTCCCTAGCTTCTTGGCAAAAGTGACACCAATGGCTGAACCAAGAAGAACCAAAACAAGTTCTAAGAGTTTTAGAGAAGTCCAGATTAGGAACGCCAGGGTCATCAGCTACTCACTGCCCTCCTACCTGAAGGTCCCGGTTGTGATTCTCACAGAGGAGCTGTAAGAAACGGAGAATGGGCTGCATGATTGTGATCACGGCACTCATCTCCAAGTCATCTTTGGGCTTGTCCGTTGTGGCCTGAGTTCCACCTTCTCCAGATGGGAAATGGTCTTCAGGATCAGCCTCTCTCCTGTAGGTAGTAAAAGCTTTCCTGGTGGCAGCAGAGGCCTCCAATAACTGGTCTCGGACCTCTTCTGTTATCTGGGTTGAAGGCTCTTTTGCTAGAATACATTTTAAATGATAAATGATAGGATCTTAAGAGGAACTTCTGGGTTCTAAACTTAACAAACATTTATTGAGCATTGACTATATGTTGGGCCCTAGACTAGACGCTAAGGAAGCAAAGATGAAACTAGGGAGTTTCTCCTCTTAAGAAATTTATGATCCAGAAGGGAAGCACATACATACATACATACATACATACATACATACATACATGTGTGTGTGCGTGTGTAGAAGAGGAGGAGGTAGAGGAAGAGGAAGAGAACCGGAAAGGACAGAAGTATAATCCAAATAAGAAACAAAAACAAACATAAGCTGAGAATTTTGTTCTAATTAGTGTAGCAAACCAATATTCAAATGAGAAAGTCACAGGTGGGTCTGAACTCATGTCTTCTTGGTTCCAAATACAGTATTCTATATACAACATCTCCTAAGAGAGGTCATGTACAGCTTGAAAAATCATGAGGTTTTTATCATCAAAGTCCTCAGAGGAAGAAATACCTGAAAAGGATTTATGTATGTGAAGATTAGAGGGGAAATTTCATTCTAAGGGATAACGAATGAAGATGGAAGAGGGAAAGATGAAATTGGACAATGGGTGGTAGGGTCTTGACTAGAATATAAACTACATGAAGGGGGAAAACCTGCAGGTTTGGCTAGGGGAGTAGGCTAGAGTCAGATTATGGGGAGTGTTGAATGCCAGGTCAAGGTCATTCAATCACAGAGGTAGAAAGCACCCAAGAGGTCATTATTGCCCAAGTCATAGCTAAACAGGAATTTTCCAGTACTACATTTCCTTAATAAGTGGTCATCAAGTAACCAATTCATAACCTTTTGTGATTGGAAACTCATCAATTGTAAAGTAGTCCATTTCAGGTTTAGACAGCTTTAATCATTAGGAAGTTTATTTCCATCTAGCAAATCTTCCTATCAGTAATTTCTACCCAAGATGCTTAGCTATTTCTTCTGGGGCAAATAAGATAAGTCCAATTCTTCCTTATACATGGGAATCCTTCAAGTACTTGAAGATGGTTATCATGTCTCTTTTCCAAGCTAACCATCTCCAGGTTTCTTTAAATTCTTTTTGTAGGACATTATCTCTTGGCCTTTCACCACCATAGCTGCCCTCTTCAGGACATGCTCCAATTTGCTAATGTGCTTCTTAAAATATAGCTCCTAGGACTGAAATGTCTTTGGAAAAAAATGGGGAGTCCAACATGACAAAACATAAAAACGATAAATGTTGAAAAAGATGTGGAAAAACACTAAAATATTGCTGGTGGAGTTGTGAACTGATCTAACTATTCTGGAGAGCAATTTGGAACTATGCCCAAAGGGCTATTGACCCAGCAAATACCACTTCTAGGTCTCTACCCCAAAGAGATTAAAAAAGGGGAAAAGGACCTATTTGTACAAAAAATATTTATAGCAGCTCTTATCATGTTGGCCAAGAATTGGAAATTGAGAGGATGCCTGTCAATTGGGGAACGACTGAACAAAGTTGTAGTATATGAATGTAACAGAATATGATTATTCCATAAGAAATGATGAGCGGGCAGACTTCAGAAAAACCTAGAAAGACTTACATGAACTGATGCTAATTGAAGTGAGCAGAACCAGAACCAGAACATTGTATACAGTAACAGCAACACCATGTTTACTGACTTTGACAGCCTTAGCTCTTCTCAGCAATGCAAGGATCTAAGACAACTCCAAAAGATTCATGATGGAAAATGCTATGCAAATCCAAAGAAAGAACTGTGGAATCTGAATGCAGATTGAAGCAGATTATTTGGTCTCTCTATTTTTTTGTTTCTTCTTTGTCATGGTTTCTCCTACTGGTTCTAATTCTTCTATGCGAAAATATGTTTAATATGAGTAAATATGTACAGCCTATATCAGACTGCATGCCATCTTGGGGAGGAGGCAGGGGAGGGAATGAGAGAAAATTTAGAACTCAAAATCTTATAGAAGTGAATGTTGAAAATTAAATATAAATACATTTTTTTTAAAAAAAAAGAAATGGAGAGCCCCTGGAAATTTGGAGCTGGAGATTGATTTGATTAGGGTTGTGCCTTTCCTAGAGAATCACAGAGCTGGAGAAGGGACTGACATTTCCTGATAACTTTAGGTTGGACTGAACCTAAACCCTTTACTTAAATTTAGCAGCTTACAATGAAGTTTCAGAATAGATTTCTTGTCTGTTTCCATCAAAAGATGGCCAAGATACAGAAAAAGTAAGTTCTCCCAATCTCCTACTACTACCAGCCAGGTCCCAACTTTGATCAAGAAATGACTCTTCAAAACTATTCTTTGAATATGTATGACAGAAACAAAGAAGAGTGCTTCAGCAGTGTGGTGTGGGGGAAGTAACAGTGGCTGAGGGGGAGAAAATCTGTCGATAAGGAATTTGGGCAGTTTGGGCTCTGCGCCTGACTAGTAAGTATGACTTGAGGGCTTTTTCATCTGGAATTGGAGGCTGTCGGACTAAATCAAAGGTCCCTTCCAGCATAAATCAATTCAGCAAACATATTATGTCTCTAATATGTGCTCTTAAAGTACTATACTAATTATTCAAGATATAAAGATGAAAACCAAAACAATCTGGCCTCCCAGCTTAACATTTTATGAATGGTTCTAATCTACTCAAGGAGGGTAAGTTCCTCAAAAGAGCAGGATTTCGCTCAGGTTCCTTTCTTAATTGTTTCTACAAAATAATTAAGGAGCAGTAGAAAACTCAAACTAGAAAGATATCACTTTCCTAACTTTTCTGTCTGATCACATCGGATCTTAGAAGCAGTGAAAGCTCATAAAATAAAGAAACTCACTAACATGGTACTTTAGCTCCAAGTCAACAGAATTAAGAGGCATACATGCAAAGACATCTTGGCCTTACCTCTTTTACGGGATGGGGCATCTCTGTCTGGGTCATCATCTTTCTTCTTATTCCCCAAATCACTGGTGTTGACAGTGACTGTTGCCTTGATTTCTTGCTGGGCCACTTTCATTCGGTCATAGAAAACCTTAAAGAATTTTTCTGACTTTTTATCCTCGGTCAAACGGCAGAAAAAGGAGTGCTACCAGGGAAGGAAAGCACAGGCTTTTAGTGCAGTGCTCGCAGTCAGATCAGTTAATTTCATCCCTTTCATCATTTCAACAAGGAAAAATATAATCACCAGTTAAATCAGGAAGAACCTCTCGGAAACCTAGAAATGGCTCCAATAATAACTCCTACACTGGAACATCTATTATACGTACACTAGACTTGGGAATTTTTTAAGGTTCTCTTTAAGGAAGCAAATACTCTCAACCTTGTTTATTATTATTAATTTAATTTTCAATTCCAAATTCTTTTCCCTTCCATCTCTCCCATCTATTGAGAAAGCAAGAAAAACAAAAGTTATTACAAATATATATAAAATTAAGCAAAACATATTCCCATATTGGTCATATAAAAAATCTGCTTCAACTGAGTCCATCAATTCTCTATCTGGAAATGGATAGAATGTTTCAACATGACTCCTCTGGTACTCTGGTTTTTTCCATTGGGTTGATCAAAGTTCCTAAGTCTTTCAGAGCTGTTGGTCTCAACAATATTGTTGTTATTGTATACATTGTTTTCATGGTTCTTTTCACTTCGTTTTGTATTAGTTCATAAAAGTCTTCCCTGGTTTTTCTGAAACCATCCCCTTCATGATTTCTTACAGTACAGTAGCATTCTATCACACATATAAGCTATAACTTATTTACTTATTCTACAATTGATGGCAAGCCTGAAATTTTTCACACCACAATAAGCTGCCATAGACATTTTTGTACATATGGATCTTTTCCCACTTTCTTGATTTTCTTTAGGGATATATACCTAGTAGTGGTATTCCCAGGTCAAAGGGTATACACAGTTTAGTAAATTTTGAGACATCTCTCAAATTTATAGTTTACTTATTCCCCAGAAATGTCCTTCCTGGAGTTACCATTTCTCTGTCACACATATTCTAGCAAATACATGTGTATACACACTTCATAGACGTGTACAGAATGTGTATGTGTATAGGAGAAAGGAGAGACGTATAATCCAAATAAGAAACAAAAACATAAGTGGAACATTTTGCTGTAATTAGTGTAGCCAAAAGTTTAAAAAGCATCTCCCAAGTATCTAAGAGCTTCTCAGAAGGGCTGAGGGATATATGCATATGGTTAAGACTGGCCCTACTCTTTGGGAGTTTATAATATGGTATTCAATGACTAAAACAAAAGAAATTACATCTTAAAAACAATGAAGGGGATGATGATAGCTAATAACGATAACTCCTAAAACAAAACAACAACCCAGGAGGTAGGTGCTATTATCTATTTTACAGATGAAAAAATTGAAGCTAAGAAAGATCAAGTGTCTTCTCCAAAGTCACATAACTACTAAGCATCTGAGGCAGGATTTGAATTCAGGTCTTCTGAAATCCAATCTAGCCCTCTATCCACTCTACTAGCTAGATATCTCAGGATAATAAGCACCAGGCATGGCAGAGATTATATAACTTAAATGTTAGAAAACTTCCAAGGATAACAAACTCACTGTGATCTGGGGCGATGAGGGAAGGCCCTGCAGACGGGATGACGTCAGAACTGGGTTTGAAGTTTGGGGAGGGGTGATATGTGAACAAGTACAAAATTGAACTGGCAGCAAAGTCTTGTTTTTAGAAACAGGCAAACCCTGCACAATGATGCTCCAGCTGCCATCATTTACTGTACCCAAGATAATATCTTTTAACTCCACAACACTGTGAAACCTGGTGGCTGCTGGGAAACCAATTGGCTGCTTTGTAATGGTGGAATGAAAGTTCCCTCTAATAATATGTCACCTAACATCATGTTTCTGCAGTACCAGTGAACGGCTTTAGGTGAGATTTACTTGTGTTTGCTTCTGAATGTATTGCAAACATACAAGTAAAAATCTGTTATATCCTAAGAGGAGCGAAAACACTAACCTTCATTTGTATTTGCTTTGGGCTCTTTTGCAAGCATATTTTCCTCTAGATTTCTTCCCCCCAAATGTATGTGATGATCACATATAGAGAAATACAAAAGCTAGAATAACAGATCTACAGCTCTCAATCTGGAATGTCAATTTCAACAATATCACACATTCCTTATCTGGGAGAACGAAGTATCTTGACGAAAAAAGGAAGCTAGAGTTGTCGTTGTGGGCTTAGAAATGAGCTGAGGTTAGGGCAACTTGTGTGTTATAAATAGTATTCGTCCAGGAGTCTTGAGTTATAATCTCTGTTTAGTCACTAACTGTGTGACCTTTGTCAAGTCATATCAACTCTCTGAGCCTCAGTCTTCCCACATGTACGATGAAGTATAGGCTTTGATTGATTATTCCTAACCTGGGATCCACGGAGCTGAGGGATCTTATGAACTTGGATGGGGAAAAAATACATCTGTATTTCAATATCATTGATTTCATCTGTAATCTCCTGGCTTATTTATATAAAAACATTATTCTGGGAAGGGGTCCATAGGCTTTACCAGACTGCTCCCAAAGGGGTTCCAGACACAAAATAGATTAAAGAAGCACTGGCTTAGAAAACCATTGGGTCGTAAGTTTTAGAGCTGAAAGATACTTCATGTATTTAATCAGACCCCCTTCATCTCAAGTAAAAACTAAGGTCCAGAGAAATGGAATTTCTTTGCCAAGGCCATGGAAGGAGAGGAGCTTCACAGGCAAGTACACCTGCTCTGATCTCAGAGAACCTGGGCTCAATTTCTGCCTCTGAGAACTCCCACTACCGTGTGACCTTGGACAAGTCAGTTAACCTCCATGGACCTTTGTTTCCTTAACAATAAAATCAGGGGTGTTGGCCTAGTGGCTTCTGAACTTTCCAGCTCTAGGTCTGTGATCTTAGGATCTTGAAGATTATATCTGATTCTGTGGCCCAATGACTTTCTCCAAAGGACCTCCTTTTATCTCCTATAATCACATGTATCAAGGGCCTTCTATGTAACAGGCAGTGTGCCAAGTGCTAAGGATACAAAGAAAAGCAAAAGACAGTGCCTGCCTTCAAGAAGCTCATAATCTTATGGGGTAGACAACAGGAAATAGTAACCTGAGGGAAGATAGTCAAAGGCTTCCTGAAACAGCGGGGCCTTCAAGGAAGCACCTCTGTCAACAGCACCATGATCCTTCCTCTTGCTAACCGCAGCTCTGGGTTTTCATGTACCTTTGGGCTAACCTTCAGGACACATATTCAGGTGACAAAATCTTGTACATCTTCCTACAAAGTCCCTTGGATGATCACGGTCACTATGTTGCATGTAGGCAATAAGTCACACGCTGTAGAGACCACAGTGGAAAAACAATTCTTTTCCTAGACCTAAAATCTGCTTCACATGCTTTCCCATTTGCTTTACTGTTTTTTGCTGACCACTGTCTAACTCAAGGGTGGAAGAAGTTTCTTTCCTGCATTAGAATAAAGAAAGACCCTATTTGTTCTATTTTATGCAGGAATCATTCTAGTTGTCCTTTATTGGAGCATGTCCAGAGGAGACCAACCAGAAGGATGAAAGGCCTTGAAGACATGCCATACAAGGCTGGTACGAATTCAAGGAATTGGAAATACTTGACCTGAAGACGAGATGATGTAAGTCTCATGTGATAACTGTCTTCAAATATCTGAATGACTGTTGTAGGGGCAGATGGATAAAACTGGATCTACTTGGTCCCAGAGGGCAGTGCTAGAAGTTACATAGAGTAAATCTGTGGAAAACCTTCCCAACAAAGACAGAAGTTCTTAAGTGGAATATGCCTCAGGCATGTGTGTCAGGATGTGGAGAGCTCAACTTCTTTGGAGACATTCAGGCTGAGACTGGAAGACCTTTTATCTTCTGTTCTCTCTTATTTCAATTCTTTTCCAAAATTGAGTGGGACTAGATGCCTCTCCCAATTCTGCAATTCTGGGATTGTGAGATAACAGAAGTCAAGAGGGAATCAAAACAAATCTACAGCAATTTGGGGAGGTTGACAAAATAAATGCAAAGAGCCAAACCTGGAGATTTCATTGCCTAGCTACTTAATGCTTTTCTCCAGAAAAACAAAGATGGTTGCATGTGGAATAGGAAAGAAACTCATATTCACTCAATTACAGTGAACTAATCTACCACAAAGATAGAACAACATAAGCCTCATTGTAGACAGAGCACTTGGGGAGATTGGTAACTGAACTTGAAGACCCAATCAGAAAACAGTTGCTTCACACATTTAACCTGAACAACCCACAAAAGTCTTTTTTTTCTTTTTGGACAGAGGAATTTTAAAAAGCATACCAGGGCTGACTAGTCACTAAAGAAAATCAAAGCATTTAAAAAAAAGACTGCCATCTGTCATCTATAAACACATATGAGGCATGCAAATATAATTCGGAAAAACACTACCACTAAACCATTGCATGAAAGAGATTATCAAAATGCCAAGGCCAGAGCCTGAGTAGACCATCTACAAAATTTAAAAAAGCAGGCGCTAGGGAACCTCTAACATCCTCCATCACTTGAAGTTAGGTATTTCCAAAGTGATGCAGACACCACAAGATAACAGGACAGGATAAACTCTGTTCATCTTTAGAACACTCAGTGTTATCTAGTTTCAGAAAGTCAATCAGACAGAAAGGACCCAAATGCCATTCAAGTAAACTCCAAACCACAGCCCACATTTTTTTCTAGGTTCTTGGGTAGAAAGGTCAGAAGAGGTGATGGTAGGGAAAATTGGCTTCTGTAATTCAAGTATCTGGCCACCTCACCCCCTAGCTTTCAGGTACTCTAATATAGCTGAGCAGTTCTCAGTTTTGTCAAGTTAGAGGGCACAGGGGCTGCCTTTTCTCAACTTCTTCTAAGCAGAGGATTCTCTGGAAAGGAGAGGATCCCTAGGTCTAGGGTGGTCAGGAAAAGTACTATGGGAAATTCCCTAAAGAACAGTTCCCTATCACTAGCTTTCAAGTTTACACAGCTCATTTCTTGGCTTCCTGATTTCCTTCCAAGGGAGGGGGTTGGGAAAAATGGATCAGAGACCTTGAACAAAGCCATTAAGCAGGCTTGCAAGATGGGGCCATGAGAGTCAGGGTTCAAGGCACACTCATTTGACAAGAAGTTGGCCCTATAGCTGACTCAATGACTCAGTTCATTTCAACATAATCACTTCTTAAGCTCAACAGTTCTGAGTCCTCTGGGGTGGGGGGTGGGGGAGAGAGAAACAAACAGATTACACATTCTTGATGAGCTGGCAAGTTTTACCAGCCCTAGGAAAATAGCTGGCTTTGCAAAGAGGTTGGCTGACCAAGTGCCATCCAGTTAATGTGGGGGGGGGGAAGGCGAAGACCACCAAAAGCCATGCTTGAATCTCGTTACAGTAATTTAAACTTCAAATTTATTTCTGAGAATTCCAGAGGGAAGAGAGGCCATAAAACACAGCACAAGCACATATGATGGAAGGCAGTGGAGAGCACTGGATAGCACTATGTTTCATGTCATGTTAGATTCTGTCCTTTGATACCTACTGACTGTATGATCAGGGCTGTCTCAGTCTCCTTATCTAAATAACAGGAATAATAAAATCATTTGTACCTAACCTCATGGCGGTGCTTCAGTGTTTAAGCAAACCTTAGAAAGCACTAGCCAACAGCAGTGATTTGTGAAGTGAAGATCTCCAGTAACGATGGCCAAAGAGCAAATATAGTCATTCCAGAGGACAGCCAAGGGTCATTGCTTTTTTCTCTTGATCTTTTTCAAGATCCACCCTGTGTTTCAGGTTCATATTCCACAGACTAAGCCTGGCAAATTCCTATGATGCCAAGGGACAAAACAGGATTACTTACCAGAGGTAAGAGGTTAGTTTGGATTCACTCACCCCACTGAGAAATTCCCGAGATGAAATGCAAGATGATTATTTGCAGTGATGAGCTAGCCTCAACAATCTGTATTTTGCCTTTTCATGGGCATTTTTTGGTTTAATTTTGGTGCTGGTTCCCAGGTTTACCAGCTGAGAAATGAGGAAACAGACTTAGAGAGATAAGGGAGCAGAAATTCAGGAGTTCAGCAGACGAGTGGCAACATTAGAAGCAGAACCCAGGGATCCTTTGTCCGAGGTTCTTCAGCAGTATCAGACAACAGGGAGTCACTAAACTGTATGCAGCAATCCTTGGGGGCCACATATTGACTTAAAAAGTCACATCTTGTCATCTAGGTTTAATGATATGTTTTCCTTTTGTTAAATATTTCCCAGCTACATGTGAATCTGGTCCAGCTGCATTGGGGAGTGTTGTGTTCATCATGCCTGTCTGATGTTTCTGTACTAGGGCACTGGTTCTTTTGCTCAAGAGGAGAGAGTTAAACTTTCTTTAATTTTTTCAATTAACAAGCTCTCTCTTTCTTCTCTTCCCTCCTCACTCCCACTAGGAATAAAAGAAGAAAATTTTGTAAGAAATATTCAGAGGTAATCAAAACAAATGCCCACGTTGTCCAAGCCTAAAAGGATTTGTCTTGCTTTTGCATGAGTCTTTGTCTCTTTGTCAGGATAACTAAAAACAAAAAAAGAAATGAAGGAAATGCTCATTTTCATTTAGAAGTTAGTGAGATAAGATACCATTTTTCTCCATCCAAGTTCATGGATCCCCGGTTAAGCAATCCTGTAGTAGGTGTGGCTCTAAGTCACAGAAAGGTTTCAGGACACCCATGACCTCTAGGAAACAGTTTAAAAGACCACATAAGGTGTAGCAAGGAAAAGGGCAGGAGCCAATTTTAGGTAGAGCAGGAGAATAAGGCAGGAAAGAGGAAGAAATGAAAAAATGGCTTTAAGGCAGAGACCGTAATAACCCGTGAGAGGGACGCCGTCAGGTTTGAACTTGGAGGCAACTGGGGTCACAGGCAGGGTGAGAAAGCTCCATTTGGCAGTGACCATCCTGAGCCAGCTGTGGCAGCTGCTAGCAGCCTATGGGCACCCTAGAGAGGAGGTGGCAATGGGGGCCTGAGACAATCAGGCAGCAAGGAGAGAAATCATGGAGTGCCTGAGCCATGAGAGACTGTGATCATGAACAAAATTAAGTCCATTTTACAAAGGAGGAAACTGAGGCCCCTCCATGGAGTGGAAGTGACTTGTCCAAGGTCACAGAGGATATTAAGCAGCTGTGCTAGGATAAGAACTCACTCAGTTCTCCTGACTGAATTCAGTGCTATTTCTACCACACAATCCTGCCTTAAGATCAGCTAGACAGAAAAATGGCTCCCTCAATCTAGTAACAGCAAAAAATAAAAACCAAACCAATAAAGTCCAGATCTCCAATACAGAAAGGTCCTCTCCTTTCATATCCAGCACCCTGCAGTGGCAAGGCATAGTATGAGCTAATGAGCTTGGTACCCAGAGCTTAAAGTCTGTCTCAGTATTGCAAAGAAATGGCAGAATCACGCTTACTTGGCTTTAGAAATCCTGTCCCACATTCAAGTCCTACCGAATACAGGGAGATGATTCATGGCAAACCTTCCTGGCTCGGAAGGGAATGGAAGACACACCTAAATGTAACTAAATTCGGCTACAGCTTTGCCCACCGAGGCTGGAAGTATGGGCAAGCAATTATTCATTCATACTGGAGGCAGTCTGGTTTACTCTAAGAGGAGCTGGATTCAAATTAGACTGCCTTTGCTATTTAAGAGGAGCTGATATTTCTTCCACTCTTTAATCACTACAATTAATAAGAATAAGCTAGCATTTAAGTTGCACTTTAAAGTTTACAAAGACTATACTCACAACAACCTTGTAAAGTATGGGCTACTGTTAACTTCATATTCAGTGTTAAATGAATTGCCCACCCATCTGAAGGTGGGAATTGATCCTTGCCCACCCATCTGAAGGTGGGAATTGATCCCAGGTCTTTTGGACACCAGGTCCTGCATTCTAGGCCCAGCACCATGGTGACTCAATACACACTGATCTTGGGTAAGTTGTTTCTTCACCTCTTTGGAATTTATTTCAACAATAAAATGAGATGATCAGTCAAGCATTTATTAAGTGCCTATTGTGTACAAGGCATTCTGCTAAGTGCTAAGAAAGAAAGAGAGCCCCTGCCCTCAAGTAGCTCAGTCTAATGTGTAAGACAATATGTAAATAACTCTGCAAACTAGATATATACAGAATAAGAAAGAAATGATCAAAAAAAAGAAGACAGTAGCATTAAGGATGACTGAGAAAGGTTTCATGGAGAAGGTAAGATGTTAGTTGGGACTTGAAGGAAACCAGAAATAAGAAATAAGGAGGGAGAGAATTCCAGCCATGGGAGACAGCCCAATCCAAAGTCAAGAGACTCTAGTGTCATCTGTAAGGAGTAAGAGCATGGGCCACTGTCACAACGGCAGAGTGGGGTGGGAGGGGCGAGGTGAGTAAGGTAGGAGTGGTCCAGGTTCTAAAGGCCTTTGAACATCAAACAGGATTTTATATTTGATCCAGGAGGTGACAAGTTGATTCTGCAGTTGACTTAATGGACAGTAACATAGCCATACCTGTGCTTTGGAAAGATTAATTTGATAACTGAGCAGAGGACAAATCAGATTGCAG
This sequence comes from Potorous gilbertii, assembly GCA_028658325.1. NCBI lineage: Eukaryota > Metazoa > Chordata > Mammalia > Diprotodontia > Potoroidae > Potorous > Potorous gilbertii. The sequence continues at coordinate 41,389,849 of CM053772.1, read as the reverse complement.
AGAGACTGAGAAGGAAGACTTATGAAAAGGCTATTGACATGTCCAGGAATGAGGTAATAAAAGCCTACATCAGGGTGGCAGCAGTGTCAGAGGTGAGAAAGAGACATATAAAAGAGATGTCATGCAGGCAAAATCTTCAGGACTTGGCAACAGACTAGATACGGGGTTGAGAGGAGGGATGAGCCGAGGACGGCACCTAGGCTGCAAGTCTTGGTGATTGGGAGGATGGTGGAATCCTGCATAATAATAGGAAAGTCTAAAGAGAGAAGAGTTTTGGGGAAACAACAATAAGCTAAGTTTTGGAACAGGCTGAGTTTAAGATGTCTATGGGGCATCCAGGTTTGAGATCTAATAAGCATTTAAGGTGTGAGTCTGAAAGTCAGGAGAGCTTAGGGTTGGCTAATAGATCTGAGAATCATCAAGCATAGATATAATAGTTGACTCAAAAGGGCAGATGAAATCGCCACATGATACAGCATAGAAGGAGAAAGTAGAAAGCCTGAGGGACCACCGACCGTTAGCAGGAGTGATCTGGATGAAGATCTCACAAAGGAGACTGACAAGGAGTGGTCAGCTGGGTAGAAAGAGAAGTAAGAGAGAATGATATCAAGGAAACATAGAGAGAAGTATCAAGGAAAAGAGGAGGACTGACTATATCAAAGACTGAAGAGAAATCAAGAAGGAAGAGGAATGAGAAAAGGCCATTGGATGTGGGAATGAAAAGATCACTGGTAGAGAGAATTTTGGAGAGAATGATTTCAGTTGAATGATGAGGTTGGAAGCCAGAATGTAAAAAGTCAAGGAGAGGAAAGGAAACGGAAGCACTGAATGTAGACGGCCTTCTTAAGCAGTTTAACTATGAAAAGGAGGAGAGATGTGGGATAATAGTTAGTGGGGATGAATGGATCAAGTGAGTTTTCTGAGGATGGGGAAGACCCATAGGCATGTCTATGGATAGAAGCTACTAGACAGGGAGTGAACGAAGATAAGTTAGAGAGGAGAGGATTATAGAAGGAATAATCTGCTAGAGAAGACAGATAGAATGAGATCACTTAAGTATGTAGAGGGAATTGACTTTGTGAGGTAATTCAGGTGAAAGAGGGTGATCTCCAAGATCCTCTTCAGTTTAAAAATGCAACCACAATTGTCCAGGGTAAGTGAGAAAAAATAGAAAAAGGAAAAAGAAAAGAGATGATTCATCCAAAGCTAGTGCACGTTTTAAAAGTCCTTGGCTGGTAGAGTGAGCAGGGAATCACCCCCCACAAGAGAAGAAAGAGCTAGATCACAGGGTTGCCTCTTAAGAGTTACATAAGAAGTATTGTACCTGGAGTTCAGGCACCTGAGAGATAGGAAAGTGCTTTTGTGTTCATAATAGCTTAAACTAACAAATGCCCTTTGATATAGAGAACTAGTCTGAAAGTCACTTCCATATAGACTTTTCCCTGACAAAGACATGGAAGACAATTCTTAAGTAGTTACGATAGAAAGGGAAGGGGAAGTTAGAGAGTGGAGATTCTGCACAGGTTGGAACCTGACAAGGGTGGGGGCAGTATGGGGAGGCAGAAGGACAAGGAAGAAATAGGGCTGGAGCCCTGGGAAAGTTCTACACCACGAATCCTACCATGATTCTTTCCAACAGGAAAGAATTTTCATCATAGGGATTTTTCATAACTGCCCCAGGCTCTTATTGGAATACTTACAAGAATACAGTCTATTACTCATAGTTAGAGAATTTTAGACCTAGGAATCCCCTCTATAACATCCCAGACAATGTCAGAAGAAAAAGGACTGTGGTTTTAGAGGAGGAGGATTTTAATTTCAATCCTGGTTTTGCTATATATTATTTGCATGACTTTCAGCAAATCACTTTATATCTTTGGGATTAAATTTCCTTATCTGGAAAAGGAAGAGATTGACTCTAAATCAATTCGTAACCTGGGGACCACAGACAAGCAAGGAATTCATAAACTTGGGGGAAATTTTACATCTTTATTTTTTACCAATCCCGATTTGGGATTTAGCATTTCTTTCATTTATGAAAAAATGATCCTGAGATGGGGGGAGGGGTCCATCACCCTTACCAGACTTCCAAAGAAGTCTGTGAAACATTAAATGTGAAGAACTTCCACTCTAAATCTGATGAACCTATAAAGGGATAGCCAGCCTCTGCCTGAACCCTTCAAACACGGGACCTCATGAGTCTTCCTCCTCAGGCACCAAAATTTCCTCTGCTGAACTTGACCCCACTGGTCCTATTTGTGTTCTCTGGAGTCAAAGACCAAGTCTAACCCCTTCAGATATGTGAAGGCAAATGTAATCTTGCCCATTAGCCTTCTCTTCTGTAGGATTAATGTCCACATTTCCTCCAACCATTTCTCAGTAAATATGATTTCAAGTCATATTCATATCCTGGCCAAGATCTTAGGAATATAGTCAAGTTGTTTAAAAGGTGACTGGAATTGAATACACAATTCCAGGTGTGACTTGACTGGTTCAGGGCAAAATGTTACCACTAATTTTCATGTTCTAGACCATTAGTAGGGAACCTGTGGCCTTCAGGTCACATGTGGCTTGCGAGATCCTTAAGTGTGGCCTTTTGATTGAATCCAAATTTTACAGAACAAATCCTTTTTTTTTTATTTGTTTGCTTCTCTAAAATTTTGTTTTATAAAATTTGCATTCGGTCAAAAGGGGGCACTTAAAGTTCTAGAAAGTCTCAAGACTGCAGATTCCCCACCCCTGTTCTAGACACTACCTCTGGTAATATAATCTAAGGTTACACTTAAGAGATAGTGTGGTATATTGGATATAGAGACAGTCATAGAGTCAGTAAGATTTCACTTCAAATCCCAACTCACTCACTCACTCTCTCTCTCTCTCTCTCTCTCTCTCTCTCTCATACACACACCACACACACACACACACACCCCCCCCCCCCGCACCTCGAAGCTAAAGTCTCTCAGACGCAGGGCAAGGGCCAATCACTAAGAACAAATGGCATTTCCTGAATCAATAAAATCATAGGTCATGAAAAATAACCAATCCTTCAAAAGGATTATGATGTCTTTTTCAAATGTCTTCTCTAACTTGTACATATGCTGTTGATTTTTTTATGATTTAAGTCCAGAATTCAAAACTCATCCCCATTTACTTTCATCTCCTTCAACAGAGTCCACTGCTGCAGGCTGTATTTGTTTCTATCAGGTTCTGACATCAAAAGTATTCGCCACTAACTTCATGCTCTCCACAAATTTCATAAGCGTGCTAGCTATATCTTAAACCAAAGTGCTGATAAAGGCATTGAACTGGACAGAGGCTGAAGCCAGCCTGTTGCTGGTCACTAATGACTTACCTTCCAGGATAACATGGACCTGTTAATATTATGACAGTATGGTGGTTTAACCAGTTCTAATTTCTCTGGGTCAGCAATGTATGGGATGTCATACTATGGTTTCATGGCCAAATTAGTTAAGAAAATTCTGTCTTAAGCCAAATTCAGAAATCCAATGCTCATTTTTTATAGTTTACATAGCTGGCTCTACCGAGGGGGCCAGCTCCAGTCATTCTGATCCAATTCACTCGCAAGTCATGGCTTCATCTTCCTGGTGTCAGGTCCTCTCCGAGAATGAAGAACAAACAAGCTAGCTGTACTTTCTGTTTCCTTCTTTCTCTGAAGATCCTGATTTAGAATTAGAAGGGATGACACTACCCTGTGTCCCCATATCCTACAATTTCTTGCCAAGGATTTCTCAGATTCTGGAGATAGTTTTCAACTTTTCTTCTGATGGTAGCATTTGTTCCCAGGAATGAGGAGTCAGTAAGGATAAAGCAGTGATGGCATTTCCTAAGTCTAGCGTAGGTTTTCAGCGCTACTCTGCATGTGCATTGAGGGCAGGTTGTACACTTCTCTAGTTATGGCAGATGTATTTGGTTATCTCAGTGACCCTCAAATGCATCATCAAAGTCACAAATCTCAGGGTCAAAAGAAACTTCAGAATATCATTCAGGCAAATCTATATCCAAAAATGAATCACCCCTATAACCTTCCTGATATTATTTTGTCTTTGCCCCTCATTCTCAAAGAGGACCATGACACCAAGATGATGACATGACTTGCAGTTGACTTTGATTTGAGTGAGGGAGGGCTGTGCGAGGTCAACAACCTGGCTTTCTCCTCCTGAGCCGTCTGGGTCCAATGGCCAGATAGTCATCAGGACAACCTTCCTGATACACTTTTACAAGGAGCAGTGATGGTGGTTAGCCAGACTCTACCTGAAGATGCCCATTGAGTAAAAGCACTCATCATTTAGAATCATTTCCTTACTGCTCTTATTCTGTCATTTCAGCTGTATTGGTCTCTTTGTGACTTCGCCGAGGGTTTTCTTGGCATTTATGGGAGTGGTTAGCCATTCCTCCTTCACTGCTATTTCCTCCTCCAGATGAGGAAAATGAGGCAAACAGAGTTAAGTGACTTGCTCAGGGTCATCCAGCTGGTACATGCCTGAGGTCAAATTTGAACTCAGGATGAGTCTCCTTGACTCCAGGTCAGGTATTCTATCTGCTACATCACCTAGCTGCCTGCTTCCTTATTACCCATCTTAATTCTTCCTATTTATATCTTCCACCCACTGCTCCAAATTCTGTTTCTTGGAGTCAGGTAGGCTAAACCCCAATACTATTCCATATGACAGAGTTATTCAAATCCTGGAAGGTGCACTCATGTTTCCAGGCTACATATCCCTAATTCCTTCAATCTATCATTTGCTGGTTTCATTTTGAGGCCTTTCACTACCTTGTTCATCCTTTTGTAGGTGTGCTTCTTATCCATGCTCTTTCTAAAGTCCAGCACCCAGGCCTGGTCTCAGTGGGGCGCAGGATCAATGCTTTGGATACTCTGGTTCTCCAGTCAGTCTAAGAACTCTCATGCCAAAACTACTCACTACACCATTCACTCTGTTTATTTTCCCATTTATCCACAGTAAAGTGAATTTAAAATTATGAATGTTAGATTAAGAACTTGAACACTCCAATATTCAAGGAAATTTGTAAATTTCCTAAATTCCTTGCTTTTCCTCTTCCCTGCTGCCTGACTGTAGGCCATTTCACTACTCAACAGTCCCTCAAAGACCAGACGGCAAGCAGAGGTAGGAGGTGAAATCTCTAGCTAGACAAATATACTTATTAGCAGCTCTGGTAAAATGCTTGCTGGTGTTAGGAGGATAAAATCAGTGGCTCAAAAGATATTCAGCTTATCTTTGCTCTGTTCCCATCAGCACAGATAATTAAGAGCTGACTACAGTTCACAGGAACACTGCCTCTTGGGTGTTAAAACATTGGAGTTTTACATAAATTGAATAACTTTTTGGTCCTTGATGGTTCCATCTTCCCAAGTCTCTCAGAAGCACAAATTTGGACTTTTCAGTCTATTCTCAGAAGCTGTTTGACAGATATTTGGTATGGATGCCCAAAAGCTAATATAACCTTAGGCTTTGTTAATTAGAGGACAATGTCCAGTATAAGGGGAAGCAATGGCATCATTGCTCTTGGCCCTGCTGGGCAACAGAAATCTGGAATAATCTGTTCTAAGAGACACAATCTAAAAGAGATGTCAGTGGTGTGGTTGGTATATGCCTGGAGCAGGAACTCCAAAGATGGTGAATAGTTTAAACGAATGCTATACAAGAAAGAGTTGAACAAGCAAGGGATGATGAATCTGGAAAAAAGAAGAAGGTAGGGGATGGGAACTACCTTCAAATACCTGAAGTGATCATTGTGCTGGCAAGCAGAAGAGACAAACTGTAGAGCTTTGGAATTAGTCGGTACAAATCGTTTGATTAATTTAAGAACAAAGGTTTCTAATAAGCCAAATCATTCAATGTCTTATAATGTCCTTGACGCCAGGAATGCTCCGACATAGCCTGGTGTTCTTGTATTGGCTGGGAGCTGAATGACATGATATTGGATGACCTTCCAACTCTAAGATTTTATATTTCAAAGAAATGATTTCACTTTAAGAAAGTTAAATGAGTAGTTACATGAGATAATTTCTAAGCATGTGCTCTGACATAACTCATTTTCTGGTATTCTTCTGCAATTAGTTTGGTTTAAACATACCTAAGAAGTCTGGAAAGCTAAAGTTCATAAGTACTGATGACCTGTTTTACTCTTTTTCTTCTTTTTAGAACAATCAGTTCTTTAAAATAATAAATACTTGCTAACCAAACCAGCCATGATCCAGATTATAAACACCACCTTCTCTCCTGACCTATTTTTTCTGTCCTCATCCTCCTAGAGTCCTTTGTATTATCTGACATTACTGACTACGTTCTCTGATAACCTGTTTTCCTTGGGCTTCTATAACCGTATAATTGCCTGGTTCTCTCCTCCTTCCTTTCTGACTCTGCCTTTTCTATCTCTTTTGGTTGCCAGTCATTCTCCAATTACTTTCATATGGAAATCGTCTAAGGTTCTGTCCTTGGCCCTCCTCTCTCTGTCTGATGGGCTCATCTGGTTCCATTTCTTTAATGATCATCTTTATTCAGTTACCCAAGAAATCTAGACCTCTCCACTCCAAACTCTTCCAGGGGTTTTGATGCATATTCTGGTAATTTTCATCTGGATATCTGCTAGCATTCTAAACTCAACATACAATTTCCTTAGGTCTCAGTTGCCTCATCTGGAAAATGAGGAAGAATTGGACAAAATGGACTATGAGGTATCTTTTAGTCAAACGCAGTAAACATGCCATTATTAAACACTTACCACGAGCCAAGCAGTGGAATTGCGGTGCTACAAACCCATATCCAAAACTGAATTAGTCAACTCTACCCTAAAACTTACCCTGTTCCTTCTATTTCTTCTTTTTCTGTTTGAAAAATAGTCTTCTATTTCTATCCCCTTACCTTTTCACAACAACCCTAGCCCAGACAGACTAATTGCTCTCTATATCTATTCTCCTGCCCACTGATCATACAACTTTCCAACAGATCATACTATTCTGCATTGAAAGCCTTCATTGGCTTTCCATTGCTTATCAAATAAACCAGAAATTCTAGATCTTGACATTCAGTCTTCTTTATAATCTGGCTCCAGCTGGCCTCTCCATCTTTGCCTTATCCTACTCCCCTCCCCATCCTATATTTCAGTCAAACAGCGCTAGTCCGCACACCCCATCCATGATGGACTCTCTTCCATCACTGTGCCTTTGCTTATATCATCCTTCCATGGCAAGGAATCCTGCCCCCATGAAAGCCATTTCTCTTCCAGATGCTGCATAGGATTTTACTTGGATGGACCTCTTCATTGCATTTATTCCTCAACCCACTCCCTTATATCACAGCTATTTGTATACATATTCTTTCCCCTTTTCCTACACCAATATTAGAAAGTAAACTCTTTGAGAAAAAATTCTTTGTCATCTCTGTCTTTGCCAATCCAAGACCAGAATAAATATTGGTTGAATTGGTATAAGGGAAAGAGTGCAGGACTATGAGTGAGGAGACTTGATGATCCAGTTGTGTGACTTTGAATGAAGCATGACCTTCTCTGCCATTTCAGTTTTTGCATTTGTGTAATGTGAATAATACTACTTGTCCTACCAACACAACAGAGTTACTGAGATCAAATAAAATAGTATATGTAAGAGTAGAAAGGTAACATGGTGTGTTTTGAGAGAGAGCCTATGGTGCACACAGAAGGGCCCTTGATGCAAATCTTTCTTTGCAGACACTTATTCCTTGCTCTGCCCTCCTCTCCTTTTCCAACCTGAGATGTTTTGTGCATTTGCCTACCTGACAAGAGAGGACTGGGCTCCATGTTCTCTCAGATGCCTCCCAATTCTGATTGTATAGTTCAATTACAGAGTAGTTCAAATCAGAATAGCAAGTACCACTACCAGCTTTTCCACATGCTTACTGTAGGACCTTCTCTGTCCAAACTTTCTTCTTTTAGCTAGGAAGTGAAGACAGGAAGCCTTTTCCACTCAAAAAATGGGACTATTACCATGCTTTAATAAAGCATTTGAAAATGCTCAGGGGAACAAAAGTACTTCCTTGAAGGAGTCATCACTTGCATTCAAGAGCCCAATAATTTCAGGGAATATAGAAAAAATAACTCCCCATAACAAAGGTACTGACATCATTACAAGGGATGCCAAAACTCAACTATATTCTCATGTTTTTAGTGCTCCCAAAGATGCCTGGCAAGTCAGAAGTGAAGCTTTCTGGGGAAGTCTGGGAAGGGAAATAGGGAGAACTAGAGGACAAAGACTTTATCTGATTTTTACAGAAGGCCAAGTTCTCTGCATAGATGTGTGTATCCTGTGGTCTTAAAAACAAGACTTAGAGACAGAGTATTTCGATATCAAGCAAATCTTGATGCTCCAATGATCTCACATCTGTCCCCAAAATTTACCTGGCATGAGACTCCTACCATGATGTGAGAAAACTGCCTAAGTACCCACACAGTTCCTGCACTCATGGAAAGAGGGCCAGATGCTCAAATGTACTCAAGTCCCAGTGCACACCGCAGGGAGCCAGAGGGAAAAGGAGACAAATCTCTGGCAAGGCTATTACTAGGTCCATGAAATGAAACTGCTTCAGCAACTACCTTGCAGCCAGACTATATTTTATTTCATAATGAAGTTTACTATAAAACCCAAAGAAAAATAATCATGTGCCCCCCCCCCACCTCCTCACTCCCAGCCATGATACTGGTGTCTCAAATAGGAAAGGCAGGAAAAACAAACAAAAAGGGGAGTCTTCTGACCCCATGAGAAAGCAATGCTTTTCTGAACTAGGACTTGAGGCCCTTTCATTCCCCTAACTCAATTAAGTTGGCTTCTGGGGCCAGAGCCAAGGTCCAGGCCTGAACTTAGCTGTTCTCAGGGCAAAGAAGGTTGCTTAAACCATTTCAAACCTACTGTTTGAAATGGGCACAAACCCTGTGCCCAAGATCTACAAGGACTTTCTGTCCAGCTCCATGCAGAGTCTCACAAGGGAATCTGATGGTGAAAAAGAATGGAGCCAAGTGGGTGAAGATCAGTGGGGTGGAATTACCTAGTGCCCATTTGTGTGGGTGCTTCTCAACGTATCATGGCTCAGGCATCAGAGGTAGGGTTTTAAGTAATGTAGTCAAATACTAAATCTAACTTTGTGCCCTTTAAAATCAGAGAAACTGGGAGTTGTAAGAGACTTTAGAGTTCTGACCTAAGAGGTGTCACAGAGCATGGGTAAAAAGAGACCTGGGTTTGAGACCCAAACTTGTCACTCATTAACAATTCAATCTCCCATTTTCTTTTATCTGTGACTTGGAGATAACTGCACTAATCATCTCACAAGGTTATAAAGTAGAAAACAGTTTCTAAATATTAATTATAATGGTTGGTTAGTCCAGCCTCTTCCTTACTCAGTTTAGTAGGCTTTAAACTAATTTACTGAGATAATTTGTACAGATGTCATGAAAAACCTAATACTGAAGAGGATAAAATTTCAAAAATTGAAGACAAAGTAGCATATGTTTTAAGAACATGGCACAGTAGGTAGAGAGTAAGCCTCAATTTGAAGTCCTAGGTTTAAATCTCAATTCTGATGTATATCACAGTATACAGTGTAATCATAGGCTAATTATTTAACTTCTCAAAGACTGGGCAACTCTCTTATTTTTGTGATTTGATCACAGAATGTTAACACAATTACTTGCCAATCTGTATCAGATGAGTTTTCACATTTAGAGTTCCCTAGAGCGACAAAATCACAAGTCTGCCTTCCTACCCGATACATGTTTATGTAACAGTGTGTATGCATACATATATACATATAAAATATATACATGTATACATATATACACACATAAGAAAAGGATGTAGTCACATTTATATAGGGTAGCAAGGAGGCACAGTAGATAGAGAGGGTTTGGAATTAGGAAGACTTGTCTTCATGAGGTCAAATCTGTCCTCAGACACTGACTAGCTGTATGACCCTGGACAAGTCACTTCACCCGGTTTGCCTAAGTTCCTCATCTGTTAAATGAGCTGGAGAAGGAAATGGCAAATCATTCTCAGATAAGAAACCCTGAATGGAATCTTGAAGAGTCAGACATGACTAAACAAAACATACTTATATATACATATGTGAGCCTGTGTGCATATATATACCTATCTATCTATATCTATATACATACATACATACATACATACATATATATATATATACACACACACACACATCTACACAATCTGTATAAACCCAATCTACTTCTTTTAAAATGCCTCTGCTATGGAGGGAACAAGACTGCTGGTACCATCCCAGAGATCTTTGTGGCAACTACCAAAGAAAGAGAGCTGTAATTTGGGAGCCCATCTGACCTAGCCCCATCCCAGAAATCTCCGTGCTGGAATTACTGTTTCCCCACTATGGACCTGATCATAGATCAGATCCACGCATACTGACAGAATGACAGATAATGCACCTATGTGTATATACATATATATATACACACACACACACTATATACATATATAGTTATATGTATATATGGAGGGATATAACAATAACAACTAACATTTATACACCACTTACTATGTGTCAGACACTTTACAATTACTGTCATTAGATCCTTGCAACAACTCTGGGAGATAGGTGCTGTTATTATTCATTTTACAGTTGAAGAAACTGATGCTGAAGGAGGTTAAGTGACTTGCCCAGGGTATCATACAGCTGACAATTATTAGGGGCCAAATCTGAGCTCAGGTCTACCTGGCTAGGTCCAGAGTTCTATATATACCACCTTCTAGCTGCCTGTGTGTGTGTGTGTGTGTGTATGTGTATGTATGTATGTATGTAAGTATGTAGGGAAAGAGAGATAGTGGAAGATGCAGAGGGGTGAGAGGAGGCCCTATCCTGGTATGGTGATTAGAGAGCCAGACTTGAGGCCAGGACCTGGATTCAGGTACTACCCCCTGGGACCCAGGGTCACTGAGTTCCATAAGGCTCTAAAGTGGCTGAGTTTCTCAGTGCACTAGACAAGTCTCTAAAAATGAATTGCAGAGAAAGTGCTGACCCACACTGGGAGAGGGAATTTCCTCATCCTGTAAGTTTTCGGTGAATAAAATCACGAAGTCGTGTGTGTGTGTGTGTGTGTGTGTGTGTGTGTGTGTGTGTGTGTGTGTGTGTGTGTGTGTGTGTGTGTGTGTGTGTGACAGAGACAGAGATTCAGTAAACATTTACTAAGCACCTACTAAGTGCCTAAGCCAGGCACCATGCTGAGCCCTGGGGAACAAAGGAAAGCAAAAGGCTGTTCCTGCTTTCAAGGCAGAAATAACAGCAGATAACATTTTAAAAAGCGTCTTCAAATGTTTACATTTCTTGAGGTCACTTTCAGATATCATGATCATCCCCAGGTGAAAGTGAGGCAAGGAAAGGTACGTAACACGCTCAGACCACACAGATCTTCAGTGTCCAAGGCCACTTCTGAGGCAGTTCTCCCTGCTCTCCAAACTCAGAACTCTTCCCCCTGTCCCACCCTGCTCTTCTGGGAGGTTAAAGAACCTAAAAGGTGGCAGCGTCTCTGTGCCAAAGCTTGAGTTGCTGCCAAGCGGGAAACCAGCCCTTCTCCTAGGACAGGCCAGCTTATCGGCTTGGTCTGTGTGGCTCTCATGGGGCAATGTCTGTCACTCCGGGATCTGGGGACACGTCAGTCCAGCCAGTTAGCTGTGCCCTAAGCCTGGCCCTACTTGCATTGTTAACCAAGAAACGGGCGAGCTGATTATTGTGTATTCCCCATCCAACGGCTTTGGCTTCTTTTCCCAGACTGGCTAATTACAGGCTTCTGGCTTCACCGTTTGTAGTCTTGTGTGGAGAGCAGGCTCATAAAAACAGATTTCACAAAAAATCGTCTGGGAGGTCAGCTGAAGCTAACTCTAGTTTTTGAAGGGTGAAAGAAAAGAAAAAGATTTTTAGCTTGACTCCAGAGGGAGGGAGGGGTCTGGTATGAGGAATTGGGATCACTTTGGGAACCACACCCCTCTCGGCTTCTTAGACAGCTGGATGAAAAGTTTATAACCCTTCACTTTAGGGAGGTGGTGGAAACTTCAAGGACTCGCCTGTTCCTTTGAATGAAGCAGAAAAATGTGAACCCTGGTCTGGACGTTTCTCTGTAAAAAAGCTGTATGAGATAATGTCCAGTGGAAAAAGCCCAGCTCTGGATGCTGACTTTTCTTTAATATGGGAGAATCTGATTCCTCCCTCCTCCCCGCCAAACCGCCACTACCCTGATTGAGTAAGTAAGAGCAGCTAGCTCCGAACCAGAAAATATTCTCAACTATGAAGTTGACAGTGTTGGAATGTTTCCAAAGGGAAAGTCCCTCAGTTATTCAGAGGGGGAAAAAAGATTACATACTGGGTCTGGAATCTGGGGATATTTTACCCAGATGTCTCCAACAGAAGTTAACAACAAGGGGAAGTCAGTGGGCTTTGCCTCTGATTATTCCAACAGGCTACTGCTATTAACTAGTGCTCAGCTCCTGGGCAAGTATGCCCTTTTCTTTTTCTTTTTTAAGGCCTCTCTAGACTTCCTTTTCCCCACAGTTTGACTCCAAGAATATTTCATTACAATTAACCCTACCTACTCGTTTGCAGATGCCTCTGTTCGGTGAGAACAGGATTGTTGACACCATCCCAGAGGTCTCTGTGGCAACCACCCAAGCAGCAGGGATGCAGGTGAGCCCTTCTCATATAGCCCCCCATGTCAGGATCAACGTTGGTATTACAGTTTTTACAGCTTTCCCCTCTGTGGACTTGATCCACAAGTCACTTTGGGACCAACCCCTTGCCCAGAAGCCTTTGAGGAGTGCTGAGGAGGAACCTTACCCCAGTTTTGGAATTACCCTCATGGGTCAAATATGATGGACCTACCCATTGCCCCCACCAACAAGTCTCTGGATCTGGAGATTATACAGGATAATTATGAATTCAGAGGGCAATTCAAATAAAGAACTGCTAACTTCTATCTGCCCACAAGAAAGATGCTAAGAAGAAAAAAAAGACAAAAGAACATTCCTAACACAGCTAGAAACATACATCTTGTTTTGTGAGAAGGGAGAGATTTTGGTTGGGAGCTGGACAGATGACATCTCTTTCGTAATGATGAATTAGTAGTACCATTCTAGGGAAAGGGGAAGGCTGTGCTTTAAGACCATCCCTAGGGGTGGGTGGGTGTGTGTGTATGTAGGCGGGGTGGAAACTGATGCCTTGTAAAACCGTCCTAAGGTCACAATTCCAAGCTGGAATCGGAAGGAACAAACATTCGGCTTCCCTGAAACAACTCAAGAGCTATGAGGAGGTGTGAGAAAGAAGGAAGTTTACAGACTCCAAGAAAAGGGGGGGAGGAAGGGGAGAGAAAAAGGGGGAGACGGAAGGAGAGAGAAAAGAAAAAAACCAAGTGAGATCTTGGAGAGACAGGGGAATTAAAGAAAACCATAGCAACCACCCAGTCCACCTACCCCAAGCACCCACCCACAGGCAGATTCATTTGCTGACGCACTTCAGAAGGAGCTGGCTCTTACCAGCTCAGGAAGGTGAGCAAACCCTGAGAGCTCATTAAATCCCCTTCTCAGCTACTCCTGTATGCCTGCAGCTAGTGAGCAAGGAGGATATAAATAGATGTTATATAACATCTCTTTGTTGATTCCTGTGCTTACAAAAAAGAAAAAAAAATGCAGCATGACCCTGTTTCTTGTGAATAGCCAGCCTCTGCCTGCCTGTTGATGACTTTAATCGAGTTAGGGAGCATCTTAAAAGTTTAAACAGCAGGCTATAGATTTCGAAGTTAAGGGCAGAGATGGTGAGTGGCCAGGCTGAACATTCCCAGGTTCCAGTCTCTCTCCTACAGGGTAAAGCCAAGAGCTGAGGCATGCTGGCTGGCTGCTTTGAAGACATTGGTGGATGTTGGCAAGTCTCATGCTAATCTTTCTTAATGATATCTGAATCGGCAATAGCAATATTTGATAGAAAAAATGAATATTCATAATCATGCTGCCTTATGCCTTTCAAAAGTTTATTCAAAGAACATACTTAAAGGCAACACGGTACAGTTGACAAGAGGCCTGGATTTGGAGTCAGATCCTGCCTTGGACACTTCCTATGTAACCACAAGCCAACTCCCTTTCATCTCTTCTAGACTCAGTTTCCTCATCTGTAAAATGAGTGAAATCAGACTACATGGCCGCTAAGGCCCCATCCTGCTCTAAGTCTATGACTGTAAAAACTAAAAAGTGCCTAACATGGATATTTAAATATACAAAATCATTTCTCAACATCTCTTTTGCTGTTCAGTCATTTTAGTCACGTCCAGCTCTTCCTGACCTTGCTTGGGGTTTTCTTGGCAAAGATACTGGAGTGGTTTGCCATTTCCTTCTCCAGCTCATTTTAAAGATGAGGAAGCTGAGGCAAATGGGGTTAAGTGACTCGCCCAGGGTCACACAGCTAGTAAGTGTCTGAGGCCAGATTTGAACTCAGGTCTTCCAGACTCCAGGACCAGCATCTCTAGTATATATTTATCAAGGGCTTTTTTTTTTTTTAACCCATCTTCAGAATACGTTTTACCTACCCAAACCCTGTGAGGCTGGTAATACAAGTAACATTATTACTCCTACTGTGCAGATGAGGGAACTGAAGCTCAGAGTGACTTGCCCAAGGCCACACATCCGGTCAGTGGCAGAGTCAGGATTTGGTTTTTTCCCTTCAAAGCTAAGGTTCTTTCCATTGGATCCCACTGCTTCTCTAGAACTAGTTCTTTATTCTTTGCTTACTTTTACAGACAGGAAAGTCGGTTAATAAGCATTCATTAAGCACCTACTCTGTTCTGGGCACTGTGATAAGTGCTGCAGATTCATGGAAGAGCAAAAGAGGGACAGTGTGAATTAAGGAGCCTCCCCCAAGACCTGTGTCACACCCACAGTACAGAAGAAATGACAGATCGGATTCTGACGCTGGTCCAACACCTTATTACACCAAGTTCCAGTCCTCCCTGGAACAATGAAGGATTTCCTCCCCTTACTTCCCAGATGCTTTGGCCTTGGGACAGGTCAGGGGAGGGGGAAAACAGTGTACTAGGTTACGTGAAGGACTACTAAGCACTTTTGCCACTCTGTTTTCTTGATTAATTTGCATATGTTGAGTTTCTTGTAAACTAGAAAAATACCTTAAAGATCCTTTGTACCTTGGCAACATATGTATCCCCTGAATGTCAAGGGAATGGTACCCTTTGGGAAATGTTATCAGGGCAGGAAAGACTATAGCTTCAGTTTTGACAGGCCTTCTAAAGTCTCCTCCTAAGTGGCCCCCTGCATCCACAAAGGATGCTACAGATGGTATGCCTCAATCGTGCTTTTTCTGGGAGCACCACTTGACGGAAAGTGATTAAATCACAAGGGGAGCAGTTTGGGGGTCACTGTTCTCACTTCTTCCTGAAATACAATTGGGTTTGAATTAAGGCAGGGATGCATCTCATAGCATGGAAGAAAGTCTCAGAACCCCAGAATCTTGGTGTTCAAAGGGAAAAAGTCAACCTGGTCAACCTAGGACTGAAAAATAATCCTTCCTATGGAACATCTCCAACAACTAATCACCTAACCTCTGACTAATAGCCCACTCCACGACGAGACAGCACAAGTTCCCAGACTGGGATCTTTCTTTACTGCTTTGTCTTAGGATCTCTAGTTTCCTTCAAGGCTAAGCTTCAAGGGCACATTCTACAAGAAGCCTTTCCTGACTCCATGGCTGCTAGCACCTTCGCAGATCCCTCTCCCACTCACAAGTCACCTCCTCATTATTTTCAAAATGCCCCTATACGTAAATGTTGTTTCCCTGGTTAGACTGTGAGTTCCTCAAGGGTAGAAACTCTTTCACTTTTGTGCAACACCATCTCTGGTAAACAGTAGGAGTTTAATAAATGTGGGTTAATGGATGATGAAGCTTATCCTGACAGGAAATCTAACTTTGCCTCTTTTCACCCTCTACTTTCTGCCTTCTGGAGTTTCTGGGTTTTATTCATACAAACCATTATTAGAGACCTGAATGCTTCGGTTACCAAAACATCATCTATCAAAATAAATGTAGTGAGAGCTTCTCAATAGAATGGGAGCTTCTCAAGCACAGAGACTTTCATTTTTGGCTTTGTATGACCAGCACCAGACACACAATAGGCACTTAATAAATTCTTGTTAACTTTTGGGGTTTCACGACATCATGACATGTTACAGCTTGAAAGAACCGTATTGATGACCTAGTTCAACACATCTCCATTTTACACGAGAGAAAAGTGAAATCCTGAAAAGATCAAGTGAGTTGCCTAAGGTCATAGAGTTGATCCATGTATAGAAAGCCAGGTCTTCTGACTCTCTATCTTGTAGCCCTGTATCTAAACTTTGGTTCTTTATGTCTTTCCCATTCCAGTCTCAACTCTGAATCCCTTTATAGAGAAAGTAAGAACTATTTTCTATAACTCTGAACAGTCAAGATCCAGTAGGAGTTAATAATTCCCTGTGTCCCAATGCAACTATGTTGCCAGGTAACAAATGTAGAAATATACTCAGAAAACTGTATGTGAAAATATACAACCTCCGCTCCCTAGTTGATGACTGAGGGAGTGTTGAAACATCATGTTCTCTTAACACTTGGACTTTGAGTGTGAAAATAAAATTAAACTAGATACTTCCTCTTGTAAATAGAAGACATACATACAAACCCATACAACAATCTACTAACTGGAATTCATAGCAGCGTTCACAGATACCTTGGCGGGGGGGGGGGGGGGCGGGGTGTCAAGGCAAGCCTAATGTCTCCTTCCCTTCCTAGCCATAGTTTTAAGGAACCCAAATAAAATTCTAAGATGGGGATGGTTCCTGAGGAAAACAATGCCCAAGAATCTCAGGGCAGAGGTGTATTGTTTACTATCAGTTTTATAGACTCATGGAAGATTTTATCTTACCTGAAAGGATCAGATAAAGCTATGAATTTTTAAAAATAACAAAAACTCCCTAGTACCCAGTATGGGCCAAACCAGATTAAAATGTAATTGGGAAATGTTTAATAAAATAAAGAAAAACATCATACCACAAAAACAGTAATAACAGTGTTAATTTGTGGTTTTCTTAGTCAATACCGGGCTTCCCTGTTTCCATCTGACATTACTGCTCTAAAAGTTTGCCAAGTGCTGAACATGTGCTATTTCATTTGATCCCCAGTAATCATCCTGTGAGGGAGGGGCTGTTATCATCCCACTTCACAGACGAGGAAACTGAACACCAAAAGTTCAAGTGTCTTGCCCAAGGTCACATAACTCATAAGTGTCTGAGGTATTTTCTTTTATTATAAGGATCTGTGATATGGGCACTACCGATGATAAGACATTTTCTTTCCTTTCAAGGAAGGGGCTGTGTCGGCTTATTTGTGTGTTACAGACTGAGTGGGAACTCCCCTCCATCAAAGAGATGAATATGGAAAGGGCTTTGTAATATTAAATTGCTAGGTAAATATTAGCTGCTGTGACTACTAGAGAAGCAACAGACTGCAGAATTTGGAGCCATGACACCCTGCCTATAAGATTGTATGTCGCAGAGAAGGTGCCAAGTTACATTGCACAAGAGATTTTCCTCACTTAAGAGTTCCCTATACTAATGAAATCATGTCTAGTCCCAATCCATCAACATCATCATCACCGCCACCACCATCCTCATCGCCATTACCGCCACCACCATCACCATCCCCGCCACCACCATCAATCACCATTACCGCCACCATCATCCTCATCGCCATTACTGCCACCACTATCACCATCGCCATTACTGCCACCACCATCATCATCATCGTTGTCATTGTTTCATCATCTATGGCTTAGATAAACTGAGGCACAGTTTTATCAACAGGAACTGAACTAAGGTCTTCCTGACTCCAAGCGCTGCTATCTATACACTGTATTGCTTTTCTTCTAACATGATGGGAAGATTATTACAGTGACTTAACAAGTCTGCCCTAAAAAAATAAAAACAAGATTAAAAGATAATCAAGCACAGTCTTGACCAGAGTGAGAACATGTGCCCACCAAAAGCATCTGTGCCCCCTCTCTTCCCTTATATAAATAAATGAATAAATAAATAAGCAATGTTTGGATTCACTGGACATAAGTACATAAAATGGTGTCCTCCTTTGCCCAATAACAAACTCCTTCACCTAACCTGGGACTGGCATGAAGAATGAGGCTTCAGCAGCTAAGTTCTGGGGGAGAAACTGGGAGCAGCCAGGACTTTGAAAGATGCCAGCATAAGAACATTTTTATGCCTCCTTACAATCCATAATACACTACGCAACAGAACATATGTTTCTCTTAACTGAAGACAAAAACTGTTAGTAGTATAATCTAACTTTTTATAAAAGCCCTAATTAAAGGAGCTGACCTCTACCCCATGGAGAGAAAGTTATGTAAGGGAGTTGACTCTCCATTAACTTTTCCCAGACATGGGAAACCTGAAACTCTGGAGATATGAAACAGCAGAATGGACCCATGTAATTTTTATTTAACAAATAAGACTCCAGGACTAAAGGAAGAGTTTTTCATGACTTTCTCCCGTCACTCACTGACTGGTGACAAGAGCCAATGCAAACACAGAACAATGAGGTCTGTACATTCCAAACAAACATATTGCCTTCTCCTCCTTGTACAAAGAAGAATGCCCTCAGATATAAGGTCATCTATTAAACATCTGAAAAACAAGATGAAACTACACACTGAAAAGACCCTCACCCCAAACCCCTGTAAGAATTACATTCTGCGCAATGGGGGAAGAAAACCAGGAACAGATTTAACAAATATTAAGGCAAGGTCTTTGAAGGACATAAGTGAAGCATTTTCTAAGCAAGAGCCTAGACTGAGAGCTGAAAGAGCCCCTGAAGGTCATTTAGTCCAAAACCCATCCCTTTCCACAGAAGGAAACCAAGGCCTAGAAAGATTAAGTGCTTTACCCAAGGTTACACATCCAGGTTTTTGGAATCCAAATCCAACACTTTTCCCAATACACTATACTTCCTAATCCTCTGCGGTACCTGCGGTTGTTACAATATTAGATATGATTCTGACCTTTTCTCCTGCTCACAGTCTATTGAAGTAGAATACTGATAAGATATTGATAAAGTGTTTTATCAGATCAAGTACTGAAATAGTAATAAAAAAATCTCCAAACTAGAAGGGTAAGCCCTGAATTTTTACATAATCCCTGCCCTGTGTTATACATAAAAAGGCCATTTCTTAAAAATCCTCATTCTCTGGTGAGTCTTTAACATCTCACGTTGCTAAATAATGAAGAATGCTGTATCATCCAATCATAGCAGTAGAAGAGAACTCCTCAGCCCCTGAACCACTGTGTTGCCTTGCTTACTGCATAGCCATGAGGCAAAACAGAATGAGTGTTGGATTTGGCATGGGGTAGATTACTCTTGTAGGCACTGGAGGCACTGAGAGTTTAAATGACTTGCCCAGGGTCATATAAATAATAAATGTCTGAAGCAGAATTTGACCTCAGATCTTCCTAAAGCCAAGTCCAACACTATTCATTGAGCTACATAGCCATTCTGTGATGAGTTGTACTTTAATGTCCCAA
>CM053772.1:41275137-41360699 GCA_028658325.1 Potorous gilbertii | reverse complement strand
ATATATATATATATATATATATATATATATATATATATATATATATATATATATATATATATATATATATATATATATATATATATATAATATATATACTTATATAGCATTAATATATTATATATATTATATTTATGTAGGTTTGCATTGCTTTAAGGTTTTCAAAATGCTACCTATATTTTATTAGAGGAAATTTAGTGTCATAGTAGGCAAAGAGTTGCATTCTGGGGCAGAAAGACCAGAGTTCAAATCTCACCTCAGAACTTACTAGCTGTGTGACCCTGGTCACATCACTAAACCTCTGTCAGTCTCAGTTTCTTCATCTGTAAAATGGGGATAACAGCACCTGCTTACCAGGCTTTTATGACAATCAACTGAGATAACACATCGAGTGCTCTGAAAACTTTAAAGGGCAATATAAATAATTTAAGTTATAAAGCTTCATAACAACCCTGTGAGGTAGGCGCCATTATCACCCCCATTTTACAGATGAGGCCACTGAGGCTGAGGAAGGTTATATATTTGCCCAGGGTCACACCGCTAGGAAGTGTCCGAGGCAGGATTTGTATTCAGGTCTTCCTGATTCCAAAACCAAAACTTTACCTGAGTCACAGAGTTCTTTTATGCCTACCACCTCCTTAAGTTATCATCTTCTATCTCTCCTTTACATTTCTACTAAATTTCCTTTTCTTTTGGCCCTTTATTTTTTTTTAAATATATCTTTATTTACTTTGTGAACTATTTCTCAATTGCATGCAAAAAATCTTTTTAACACTCATTACTATTAAATTTCTGGAAGGAGAATTCTGTAGTCACTGCCTCCAATTAATGTGAATGCTGAAATCCAGTTTCATCTCTGTCATTATACTAAAATGGCTTTCTCAAAGGCTTAAGGTCACTTAACGGCTAAATCCAATACCCTTTTCTCAATATTCCTTGACCGTTTTTCTCCATCACGTGCCAGTTCTGACTGGCCCTGCTTGGCTCCTGCCTTCAACTCTCAGCATCTGTTCTCCTCCTAATTATCTGACCCTTCTCTCAATTTCATTTATTCTTTATTCCATTCTTGGTCTCCCAGGAAACTTGATTTTCTGCTCTCTCCTCTATTTTTCCTTGGCAAACGCATCCACTCCCATATCCTCTATAAAGATGACTTTCCAATCTACCTATGGAAGCCCAACCCTTAACCTCTCAGTCAAGTCCATGTTTCCAGTGCCTGCCTCTGCGGGCCCAGTCATCTTTCCAAGGGGATTCCTCACCCCTCTCAAAGCTGCCTCTCCTCACACCTTCTCAGTCTCTTTTGATAGCTCCACCAGTCTCCCAATTACTTTATTTTTAAATTTTATCCTGACCTTAAGAAATAAAACAAGCATTTCTATAACACAGTAGAATAGGAAAAAAAAGTCTGGTATTGAGGAACCTCTATAATTTGGATCCATTTACTGCTCCAGCCTGGTTTCAGACCACGCCCCTCCTCAAATCTGACACTCCTCCCGCTCCGGCCTGTTATTGACACCGTGTCCCTCTGTGGCGCTGTTCTGTACCTGGAAGGTTCTTTCTCATCTCTCACTCTGGGAATCCTTATTTTCCTGCAAGGGAAAAATCCAATGCCCTTCCCTCTAGGAAGCTTTCCCTAATAATTCTACATGTTTCTGCTCTCTCTTCTTCCTGGATTTTCCTTCTAATATGTATGTGTGTGCCCATGCACACATACATGTATCTATTTTATGCATATATGTGACACACACGTATGTATATGTCTATAATGTACTATACATGTTCTTCTCAGTAAAACATATATGTTCCTTGGGTGCAAGTGATTGTTTAGTTTTGGCCTTTAGCACAGGACTTTGTATACAACAGGCATTTAAATGCTTGTTGACTTGAATCTCCAATTTACCAAACTGGTAAAGTTTCATTCATTTTGAAATTAAAGGCATCCGAATTAATTTCAGCAACAACCCCAGGAAATGAAGCTGATCTGGTCTATATATACACACACATACTCACACACACACATACATATAGGCTGATCTTTTTTAAATGAGGAAAAAAAAGAAACCTAAATTACAAAGACTTTTTTTGGTTCCCGACTTTTTTTGGCCACTTAGCGATGAGTTCATCTGAATGCCAGGGACATTTTCTTTCAGAACAAATTTCCTTTCCAAATCAGATTAACATCTATTTTCTAAAGCCATCCTTGTTTCAGAGCAAATTCCGAAATACAAAAGTATCAATTATAGGAAAGCAGTGCACACGAAAGAGAAGAGTGTGAAATAACACCGGAAAAGTAGATGCCAGGTAGAATGTAGGGATGGGCGACCAAGTATTGCCCAAACTGTCCTGAATTGGATTTTTTTTAAAGATTACACAATTTTATACCCAAAATAAGCAGGGTATGATGAGCACTACACTTTCAGAATGACACATCTGTTGTTTAAGCAGAGTTATTAATATACTTGATTGGGCGCCTTACCAGCCCCACCACTGAACGCCTTCTCCTACCTGTATGGTGGTGTTGCCACCTTCCAGGAGTGCAATGGCAAGTAGAATACTTTCGTGAAAAACTCGGTCACTGGACGCATTCATGATGAGATCGATGACGAGATTGGAGGCCCCTTCTTTGTCCAGATGGCACTGAACATCTGCCAAACTCATCTCGCCTCTGCTCATGGTACTAGATCCTGAACTTCCCCCTGGAAAGGTGGAGTACAATGAGGCGTACTGTGGCACTGAACCAGTGCCCAAATCCATTCAACAAAAAATCAGTTTCTTAATATTTGGGACATTTGCTGATATAACAACTAGATAAACGAACTAGAAATAAGCTTTTGCAGCAGAAGGGAGCTTTAGAGATCATCTAGATCTAGAGGTCAACCTCTTCTTGTTTCTTTTCTTTTGTTTTGCTTTTTTTACAGAGGAGGAAACAGAGGCTTGCCCAAAGAGCTGCCTAGGCTCAAGTAGCAGAGTAAGCTTTAAAATCACGTGTTCTGACTCCCAAACGAGTATATTTTTCACTGAACTTCTTGTCCCAGGGGACAAAGAATATCCTATAGAGGCATTTACCTGTCAATTGTTTTAATAAGGGGTGTGCTGGAGCTAGCTCCCCAGCAGCTGAACAGACCAGAGTGTTAAATTTTCAATGTGAGCATTTATACCTTGGAAATCAGCAAATGTTACTCTGAGCTCGTCACTTAATCTCTCACAGTTTCCCCATCTGTAAAAAGAGGGTAATAGTAATGCCTTCTAAGGGGATCAGATGAGATCACATATGTATGATGCTATGTAGAACTTAAAACATTATATGTATGCAAGCTGTCATCATCATCTCAAAGGAACAAGTCATTTTCCTTCTCTGGGCCCCAGTTTCTTCATCGGTAGAATGGGGAGGTTAGACTAGATGATTATGTTTACTTTTATACATATATATTTAATTTTATATGTTATAATACATACATAACTATAAGATATAATTTTATGTGTTATATATTTACTAATATAAATACACACATTGTTTCACTTAATATACCAATGTTAGCTCTTTGAGGGCAGGGACTCTTCCTTTTTTGTTATATCTCTAGTGTCTATTATCATGTCTGGCACACAGTAAAGCTTAATAAATGTTTGTCAAATGAGTGATTTCTGAGATCAGATATAGCTCCAAAATCTGTGATTTAAAAGTGACTCAAGTTCACCATAAAATACTTAAAAACTATTTCTTCTTAAGGAAAGCAAGTGTGTGTATAGGTCTGAGTATTGTGGATCCCATGATAATTCCTCATAGATAATTATTTGTTTAATTCTACTGGGTAACAGGAAGGCTTCTTGATGGTGACTGGGAATGTAGTCAAGTCAAATTGACTGGATTACTCAAATATCACATGGGAAAGGAACATAATTGGTTAAAGTAAAAGCAATAAACATTAAGTAAATTTTGTTGAACTTATGAATTTTCTCATTCCATTAGAGAAGAAAAAGGGCCTTCTTTTGCATGAAAATATTTACAGGCTTTTTTTTCCTTGACAGGATGTATGCTAAGGAAATAATGAGCTGCTTTTAAAAAAAACAACCCTTCCCCATATCCCCACACAGCCCAAATTCACCTGTTAAATATTCAATTTGTTATGCAGAAACATGCAGATACAACATGGCAATCCAGAGTCACACATAGCACTAATTAGCCTACCGAACAGCCTACCTCCTCCCCCAGCTTTGCTAGGTCCTCCTGGAGATAGCGGGCCATTGCCAAAGCTTGTAAGGCTCTCTCTTCTTCCTGCAGGTCTGATGTTTCCATAGTAACGGTTGACCAAAATTTGCCTGAGTGCCTCACCCTTAATTCAAACAGGATAATGAAATCAGGTCCTGAATTTAATGCATAACTGAGCAACTAATATTCAAAAGACACAGGGGTACTCAGTCATAATTGGCCTAGTTTTACTAGGCGAAAACATATCAGGAGCACTTGCAAACTTTCAGGTTAACTTCTTCAATATTTTCCAAGTGACAAGACCATATAACCTAAACAGCAACTTCGGACATTTCCTTTTCCTAATACTCTTGTCAAATAGCACAAAAGACAAAGACTAAAATTAAAAGTTCATTTACATATAACAATTTTTTGGTATGTAGAATGGCATCATTCTTATGCACTTAAGTGACTTTTAAAGAATATCTAATGAACATTAAACATCATTCACATCACTCTAAATTCTCCTCTAATCTTTACCATGTTCAGAGATACTTCACACCGATATATGCAATGGCTTCCAGAGGTGTTGATATCAACACACATCATCAGTCTAGGCCACACCTGAGTCCTTTGTCATGTTCTAGGAGGATTCCATCCCATCAACCTACCATAATTTATTTAGCCGTTCTCCTACTGTTGTGGGCATTCAGGCTGCCTCCAATTTCACAGTATTATAAATAGTGCTGTGAACATCATGGTACAAATTATTCTCTCCCGTGGGTTATTTCCTTGGAACATATTCCCCAAAGTGGAAATACCAGGTCAAAGGGTATGAACAATTTTATAGCTTGTTACATATTGCACAATTGCTTTCCAAAAAGCCTGAACTAATTTACTGGGCCACCAGCATTGTAACACAGTGCCTGTTTTAGAGATCCGTCTAACCGCAACTAGAAAAAATCCCATTTTTAAAGTTGTTCATGTGGTATTTTTTTCCTGGGGAGGAGGTGGGGGGTGTGAATCGAGGTCTCTGATTTCACTGGTATAAGGTACCAATGAGGAAACTCTCTACCAAATGTAGATTGACAACTGTTCTGCATCTGGCTTTTAGGGAGCTGTTCATAGGGTAAGTCATTGACATTTAGATAGGTCCAAAATGCAACAAATTGGCTTTCATGTGGAACATGTAAAAATACTGCTCTAGCCAAAGTGGACATTCTCAATGTATTAACAAGAAGACAGACTATTAAAAAAATGGGGGTTCATGCCTAAACATGTAAAAGTTGGACACCACATCTTTCTTACAACAGTCTTGTCTTTCAAATACAGGGAAATTACAAACAAAAAACCCCACATCTATAATGTTCTTTGGACGTAAGAATGCCAAAGACACTCCAATCATGGAGCATAACTCTTGCCTACATCCCTAGTTTAGTAGAGACCTCTCGTCTCTCTAGTCACTGTTCCTGGATTGCCCACTGCTGTTGGCTAAGCCTTCTACTTTAAGTTTACTGACTCCCTACCTCATTTTCCCTATTTTTCTCTTTCCTCCAGCTGCCAATGGTATCCACTATACTTAAAGTTGGTGAGTTAGCCCATATTTCAGAAGAAGGAATCAGTGCCCTCTCCAGAATCTAGCAGCCATCCTTTCCAAATATATCAGCAACACACTCCCTTCTTACTCTTTTTACTCAGGGCAAGAAATTTGTTCCACTATTCTACTTATGACCCATAACCTAAAACTTCTTCTTTCTCATGCATCTTGATTACCCCATGTCCACTGGTTCCTTTGCAACTACTTGGGTGTATCTAATCCTAATAAAGACTTCTCTTCACCCTATCCAGCTACTACTCCCTATTCCATCTTTCCCCTCTCCCTTACTGCCAGGGTTCTTGAAAAACACATCAACACGTGAATGACACCACTTCATAATTTCTCTTATCTTTTTCAAGTCCTTGCAATCTAGTTTATGTCCATATCACTCTGAAAAGTTTTAAAAAGTTCACCAATATATAATATTCACCAAATAATAATAATATCCAATCCAACAGTCCTTTTTTGACCCTCTCCTTTTCTGAATTGCATATAGGAGGCGTTTAGTAACTGTCCACTGCATTGAGTCAACTCAGCAGCATCTGATAAAGCTAACTTCTAAAGATACCCCTCATCCTACCCCCATGCCTGTGTCAATATCCTCCTAGCCACCCAGAGTTCTGATCTTGACAACCTTTTTCACTCTTTCCTGTTCCTATTAATCTAACAAGTTACTGGTGGTTTCTACCTCTTGGGGAGTGAGTGTCCAACTCCACTCTCTCCTCTCCATTCCCAAAGTAACCATCTCACAGTTTGGGTTCTTGTCTTCTCTCACCTGAAGTCTTTGCTTTACTTCAAATCCCAAATCACGTGCCACTTTCTCTATGATGCCTTCCCTGATCCCCAAGGTGACATTGCTTCCTTCTCAAATTTAAGTATTTTGCCTTGCTCTCCTTTGAGCCAATCAATCCTAGCCTACCACATACCACAATTATGTGTGCTTAATGTCATAATCTCTCTTCGTCCCCACCCAGATATACTCCTTGAGGCAAGGAATCGACCCTTTGTTCATTTTTGCATCCTTACTGTTTAGGAGACACAGTGTCTTAAATATTACCGTACCTAATAAACGTCTGTTGATTGGCTGGCCCCTACTTCTGTGTATTTTCTCCCTCGTTGACTTTGAAGGTTTCACATTTTCTAAGTTCTCCAAATTACTTTTTACAACTACTTTCCCTCCTTGGCTGGCTTCTCATTCTATCCAGATTCTGCAATGTGGATCTCCCCTGAGGTTATGCCCTTGACCCTCTTTTCTCCTTTGCACACTGATAACCTCCTGCCCCCTTACTGTTTCAACTATCAGGCCTTTACACAGATAACATCTAACTCTTTATTTCCTTAGCTCAAAACTTACATCTCCAACTTTCTATAAGGTTTGAAAAACACAGCAGTACTTTCAAGCCTGTGTCCAAATGGTGTTTATCCTTGTTATCTCTAAATCTGCTTCTCTTTTCTCCCTTTCTTATTTGTTAGTAGGGCTGCATGGAGTATTTGGGGGACTAGCATCTGTGGAGTGAGGGCTTACTGAACCCTTTGTAGGACGCCCCATCCATCGTTAGTGGGCAGCTTCACCCAGCTCTCACCTGCAGCTCCGAGAAGTTGCATGTACAGCGGCCACACCCTGGTAAACCATCTTGACGGAATGGGCTAAACCAGGTTGGGGGTAATTGACAGGCTTCAACTCCAACGGTGAGTTAGGGGAAGGTCTACCCCAAACATGGGATGACTTCCTCTGGCAGAATGACTGGCTCAGAACAATCTGTTCCAATGGCCATGAAGGCAGTGGTAACAGGTACTATGGAGGCTTAGAGCTCATGGAGGCATCGAAAATGCCAAGGTCATCCACTTCATCCTTGGCCATTGGCAGTCCTTTTGACTTATTTCCTGCCACTGGACTTCGATGACTCAGGAAGAGAAACTGAGGCTGACGACTTTGTGCAACTCTGTCTCACTTAAATCCAATTTAGGAGCAAGTCAAGACAGCACCCATGACATCACAGATACTCTTCAAAAATTAAAGACCAACATAACCAACTCCCAAGTCCTGTCAAAGGATCTCTTTTTTTATCCTTCCTTTCCTTTCTCCTCACCACCTCTACCCCAACACTGGCATCTCGTTACCACTTCGCTGTAAGACTGCAATACCTTCCTAATAAGTTTTCCAGGCTGCCCTCTCCTCTCTTACCCCCAAACCATCTTTTGCCCAGTTGCCAGACTTCCTGGTGTTCACTGCTTTGCTCAAAAACCTAACTGGCTCTTCGCTGACTACACCATCTCCACTGTTCTAATGATTTCCCCAACTCTTCTGCCTGGCATTCAGAGATTGCCACAAGTTCCCACCATCGCCTCCTTGCCTCATCCTCTGCCCTCTAGCCAACCAAACCATTGGCCATTTTGTCACCTGCTGCACTCTTATTCATACTAGGTCTAGGTCTATCGATCTGCATTTCCACCAGTATTTTAAAGTCCAGCTCACAACGCTAGCTTCCAGGGGCATTCCTTCACCTCCCAACCAAGCATGTAAGGATTTTTCCATCCCTTAAACTTCACAAGCCATTTTTCTTTCTCACCTATAATGCAGTTATTTGGCACTAGAATTGGCTGCATCCTATCCCCCCTCCTACACCTCACTCCATGAGGACAGGGTTGTGTCTCCTGTACACCGTTCATCTCCCCAGACTCCAGTACAGTGTGCTGCTGTGTATACCCAATAAGAGAAAGATTTCTTGAATCACTGCTTTGACAAGCCAGTGTGGGATAAGATGCAGACATCCTTGCATCACCCTTTCAGCATTGCTAGGCCCTCCAACACTTCTTGCGTTTGTCAGGCCCCCCATCTAAGGGCCATAGTGTATTGTACAGAACTATTTTAGGGCAAGGGAGTAGTACGGCATGAAGTTACCTCTGACATATCATCAAGAGAGCTAAGTGAGAAGTCTAGCAAGGCAGGAGAGGTGCTGGAAACAGAGTAGGGCCAGAAATAGAACCCCAAGAGTTCTTCTGAAGAGACCTGCAACTGTAACATGACTCAGTAGAATTTCAAGTGATATGTTAACAAGCCCTGAGAAGAAGCCTGGAGACTTGAAGGCAAATATCTGGGAAAATAAAGGGGGTGGACCTGACTGGCCAAGGTTTTCTTAAGCCTTAGGGCTACTTCTGAAAAGTTCACCTGCTGCACGATTACATGTTGTTATACAGAGACTCCACAGGGACAGGCAGGATTTGGAGAGGGGGAAGCAGGCAAAGGGGTAGTTTGAATATTTCTGAAGGATCTGTTAAATAAAAGCAAATTCAAGGCATTAAGTCCCCACCTCTCCCCTCCTTCAAAGAAAACTTTCAAGAGTCTGCCTCCTCTGGGCGGTAAGCAGTGGGGATCAGTAAGCCCATTGTTCTCTAGGAACAAAGAGGCAGCTGCAGATTTGCCACCAAAACAACGTGTTTCTGGAGTTGTTTTCACAGAAGTGGTGATAGGCAGCATGGATCCATTCTGGCATCTAATTTGGGGACCTAATAGTACTCACTGGTGAGATAACTGGCAAAGTTAGGGATTCAGTCTTTGTTCATGGAACAGGGCTAGGCTTACTTGTCCACATGAGGAATAAATCTATGATCTGGAACTCATTAAGAATTCTCAGCTACCCTCTTACTTTTTAAATTAATCAGCTACAAACAACACAAGGAGATTACAAAGGAAGGAAGGAAAGAAGGAAGGAAGGAAGGAAGGAAGGAAGGAAGGAAGGAAGAAAGGAAGGAAGGAAGGAAGGAGGGAGGGAGGGAGGGAGGAAAGAAGGAAGGAAGGAGGGAGGAAGGAAGGGAGGGAGGGAGGGAGGAAGGAAGGAAAGGAGGGAGGGAATGGAAGAAGGGGGAGAGGGAGGAAGGAGAGAAGAAGTGTGGGAGACAGACAGACAGACACCAGAACCGGGCCCATGACTACTCAAAAAGAGATACCACACCTTTCTAGTAAATTAGTGCATTAAAGAGAAAGGAAAGGTTTGTTTATTTTTTTAGCAACAAAGCACCACTAGGAACCTGAGTTCTAATTCTATTCTGTGACTACTTGGCTGTATGACCTTGGATAAATCACTTTTTTTCCCTTGGACTCAACTCACCTGAGAAGTAAGAGGGATAGGATTAATGATCTCTTCGATCTCTCCCAGGTTTGATATTCTCTGATATCTAGGGGACAGTAACCTGGGTTCCAGTTACTCCCAGCTTTGGGGGTAAATGATATATCAAGCAAATAGCCTCAAATGAGGTAAAAGGTGGAGAAGGGGGAAGCACATGCCATCTTTCAATACATGTACTCATTAAATGCCAACTTAACATTTATGCATCCTGTATGCCAAACTTAAGTTATAGTGGGATTTCACATTACCATTTTCCCTTCTCTTTTACCGAAAAACCTAGCTAGCTGTTACCATAGCAACTGACGTATCAAATGGTATGATTTTCCCCCCTATATGAGAATAACGTGAAATGCACTCATTATGAAAACATGTTCCCCCACAACTTTTATTTTCTCCTGGGCTCTTTTTAATTAATGCTCTCTGGCTCCTTCGTGGGTTTTTGTTTTTTCTCTCCCAACTCTGAATGTGGAAGTTGAATTGTCACAATCTGCTGGGGGGAAAAGTGAAAGTGGGATGTTGAGATGGGGGACAAGGCCCAGAGCCTTCAAGGAAGAAGGAACAAGTTGCAGAAATTTTCCTTAAAAGGTGATAGCAATAAAAAACAGCTCCATGGGTCAGGTGAATTCCTACTGTAAGAACCTGGGCCCAGTGAGAGCCACTGGTTCTTCAGAGTTCTTTGTTTCCACAGTCAACAGTTTACCCTGAGGGGTCTTTAAATGCTTTGAGGAAGGGCCTTCATAATTGTTTTGATATGAATTACTCAACAGCCCTGAGTTGCTCACAATACACTAGACTGAGCCATCTGATGGCAGAGCAAGAAAAAAAAATGACTTCCCAAATAACGTCATTTCTTCAGCTTTAACAGTTGGCTGTGAAACACTTCTTTAAAAATAATGCTAGTATTTTCCAGCAGTTTAACACCTACAGTATGCAAACAAATATCAGATGTTTCACTGCAGTGAGGAATACAACACACATTACCTAGGAGAAAGAAAGTTCAACAACAGTTTCATTTGTATTAAATGTCAAGTAAGAATATGGGTAAGGAGTAATCAGTGTCATGAGGAAAAACATCCAGGGGTAGTCATGTATCTGTCAAGAACAGAGATTCCTCCACTTATCTCTACTCAAGTGGCATCCGCCCAACCTCGAGGGTCATCTGTACAGGCAGAGAAATGGCACTAGGAGATGAACGGAGCCCCTAAGAGCCCAGCCATCCAATGCCTACTTTGCCTCTTTGACCTGAGAGCTTCCATGGAAGTCCTAATCAATGAATACCAACCAAGAAACATTTATTAATCATCTACTAAGTGTTAGGCACTGTGCTTAGCTTTTCCTAATTAAAGAAAGAAAGAACAGGCTTGGAGTATACTCAGGAATAGCAATTCTCTCTCAGGATGTACTTGCCAGGGAACCTCAAGCAACAGTTTTGTCTCCAAAATTCCCAAATTTTGCCCTTTCCACCAAAGGCAAGGGGTACTTTCTAATCTATGGGTACGCGAAGGGTAAGGGCATGATCTGAAAGAAAAAATGGGATGAGAGAGACCTGTTCAAATCCCAGCCAAAGACTACCTATATGACCATGGGCCATTAGTCACATTTTCTTAACTCAGGAGTTTGGAGCAGATGGTTTCTGTCTAAAGTTCCTCCCCACTCTAAATCCTAGGAGTACACATTAAGGAGGGAAAGGATGAATGCCAAAACCCAATTTCTAAGATACGAGAATACTTATTGAAAGGGAAAGCCAAGTGTGGGAAAGGGTGTGAATATATGGGAAGCCTGGACAATGAAACAACTTAGAATCCTGATAGGGCAACTGACTGTTGTTTGAGAAGCAGCACTGAGGTACACTGGGAAGTACACTAGTTTTACAGGTTCTAGGACCAGAGTTCAAATCGTAACTTGATTGCTTACTACTGGTGTCACCTTGAACAAGTGATGTAACTTCCCTAGGTCTCAGTTTCTTTATCTGTAGAATGAGAGGACTGGACTAGATAGCTTCTGAGGATTCTTTCAGCTCTAGTTCCATGATCCTATGATGCTAGGCCTGTTGGAAGGGAAATGGCTGTACCTTATTCTCATTTTCTTGGGGCTCTCCTCCCTATCATGGAAGCTTTTCCGTGGAGATAAAGGAATCAGTCCAGTCCACTCCTTCCTGGCTCCCCATTGCTAACAGAGGGCACAAGTGACCCCCCACTTCTCTGATGACGGGATGGTTTTAGGGTAGGTGGGTGGTGGCAGTGGTGAGTTGGGAGGGTCTCAGCTGGATAGGAGAAACAATTGTACATGCGTTCCCTGTTCCAATTCCATACCCATATTCTCTACAGTCAGCAGCTCGTACCCCATACAGTTGGCACTTGAAGATGTCTGAAAATTATGCTAAGGATACAACTTTACACAGTCTAACTACAACCAAGAGATCTTGGATTTAGAGCTTGGAGAGACCACAGAGGTCTTCTTGTCCAACTCCTTCATTTTATAGTTGAGGAAACCAAGGGATAGATGACTCTCCCAAAGTCACACAGGTAATCAGCAAAAGAGCTAAAATTCTAATCCTGGTTCCATATCCAGCTCTCTTTCCATGGCAATGCACTTCATGTTGCTTCTCAAAAACAAATCATCTCATTGGAAGAGTTAAACAGAAAGGTTCAGTGAGTGTTAGCATCTTCTTGTCATTCTTGTGAGATGGATTTGTTAGAAATGTTTTCCAGTGTGCTAAATCAAAGGTGATTTTCCACTTAATCTGTCTCACTGACATTAGTGCTATGAATAGCTGTCATCAAATAAATACTTCATAATATTTTTTTTTATTCTTACTTTAAATTACAGTGAAAGACGGACAGAGACATTACAAGGATTAGCTCCAAATATTTGGGACCACATACATACCCTTTTATGGTCCTCCAGTTGCCTCAGTGGTAGACTTTGATCAACCTCCTGCTGAGCATGCAGAAATGCCATTTTAAGTATGATACTAAAGAAAGACTTTATCTTTAGCATCAATAAGTAACAAAATCATTGAGAGCAAGTCATACAGCCAAGACAAGGGCAAGGCAAAAGGTACAGAAACCACCAGATCAAATAAGAGGAGCACTCATTTACTTTGGACAATGCTTAACTAATTTAGCCTGCTCAGACAGCATCTTTAAAATAAGTGGGGAACCATGTGGTTGGTTGGTTGGTTGGTTTTGCCAGAGTTCGAAGGGAACTTCTACATGGGTTCCTCATATAATGTAATAGTAATTTCTAAAGCAAAATTGAAAAAAGAAGGGGAGAAGCGGATCCTTGGTGATTTGAACATGCATTATTCGATAATACATGCATAAAGACACACGCACGTGCATACAGACACACGTGCACACCCACAGATGTCATAATGAGCAAAGTGCAGTTATTTAATTATAACTCATCCTCATTAACAGGGCTTTCTCTGAGATGAAAAAACCAATTAACATTAAATACACAAACTGAAAGGACCTTCATGCTTTTAACTTTTTTTTAAAACAAGGTCTTTGGTAAGTTTGTTGCAAATAACCTAAAACTCCTTAGTTGCATTATTAGCAGATTTGGGAAAAAAAATTCTAAATCTACTAATAAGGGAAGAAAAATGTTACTTAAATGACTTCTAAGTCCTTATTCAATACATTTCTTTCGATACAGGAACAAGAGAGAGCACAAAGCCAATGGGGTTAGTCTGCATGTGTATCTACTTCCATCTACATTATTTCTTTGCTGTATTGTTGATATACTTAGGAACTGCACTTTTCTCCACATGCACCCAGAATTCTCTTAAAACAAGGGAGAATTTCCATAACACATCTATGAAAAATAATTTCTAGGTTAAAAACATTGTGACGTTGCCACATTACGCCAGAAACAAAGAGTTTTACATTAAAGTCCTAGAAGTCACATGCCCACTGCTAGGACCGAAGGGATTCTTTGGCAATTTCTACACCAAGAGATCAATGGGATTTACAGGAACCATCAACTCCTCCAACCAAACTACAGATTTCCCTCAAGTTCACAAAATACAGGGACACAGATGTTGCTAAAACGAGTAAGACACTCGACCAAGAAAACTTAGAAACACCTATATTTGTCGGCATAACAAGTACAGGTCAGCAACACACCTCTACCGAGTTCTCCGTTTCTGGAGGCTGTGGCAGCTAGTTGAAAATAAAATGTATAATGTTAGTTTAGAGTATCATGGCTCTAACATTCACAAAGAAGGCTTAATACTCAACCTTTAATGCACAGCAGTGGCAAGTGAGATCATAGATTCTGTGGATTAGCTCTATTTTCCTCACCAAAGTAGAGAGCAGAGAGACCAAGATGGGAACACTTTGCATTATAATTATAAATTTATCTAACAATAACTGCCCCAGATAACACTGCATATGAAGTGAGAGGCTCTGCATAAAACAAGGAGCCTATAGGACAAGATACTATAAGATCACTTAGGGAAAAAGTCAATAATACATTCCCACTCTAAAGGGATTTTTAAAAAAAAGCCTACCTCTAGCAGGAACCAGTGCCTTCTGTGTACCTAGCAGACAATTCAACGCAGCAAACATACAGTATGTTTCAAAGTGGGGTAGAACATAAGCTCCTTGGTGGCAGAGACTGTTTTTAATCTAAACCTTGTATCCATAGTGCCAGGCACATAGTAGGTGCTTAATAAATACTTGGTGGTTTAGCTAAGAATGGAAAGCTCCAGTGAAAGAATATCCACCTAACATCTCTTGAGCAGTAACAGTCAAAGGTAACAAAAAGGAAACCAGGGTATGCAGAGGTATACAGAGTATGATCAGAACACACAATGAGTCAGTCAACAAACATATGTTTAATACTTACTACATGCCAGGCACTGTGCTAAGCCCAAGGGATACAAAGAAATCAAAAACAGCCCCTGTCCTCAAGGAGCTCATACTCTAAGTGAGATAACATGTGAATAATGAGAATGATGACATAAATATACACATACATACATATATGCATAAATCTAGAAAATACAGGTAGACATATACATGATATAGATATATAGAGAAAATATAGGTAGAAATAGATATTTACAAGACAAATAAATGTAAATGGATGGTAATCTCAGAGGAAAGGTTTTAGTTTCTAGGGAATGGGGAGTGGGCAGGAAAGGCCTCCTGTAGGAATTGAAATCTGAGTTCAGTCTTGAAGCAAATCAATGAAACTAGGAGTTGAAGGTATAGGAAACACAGAGAATAGTTAGAAGACACAATGTCTTGAATGAGGAAGAGAAAGTAGTATGGTGTAGCTGAATCATAGAGTCTGTAGAGGGGAGTACATTACAAGACTAGAAAATTACCAAGGGGACAGGCTGTGAAGGTCTTTTAGATGCCAAATGGATAATTTTAGCAATAATAGGTGGGAACCACTACAGTTTTTTTAAGTATGGAGTGAGAGGGAAGGGGTGCTACATGGTCAGACTTGACCTTTAGAAAAACCACGTTAGCAGCCAAGTTGAGGAAAGGTTAAAATGATGAGATTTGAGGGAGAATGATTAGAAAGCTACTATGACAGCTCTGCCAAAAAGTGAGGAGGCCCTGTGCTGAGGTAATGGCTGTGACAGTGAAGAGAAGGGGACATATTCGAAAACAGAGCTTTTTATATTTTAGACCATATAGGTTCTTATCCTTTTCCCCTAATCATCTCTGGAAATAAACCTATTCACAGTCTTTCTGGGTCAAAGGTGGGGAACCCGCAACCTCCAGGCCACAAGTGGCCTTCTAGGTCCTTGGGTATGACCTTTTGACTTAGTCCAAGTTTTACAAAACAAATCCTTTTATTAAGGGGATTTGTTCTGTGAAGCTTGGATTCAGTCAAAGGGCTGCCCTTGAGGACCTAGAGGGTCACATGCGACCCAAAGGCTACAGGTTGCCCACTCCTGGTACAGGCAGTTTAATAACTCTTTGGGTATAATTTCCAAATTATATTCAAAAGGGTGTAAGAAAGGGCAAGGTTTGACACCAGATATGAAATGTGGATAAATGTGAGGCATCAAGGATGTAACTAGAGCTGATTGGGAAACTGGTCTACATTGTTTAGAATATCTGGCTCCTAAACTTTTGACAAGCTCCAAAGACTTTTTAAAATCCATTGACTCATGGCATCCCCCCCACTGTCCCCATGAAAGAGGAAGATTTTCCAAGCTTCTGACCACTTTTTAACCAGCTTCAGAAATGATCAGATCACTACCTAAGGTTGGAGTTCTGTAGAGAAGAAAGGTGACAGAAGAGGTAAAAGGAGATGTCTGAAATGAGTATGAAGAAGGGATGCTAGTGTTGACGAGAACTGTCAGCATGCAAATGAAGATGCTGACTAATTAACTGAATATACATTTTGTAATTTTCCAGGAGCATCAGATTACAGTTGATCCAATCATCAGTACATCTCACCCTATCTCCTTCTGACCATAGGCGTGCAACTATGACTCGGCTATTTGTGCGCTCAGGGGCACAGCCTACAACTGGGGCGCAACACAAAGGCAAATGACCCACTTTAGAACTAGACTCATGACCTTGGCCTCATTAGACTAGTGCACCAACAACTAAGCTAACTTAGAATGGCCTTTTTTTTTCCTGAAACCAGGATACACACTGGTAACTTGATCTACCCCATTTTGGTCTGCCATGGCATATAGTTCATGATGTACAATGAGGATGTCCTCTGAGACAACCATCCACTCCCGTAAATATTTAGAGCTAGAAGGGACTGTAGAGAGCATCTGCTTCAATGCTTTTAATTGACAGATGAGGTAACAGACTTTCAGAAAAGGTGGGTCACTTGCCCAAGGTCATGCAAGGCAGTAAATGGCAGAGCTCAGATTTGCCAGGATCGAAAACCCTTTTCTTGTTAAAAGATGCATTTTTAAAAATTTAAGTTATTTGTATTATATGTGTATATTTGGAGAGGTTTCCTTTGTTTTCGTTGAGATTGGTAGACTTCACTACAAATTCTAAAAACCAAATTAAATGAAAACCACATTTGTGTGGTTTTCAGAGAGGAAAAGCTAATTTCTGAACTATCTGTTGACAACTGATTTGTTAATTATAGGTCTACCTTGGTTATGGGCATAATGACTTAAGTTTCAATTTGCAGATGACTTTAGATTTCATAGGCTGGACAGGTCTCATAGATTCAAAGTCAAATATCTGTTGATCTCAGTATTCAAGATCTAGAACTAGCCAAAATAATTTTGCTAAAACACAAGTTTATCCGTGGTACTTCCTTGCTATATAGAAGTTTGAGTAGATCTTCATTCATTCATTACCTTAGGTCAAAATAAAAACTCCTGTTTTCTAGACTCCAACACCCACCAAACTTTCCTGATACTTTCTATTTCTACCTAAGAGGCAAACAGGTCTATTTGCTATCCCAGAATTCACCAGTTTATCTCCCATTTATGTGCCTTTGTACAAGCTAGCATCATCTACATCAAGCATTTCCTCACTTCCACTTTTTTGGGACCTTTCCCTCCCTTTTAGGTTCAACTCAGGGACCATCTCGTCCAAGAAGTCTTTGCTGATCTATTACTCTCTCCCTCCTTAAGTTATCACACCCCTAAAAAGTGAACTCCGTGAAGTTAAAGATCGTTTTCATTTGTCTTTGTTTTCTCAGTACCTAGGACAACCTTGTAAATTTCTAGTGCTTAATAAATGTTTGTTTAATTCTTCTCATGAAATCAACTCTAAAATGTGACATGCTCTTCTAACAATAAACTTAATTTCTTCTGTTTTGACCTCCAGAGTCTATTTAACAACTCAACTTCTACCTACTCTTTGGAACAGAAATCTAGCAGTGATCTTTGACCAAAAGCAATAAAATCTGTCATTTAGATGAAGAAAAAAAACATAAGCCATTAACTTTAAAAAAGAAGTGCAAGGAGAAGTGTAATTCATTAAATTAAGGCCCCTGAATGGTGGCTAAAGGCACAGTAGATAGAGCTCAGGGACAGGAATTAAGAAAAGTTCCATTCAAATCCATCCTCAGACATTAGACTGCATGGTCCTTAAGGGCAGCAATTATATTTTGCTTCTGTTTGTATTTTAGCACAATGCCTGGCACCCAATAGGCTCTTAATAAATGCTTAGTGATTGATACAACTAATAGTGTGAATCTGATAAGTCACCTAATTGCAATGTGCCTCAGTTTCCTTAACTGTAGAATGGAGATCATAACGCTACCTACCTCCTAGGGTCATTGAGAAGATCAAATGAGATATTTTTAAAGTGCTTAGCATAATTCCTGGCACATAGTAGGCATTATATAGAGACGGATTCCCTTCCCCTTTCAAATCTAATATTCTAAATCTAAATTGCTATATGTATTTCATCTGTAGTGACAGCATACTTTACACCAGACCTGTGATTACACAGCTTAAGTGAATGTTCTATGAAGGAACTCCCTCCCTCTATGAATTCAAATCAGTCCCTTCTTTGCAATCTAGAATCTTAGTTGCCTGGCACATTGAGTGGCTAAGTGACTTGCCCAAGATCTCAACATCAGTATGGGTCAGGAGCATGGACATGAGTACAGGTCTTCCTATCTCCTTGTCTTCCAGACCATTTCTTCATCCGCTCGAGAGGCAACGAGATGACCAAGTAGGACCTTAAGTCAGAAGGACCTGCGTTAAAATCCTGTGTGAGCCTGGGCCAGTCACTTAAGCTCTGTCTGCCTCCATTTCCTCATCTGTAAAATGGGGCCAATAATCGCACCTATTTCCTAGCATACTAGCAAGGATTATATGACATAATATATGTAAAGTGCCTAGAAAATCTTAAAGTGCTATATAAATGTTAACCAGTATTAGCTATCATGAAGAACTACAGTGCAAACACATCCTCATGTATTACTATCTCATGCACTCCCATAGGCATAGAAGTACCATGCAGGACACTGTCATGATATTTATTCCGACTACCAAGTGGCCAAGTTGGTGTCCTTCTTTAAGAAAAACTAAATAGTAGGCCACAGATATTCTACAATTTCTGCTTCCAGTCCTCGCATAGCAGCAAAGAGAAGCTTGAATTTCCTCCTCTTGTTGCTAATCAACCTCTGTCTTCACCTCCCTAGGATTTTCCTGACGGACAACTCCAATCGCCAAAGAGCCCTAAATTCCATTTAGTTAGGGCAATGCCATTTTTCTAGCTGTTCATCATGAACGCGTCACTAAAGGAGTTCACTGTGCCAATCCCTTTGAATCCATTTTTCAGTTCCTCTTTCACCCACGCATAACCTCAAATAGAAGGCTGGAGGGGTGGCGGTGGGCGGGGGGAGATACTGAATGCTTTTGCAGATACCTTTTCCTGTGTCTTGCTATTCATCAGCCATGGAAAGCCCACATAAATGGAACCGAAAGCTTATTCTTTTTCTTTAAAAAAAAAAATGGGCTAAAATTGATGGAGTATGGCATTTCACTGAAAACAGACTGAGATCTCCCTGTCTACTAAGAGAATTGTTTGCTAACTACGTTCTGGTTAGGGCAGAAGGTAAGACACATAAGCATTAATGAAAGGAAAAAAAAAGAGAGAGGGGACAGCCTCAAACTACTCAGAAACAACTTTGGAGAAAATTAGCGATGACTTCAATAGAATAAAGAGCACTGCTTTGCCGGATTGTCTTCTGTTTTATAGATCAGCAATAGTTTTGCTGGAATTCAGTTATGAAATGCAGAATCAACAAAACCTGAACTTCACTAAATTGTATGCATTCAGTCACTGTGGAATACTCTCAGCCTTCTAAACCAATCAACCAATCAACAATCTCCACTAGGCAACTATTCCCATGCCCTCTATGAGTGCCATCTTCTCTGTGGTTGTCGGTATCTAACAGTAAACAGCTCTACTCCATTTATTGGCAATTATTGCTGAAGGTCACACATCAGCAGTGAGCCTAAATTCCAGGAAAAAAAAAGGCAGCTCTTATGTAAGACCTGCCTGAATGTTGGCAAATGCCCAAGAGAACAGTCCGCTGCAATGTAAAAAAAGTAGGACATCTCTGCCTTATGTTGGATGTCCTGAGAACTCCCCCTGAAGGAGAAGGCGTTTAATGCTTCTTTCTCTTTCCTTCTGACCCTCCTTGAGCAACATTCTTTCCCAACTCTGGATGGCTCCCTCTCATTTCTTTTTCTGGGATTTACAAACCTCACCTTCAGTCTCATGACTTTCCCTGCAGCACAGACAAGATGCTGGGAATTCAGAATCTCTCAGCACCAGAAACAGGCAGGGGGGAATCAGGTTCAGTTACAGGCTAAAAGCAATTGTGGATGGTGATGGATTTAGTTTTCCTTCTCTAACATGAGGAGCTAATTTAACTGCTAATTTAGGGCTAGGGAGCCAGAGAGATGATACCATGTTAACTGAGAGCAAATGGTGATTCATCACATTTTAGGGTGGACACTGATAAACTGGAAAAAAGGATCCAGCCAGGAGCGGGAAATTCCTCCTTCAATTCATACCATCTGAAGATAAGATGAAGGAACTGGAAATATCTAGCTGACAGATGAGAAGATTTATGGGGGTATGATTGCTGTCTGTGAGTACAGAAAGGGGCATCTCATGGGAGAGAGAAGAGACTTAATGCCCTCTAAGGTCCTCACAGCTTGAATTGATTCTATGGGCCTGGGGGAAGAACTAGGAACACTGAGGGGAAATTACAGAGAAGCAAATTTTGGTTGGATGGAAGGAAAATCTTCCCCATGATCTGAACTCTCCCAAAGTGGGATGGGCTAGCTCCAAGGTTGGATTGGCCACTTTTCATTAGATGACATAGAAAAGATGCTTGTTCAGATATGGTTGGAGTGGATGGTGTCAGATGTTCCTTCAAATGGGAAAATTCGATGATTCTGTGGCTCTGGAAAAGTCCTCCTTTCTCCTGTCTGCCTCGTGGAACCTTGAGCTCTCTTCTAGGCTCAGGTCAAGGATCATTTCCTAGAAGAGGCCTTCCCTGATTTCCTCCCTCCCCACACACACTCATTGTTTGCTCTACTATGATCCTCTATATATTTTGCATGTATTTATCTGTATAGATGTTGTTTTCCTACATTAGAACACAAGCTCCTTGAGGGTGGGTTCTAATGGATCATCTAAAGATCTTTTTATTTCTAGCACTAAGCACAGTCCTTATTGTTGAACAGAACTGCATTATTTCCAAGACAGATGAATGGATGCATAGTGTGATAACATATAAACTTGGAATACATCACTCATCTACTTCCTACACACCCTTTTGCTTGGTTTCCAAGCAAAGGAACAATACGTGGAAACCAGGCTTGTGTTAAAGGAGCTTTTACTTCCCCTTGCCCTCACCTGAAGTCAGAACTATCAGTTCATACTATCAATATGACCATATCTTACTGCTTTACAGATGACAAAGTACTTTCACACTTACTTGCTTAAGAATTCTATTTATTGCTCTGGATTGGGCTCCAATGCCAGAAAATGATTTTTTTTCAGGTAAAGAATACTGAAATAAGTTCGCTTTAAAAAATAAAACAACGCCCCCCCCCAACCATCTTCTCCCCAAGAAATATTTTTTTGAGTTAAATATCCTTAGTGACAAAAACATGGTACAACAAAAAAAGGAAACACTGAAAAAAATTTATTATTTCCCAAGTTTCCTAATGATGCTTTTGGCCAGACTCTAGGGGCCATAGTTCTGTCCCATTTTCCAGTATTTCACTGGGTCATAGGAGGTTAATTCTAGTCCAAAATGTGACGGCTCCAGCTGAGGCCATAAAGGCCAAGGAATTTTCCTTCTGAAGAGAAAACTGCATGAGCTTTTCAGCTGAAGCTCGGAAGAACGCTTCAAATGAGTTACCCACCTCTCTACTGACACAACAGGCTCCACAGAGAAGTAATGTTCAGTGGTTTTCTCTTTCTCTTCTTTTCTTTTGAAGGTGACGGTAAGAAGAGGGGAGATACACCCATCCCTTCTTTTATTTGAGAAACCTATTTTGGTTGGGTTTAAAAGAAGCTTTATTCCGGTACACAGTTGAAAAGGCCCTCCAACATGCACTTTTATTGTAGAAAACCTATTACCCTGTCCTCAGTTCACCTTGTTATTGCAAAAGCACTCAGAATTGCTTGGAATGGTATATGACTTTCCAAGTCATTCAGGGCCTCTCGCTCTCTTCTAGCTATCCCAGCTTGAGACAGGGGGATGGCGGTGCTTACTCAGACAATTCTTAATGGCAATTCCTTTGGTCACCAGCAAGAAGAATACACTCGCTGTTGTCCAAGCACTGTTATCCTTGTTGATTTTTTCCCTTTTATTATTTAATCTGAGTTTGGCACATTTCTTTACAATTCAGGGTTGGGTCATTGATTCCATCCCATGACAGGATGAACTCATAACACAAACCTCTTCTTCCTCTCTAAAGGAGGAGGAAGAAACCCACAGATACTATGATCATCCTGAAAACAGACAAAGATGGTCGATGCCAACCAGACACTGCAAAGGCCTAAAGAAGGGGCCTTGTTTTCTATGCCTTACCAGGCTCTGACAGTGGCTAGTGGTAACAATGAAAAGGGAACCACCACTGCTTCCTCTGAGAATTTACAAAGAATTCAAAGCCTTGCCAGATTATGCTCTTTTCATAAACAGACAGTATTCCATTTCCTACTGTGTATTTATAGACACACCTGCTACAGCCATGGAATTGTTCCATGAAGGAGTCATAAAGTCCCAGCCACAGACCAAGTTCTATATTGAGTGATCCCATACTTCAGCCAATCTGCTCTGGTCCACAGCAGGGCATTACAGGCTAAGACTGGTGAAAGTTCTCATTTTATGGACTCATTTGCAATTCAAAACAGAGCTTGAACTTTCAACAGATAAATTAAACTCACCAAGGTTCTTATGCCCTTTGGACAAAGATGGAACCAAAGGTCACCAACATTTCAGATTAACAATGCTGGATTTGGTTGCTGTTAGAGACCATTTTCCACCCTCACTGTAACACCGCCCCGCCCCCCAAAAAGGGAAGGTAAACTAGAAAAATGCCAACAAATTCAAGGAAATAAACTGAAATCACTTCAGGACTCTTCCCTCCCCACTCTGAATTTTCCATGTCTCTCCATGCCCAGAAGATGTGCCGCCTAAATCAAATTTACATAAAATTAGAAATTAAGGCTATTAATGAATATTGTACAGCAGAAAGAGAAGTGGATTTGGAATATGGAGACCTTGACTCTGCTACTAATAAGATATATGACCTAGGGTAAATCATGACCCATCTCTGGCCCTGGATTTTTTCACATGCAACACAAAAGGAGGAGATTGGCTTATACCCTAAAACTCAGTCTAGCTCGAAAATGCTGTAATCCTAAATGTCATTCTCCTTAAACTGGCCTGGTCATTTCTTACCACTTCTGATTTCTGAGAAAGTAAATATTAGAGCACCAGTAAAGAAAATATCCCAATCTATTTTGGGGCAGGGGTGAGGGGAGTAGATCCTAATTCAAATTATATTTTAATTATTTTCTAATAAAAAGAGACAGCTATCTTTCTAAAACTTTCTATTAGTTTTGTGGATCACTAAAAAATCTCCAGTAAAAATCCATTTTTAGCTTTTCTAAGAAAATCTCACTCCTTGCAAATATACCCTAATATTAAAATAACCCTAAAGACTTATTTTTCTGGGATAAATAACATACATTTGTACCATCTGATTAATGTGAAAAATAATATTCCCCCAAATATTCAAAAGGTATTTTGTTTTTTAAGAGTTGGTCCATGAATCCAATCCACATTCAAAATTCTGTCCAAAATTAACTACCTTTCTCCAATATCGCTCTGCCACAACAATGTGAGTTAATTCAAATCTTCAGGAATTTAGGAGGGGTTCTATCTATGTCTAGAAATCTATAGATAATGTGTTTTCTTAGAACTGAGGCCATTTCAGTTCCATGGAAAAAGCCTCACCTATAAACTATCTACTTCTGAACCTTACACCGAGATTTGTGTTTCACTATTTAGACACAAAGCAGGAGTAACCCTCAGTTAATGTCTATTCCTTCAGTGCCCTTTTCCATACAAAGTTGTAACACCACTCCTCTCTCCTGGTTAATTATTCTTTCCCAAGAAAGCGAGGAATTGTAAAAGCTTAGCACAGTCCGAATGCTACCATTATTTCTACTGCTTTTGCTCCGAGCCTCAGACTAAGTTCAAGTATATTTACAGAATTTTATGTTTATTGCTTTGCATAAACATAAAGTCATGTCATTTCAATGTTGTTCTCAAAATGGAAGATTTTCTTCTACAAGGGCATGGCCAGTATCACAAAGGAATTTGGCCTCGTGTTGAGCAATAAGGAAAACAATATCCCAACTTCACAAAGCTTTCTCCACACTGAAACAAAAACTATTTTCCTACAGATGGCACACAAGCCGGTCATGAGAAATGCCAATGAAGAAGACACGTGATACACTAGGACTCACTCTCATGGGCAAAGCAGACAAAATAAAATGTTAAACACAAGAGAGACTGCAAGACAGACAGGTCATGGGGCAACTTGGAAAAGGGCATGGAAACACCACTACGAGACATTTAAAAGAGAAAAGAGGACCTCAGTATTATCCGATTCATCAATGGAAATCAGCTGAAAAAGAAAAAAAGAGAGGGGGAGGAAAGTAAACATTAGGAATATTAAGTATAAGCCAATTCAAGGTCTAGGCACTATTAGAGATTGTCATAGGTTAAAACATAGTGCTGTAAAACTGTTATAATTGTCATGAAAGCCCCCACCGGGTTTACAATACTGTCACCCTACTTGATGACATCAGCTCTGCCAGAAACATTCTACCAGGGAACAAAACAGACAGGATGCAGTCATGCTTTGTTCACATGCCGAGTGTCAAACCACATCGATAGCCCAACCGAGTTCTAAGAACTCCACCCTGTGGCTTTCGAGTTGGCTAAAATGTGTACAAACTGTGGGCCAGGGAGAATTCCCCAATTAATAACGTCATCTTTTCGGATGGCAGTGGGAAAGAAAGGGAGCTGAAAGGAAGACCATGCACGTCAACTTCGGAAGAGGAGAACCTCTCAGTTACAATCCTAACAAGACTACTGCAACCCAAACTGAACAGTGACACATGCTGGACACAAGCCATCAAGTCTCTATGGGAGACAATTCAATTTTCATGGGGTCACCTGGAAAATAATAGAATGACTGCATCCCAGGCCCAGAGATTCCAAATCCAACTCAACTACCAGGTTTAAGAGGAAAAGACTGTTCAAGCAAAATCAAATGATACTGTTGAGATAGTAAAGAGCTAAGGGGATTAAAAAAATAAAAAGGAA
The DNA here is from genome assembly GCA_028658325.1 of Potorous gilbertii. Lineage (NCBI taxonomy): Eukaryota > Metazoa > Chordata > Mammalia > Diprotodontia > Potoroidae > Potorous > Potorous gilbertii. The sequence continues at coordinate 41,335,453 of CM053772.1, read as the reverse complement.
GTAGATTCCTTCCATTCATCAGCTCCTACAACCAGTGAATTCTGTTTAAAGAATAAATGGAAGAGACCTGACAGCAGTGGTCTTCATTAAAAATTCTAAAAGGGTTTTATGTCAACAGTTTCCACGTTAACTTTTGACACATAAAGTAAACTTTTAAGTTCCTAACAGAGACCTGGGAAGCTAGAAATACAAAAGTCTTATTCAACGGGGGAAAAATGGAAGATTTAGTAATCACCGTAATTTGGGTACATGGGAACCCCACTGCTTCCTGTATACAACAGCTAAAACTATTCAGGGAAAAAAATGTACTTTACATGAATTCCATAATACTCAGATACACTGATTTTTCTTTCAATTTTTTTAGCACCAATTTAGGCACCTGCTCTCATGTAACTTTTACAATACTGGCTATGTTAAATAGGATCATACTTTATAACAACTAGGTTGCCTCCTAGGATGTTGTTATGAGCCCTAAATGTTCCCCATTGATTACAAAGATAGAAATTGTCTCCAGCAGAATGTAGGCTCCTTGAGGTCAGGGAAGGTTTTCATTTTTTGTTTTGGTATCCCTAGCATCCAGGACGGTGTCAGATGCATACCAGGCAATTAAGAAATATGTGCTGAATTGGCCTGACTTTGAGACATAAGATTCTTTTCTTTCAGGCATTATTTTAAATCATGGACATGGTGAGGCATAATCAATATCAGGGGAGGTCACAATACAGGAAGTGAAACAGTCCAGCCTTTCTGCTTTGTTCCCTTAATAAAGTGAATATGATTGGAAAAGTAAAATTTTCCAACAGCGAAAATGTTTCTGTCACCTTTATAGGGGACAAGAAATGCTATTATCTGTTTGTTATTGGTATTAGAGGTGATAGCTGCCATTACCTCATAGAATGTCTCCTGTGGCACTGAGGTCTTTTCATCTACTTCTCTGAGATGATGTAATTTCAATAAAAAAGATGTCTTAGCAATGGTGACCCCACCAGCATCAAAGAGAATGCAATTTCTACTCTTATGGAAGCCAAAAAAAAAAATCAGGTGGGCACAATAATTCCTTTTCTACTGTCCCTAAATTGTACTCGATGATCTTTTATCTCATAAGATCACCCCTTTTGGCAATGAAATTCAGTAAATGGAAGCAATGTGGGCCAAGAGCCTCTCCTTTTTCAGTTAGCTGTGCCTTTTCTACCTCCTCTTCTGTCAGGAATGAAAATGGGCAAGATCTTTTCACACAGCATATTTGTCACCTATTCCTGGATGGATATGAATGGCAACCCTTTGCAATTAATGGAATTAGTGTGAAAGGAGGGTAAGTTGCCATCTTCTACATGATCACAAAAGCCTTGTATTAACGCAATGGAGAGATAAAGATATGAAATCCAGGAGTTCTTCTTTCTAGGTTCTAAAAAATTCAGTCATTTAATAAATATAATGTATTAATAAGCGATTTTGCAAAATGCAGAACGATGGACTTGGAAGTCAGGAAGAATTAAGTGCTAATGCTGTCTCAGCCACCAGCTGTGTGAACCCGGGCAAATCACTTAATCTTTCTCAGACTCAGTTTCCTGCTCATATATAAAATGGGGATATTAATAACATCAAGGTCATCTTCAAAGAACTTCCCATCAGGAGGTTTACTTTAAATGATGTAGTTCAGTCATGTTCTGACTCTCCTGGATCCCATTTGGGCTTAGAGGTCACCAAAATCTACCCTTTCATTTCAAATGCTGAGAAGCCTAAGCGTAAAGTAGAGAACCTTTCTAAAGGTCACACAGGTAGTGAGGACCAGAGGGAAGATGTGAACCTGGGTCATCAGATTCCAAAGGCTGACCTCTAGTTATCAGAGCACATTGCCTCTCTAATTAGTAATTTGACTAATGTGCCAGTTGACAGAAACAATCTATAATGTAAAGGACCCAACGTTTGATATATATTAAGCAGTTAATAAATGCTTGTTGATTGACTGAAATGCAGAAAATGGCCCTCTATTCTAAAGCAGATTCCTCTGATAGGTTAAATTTTAAAGAATATTAAGGGTCATTTATTATTAAATGTAAATATTAATATAAACATCCTAAAACCCTCACTTTATAAGATAGTTCCATTCCTGAGAAATTTCCTGTAACACTAATCAGATCTTAAATTCATTAGAGCAGCTTGAATTAAAAAAAAAAACAACTTTTGAATCTTTAGGTAAGGAATGTAATTATTAATGAATGTGAACTCCATATTTTCTTAGGTCAGTCTATCTTAAGTAAAGGCAAATCTGTGTTGTACACATGTATACCTCATGAACTGGTTAGACTGTCATTTCTCCCAAGTGTGTTAAATGTTTCTTAAAAGGCTACTGTGTGACTAAGAATTTCAAAGGGCCTTCCACGAGTTCCCTTCCATGATACTATTTTTTCATCTTGCCATTTTATTTGTATTCTTTTTTGTCATTTTGTGTGAAACATTTAAAAATCTTCTTTTGGCTCTGGTAGTCCTAAACTATGCAAAGTTATAAAGGGTAAAAGTGACAATGTTTTCCCCTGTCCTTCTATAAACTTAGGGAATATTTCTGAATGTTGCTCGGCTTTCTGTTAACCCGAGGCGTCCCTTTCACTAACAATAAGCACTGAAACTTAAAAAAAAGTGCAGTAAAAGTTCAGTTGTATCTGATGCCATTTGTTTTGACAAGCACACCTCAGATTCAAGTCTTATGACATCAGCACTCCTCTAAGTAAATGAGTTGTAGGATATTTTGGTGAAGTTTAATGATCCCTGTTAATTTGCCAAAATGGGACTGAAACAATGAATGAGAACTGCAGGTCCCAGGGAGGACATGGAGTGAAGTTTTAGTCTTGTTCTGTTATTGTACCAAGAACTATTTTGGGGGGGATGGGGAAGGTGTGGGGTGGGAGAATACAAGACTCACTTGGTTTTGTTTTCTGTGGAAATGCGCAGGAAGTGAAAAGTTCCCAGGATACTCGGGATATTTAGTCAATATCAAGGACTCTGGATGGTCTTGTTGCAGTTATAGTCAGACTAAATGATCAAGGTGTCTTTAAAATCAGTAAGACGTAGCAACTCACCAATAAGAAATGGAAGTTCTCTGTCTGGAAACTAACATGCATGCACGCACACACATGCATGTACACATATACACATTTCTCGTGTCTCTCCCACCCTCTATACCTATACAGGCATGCGTGTGCATATACACACGCACTCACTTTTTCAGTTGGAATTTAACTATAAGCTAAAAGCAAGGCATGCAACATTTTGATAATTTACTCCGAAAAGAACAAGATATCATGAGGTGAACAGCCTATGAGAAGAGAGGTCCAAGTATAATTAGCTTATTAAAGGCTCACACAAGATAAAATCATATTCTGGAAAACATCCTGGCAAGCTGGTGGTTAATTAGAGACTCGGAAAGTTATTTCCCCTAATTTTCCCCTAATACATTTTAAGGGAAAATTTTGTTTATGTTTTTTTTAAACAGTCAATAATTGCCATCTAGGATAAGGTAGATCTTCTCCCTCCCCTCCCCTTTTCACGTTCCCTTAATTTAATGCTGAAAGGCTACTGAATGAAAGTAAATGCCAAGTACCTTTTCTCCATAACCTCTGTCTTTGGTCATCATTTCCCTGAGTGTTTGTAATACTTTGATACAAAGTTTTTCTTCATTTTCTTCGAGCAGTTGTTTAGTATGTTTAATTAATCTGAAAAGGGGAAGAAAAATAATGGTGTGATTTGCTGCCACAGTCTTTCAAGCGCAATAACTTCTCAGCATCTCAGGATAAAGGGAGCCAGGGCCAGGAAGCCTGCACTAAGCAGTGGGTCCCAGAAGCCCGCTGACTGGCTGGCCCACCAGCTCATCTGCATCTCAAAAGTGACACCTGCTGGTGGATGGGGAGAAACACTAGCTAAGAATCCAGGGGCATCCTAAGCCAAATCTGAATGCTAACTTTCTCTAGTATTTATTATGTACCTGCTGTATACCACACTGCTCCAGGTGCTGATCCTTTTCTCCACAATGGTAAAGAAAATAAGGTCTTTTTGCTTAAAGTAGTTAACAATATACATTTTATAAGCAGGAAACTCAATCTGTTAAAATCATTTTAACAAGAGGATTTAGATGACATGACTAGCCAAATGTTGCAGAGGGCTGCTTGAATTAAACAGGTAAGGTAAGGAATCACACAAACAGGATGTGTGTACTTATTGAGGGGCTCTTCCATTTCTGTCTTTGTATTTCCAGAGCCCAACATCTGGGAGGCGATGTGGAATGGTGGATCTTGCCTTAGAGTTAAGAAAATATGGTCATTCAAGTGTGACCTGTGCTCCTAATGGCTGTGTGACCCTGGACAAGTCACTTAAGTCCTGAGTACCCCAGGCAACTCTGCTCTAAGACTATGACTTGCAGTGGTCAATCTGGAAATGATGAGGAAAGTTTTTCACCAATAACTCCCTATACCACTGAAATCCACTAAAAAAGTTCCCAGAGTCTAGCCCAGTGCCTGGTACACATATGGCAGATGATAAATGTTTGTTGCTTGACTGATTGTGGAGAATGTACACTTGTCCCTCATCCAAAATCTTATCTTCCTATTAAGGAGGTGGAAATGAGTTGGAGGAGAAGCATTTAGTGAGCACAAAATTCTCGATATTAGTGTTTACATTCCTAGGATTCTCCTACAACTTACATCTGTGACAAATAGTTACTAAAAAATAACACGAGAACAGGGAGGTACAGTGAGCAAGCAAAAGTTTGCCACTATAATTAGGAGCAGATTACCCCAAATGATTTCAACCAATAGGGCTTTCCTTAACTCCCCATTCAGTTCTCCTAATCTTGTTTTAAGGAGACCACAATTAAAAGCTGTCACCTTCAAGGCAAGGGATGCACTTCTTTCCATCGTACGTTTCTAGGGCTTTTTAATTAGACTCTCTCCACACCAGCCCCCCATGGCACTCTTGATGGGTCTCACAGGAGAGTAGCACTCACATTATCCCTGAAACACAAGCAACTTACTTGCAGATAAAGCCTCCACTTTCACATTTTCTTCGGGCGTCTGTGTTCTCTGGGAAAAGCAGTTCTGGTCGATGGAGCACGTCCACGAGCACAGATAACTCTGCCTGGACAAGGGGCCGCAAACGGTCTTCTAATGCGGACACTATATCCTGAAAGGTACCAGCAAGTAGTGTTAATGGTAGAAGGTGGTGGCTAAGCTTTGGCATCCTCAGAAATTGGGTCCATCCATAAGCAGTTTGGCATACTATGACTCTGCACCATCAACTCACTCATGGATCACACTTCTAAAATGATTGCTTCTTCCCCACCCTCCATCCTCATGGGAAGCGCTAGTCTTTGGAATGCAAACTTCCCACCACCCATCCTTTCAAGGAAACGGAGTCTTTTAGGCCAACAAAGCATTCCATGTTACAGTTACATGAAAACACAAACGAATGAACATGCTGTATCAACATGCTAAATAGATGTACCCTGATAGCATGATGGTCTTCAAATACAAAACACACTGCTGTAGGAAAGGAAAACAGAGAAAAATGTGAAAGGGCAGCTAAGTCAAACACCGCAAAGAATATGTGAAAGGCAAATAGCAGAGAACAGATGAAGGGATGTGCTCCACCAGTGGGCGTGTCTCTTACAGGATGGCAACTTAGGACCAACCTAAAGCCAGGATGGCTAAGACGAGTACACACTGTACTAAACAGAAAACAGACTCCAGGCTTAGTCTTTGTAAGAGAGGATAACCCTTAGGCATTCATTCCTAAGGAAAACACACACATAGAGTTTTCTGTGTATTGAATCCAAAGTCATATCAAATATGTTTACTTAGCTATGAGGTTTTCCAGAGGCTATGAGGCAGGGTGTTTAGACTGCAGTACTTGGAAGTCAGGAAGACCTGAGGTCAAATCCTACCTTTGACCTGAACTTAGGTGACACCATAGTACACAGACCACTGGGCCTGGAGTCAGGAAGACTGATCATCCTGAGTTCAAATCTGGCCTCAGGCCCTTAGTAGCTGTGTGACCCTAGGCAAGTCACTTAACCCTGTTTGCCTCAGTTTCCTTATGAGCTGGAGAAGGAAATGGCAAACCACTCTAGTATCTTTGCCAAGAAAAACGCAACCTGGGATCACAAAGAGTCAGACAAGACTGAACAGCAATAGCAAAGGGTGTGATGTAATCTCTCTGAGCCTGTTTCTTTCAATGGAAAAATGAGTAGAACAGTCTTTGCCATACATACCCTCCTGAGGCTGTTGTGAAGCCTAATAAGGTAATGCATGTAAAGGGCTTTACAAACTTTAAGGAATAATATTATTATTTCATTTGGACAAGCCAAACAACCTATATAGTCACTCAATTGTAACAGAAAGTCAATTCAGTGACTACACGGACACTGTCTAATGATGCTCAACAGAACCCAGTGAATCCCATCCAGAATTCCTCCAGACCTCTGCGGATCTAGGAGAGTCCTCGAAGGAACCCAGATCATGCTGACCCAAACAGTACATCCTCCAAAACGTAATAATGGAGAGCAAATATACCTTATAAAACAATTTGAAATCTACTTCTCAACATCCATAGTTACCATACCATACCATAAATAGTATTTCCTAACGCAAATAGATCCACAGAGGACTTGTATCTCATCATCAACGGAGATGCCTCAAGAAGATGCTATGACAATTTTCTGAGTAATGTACCCAATCATGTACCCAACTGCCATTTTACCCATGATGAAATTGAGAACTGAAAGGGGAAGTGACTTGCTCAAAGCAACCCAAGTAGTGAAGAGCTTGGACACCCTAAAGATGCCATCTGGAGTCCCAAAAGGTAAGTTTCTTATATGAGAGCCTCAGGTTGGGAAGAAGTTAACAGATCTTCTGAAAGAGCCTAGTTAACAACCCAGGAGTTAGCAAATCCCGAGGAGCATCTGTCTCCTCTCAATGCCAAACTCACTCATGATGCACATGTGAGTACTGCTGGGAAAATAAGACAGCCTTCTCAGGGTGACAAAAGCAGGAGCCTCATACCCTGGTTACTAGCACTATGCTTCCTAACAAGAGGTGGTTCATATTCTCCACAAGGCTAACAAATCCTCTGAAACAAGGATTCCTCATCTGCGTCCTGGACTCCTTTAGAAGCCTGATAAAGCTTATGAACCCCTTCTCGGATCATGTTTATGGCTTACTTTCATAATGGAGGGAAATGCTGATTTTCAGTTAAGGGTTAGTCAAAATAAAGATGTTATATTTTCCCCATCCAGGTTTGTGGAGTCCCCTGAAATCTATCTATGGATTCCTCTAATTTGCAGTTAAGAACCTTTAAAGCAATCAGTACCTTCAGATGACTTTCTCAAGTCAAGGTTGTCTTTTCCTAAATGATTTCCTACTCTTCTCTCAATATGCTACTTTATCACCAAAGCCCACAAGTTTGAAATTCCTTTATTTTAGTTTGGATTGATTCCACATGCTTGGTCAAACCCAGAGTGCAAATTTGGGACAAGACCATCACCTGCAATCTTTCGATGATGTTCCTGTAATCACGGGAAGCGGCGAGCACGGAGTCCCGGCGAGCGGCATTTCTTGCCGACAGCCGCCAGTTCATGGCAGTTTTCTGCACAATGTTGTGTGACTTCAGGAACAGGTTGTTGACCTGGCTGTCCAAGTCCACAGGTATGGCGATTGCTCGGCTTTTAGCTGGAAAAGAAGAAGGTAGGTTCTGAGCGCTGCATTACTTTGGTGAGTTGTCAAAACTGTCTATCAGTCTGTTATCCGTCTATCCATCTAACCCTATCCATCCACCTAGGTAGCTATCATCTATTTTTCTACAACCTATGATCTATAAATTTTCTATCATCTAGCACAAGAAAGACTGAAGATACTCAAACTCTCATATAAATATATTCACAGATATAGATATATATACACACATCTATATATATATATATATCTACATATCTCTCTATATACATATACACATATATGTATGTGTATATATGCATATAAACATTTGCTACAGCTAGGTTCTGATTATTATGAACAATGAATCCCTCTGACGTGACTGCATTATTTAAAGTCAATTTGCAAATTTTCATTGGGCTGTAATCAATGGCCATAGTTTACATTATTATAACTTCAAAGAGTGAAAATAAATAAATCAATGAATAAATGAATCTCAAATAAGTGAGATCACGTCACAGCGCTCTTCATTTGCACTAATTAGAACTTGGTGTAGATGTTAGAGTGCGTTAGGATCACCTGAGTTTAAATCTGACCTCAGATGCTAGCTGGTCTTAATCTGTTTCCTCAGATTGACTTCATCTCTTTGCCTTGGTTTTCTCAACTGTAAAATGAAGACGATAACACACCCACTTACAGGTTATTGTGAGACTCAAATGAGATAATATTTATAAAACACTTAGCAGATCTGAAAGAGCTATATAAATGCTAGCTTTATCTCTTTTTCTATTTTATATGTATGTATAGGTAAAGAAACGCCATTACTGATGGCAGGTATTTAATATGTTTTCTTGTCCATTATTCTGTTATCAAGTCATGTGTAGCAGTCAGAAGATGCTACAGAGGCAAAAAGGAACCTTAGAGGGCCCCTAATCTAATCTCATTTTACTGAAAAAAAAAAGGCAGAATAGAGGTGACTTACCCAAGTTCACAAAGATAGGTGAATGATAATTACAAAAGCTGACATTCGTATGAGATCTTAAGTTCCGCAAAGCACTTCCTCATTTAATCCTCAAAACAACCCTCTGAGACACATACTACAGGCATTATTATGCCCATTGTACAGAGAGGTTAAGGTTCAAAAATAAAAAAACATTAGGGGCAAGATTCCAACCTACATCTCTCTCACTTGCCTCAGAACTAGGACTTGAACTCAAGACTTCTGATGCTAGATCCAGAGTTCCTTCCACTACATTATCCTGATTCTCAAAGGCCCAAACAAATCATAACTGGGAAGGTAAACCTTTGGTGATCTAAAAATAATCATTCCCTTTACTCTCTGAAAGGGCAGATTATTTTTAGACGGCATGCTATTCTGCATCCTCTCATCAGCATAGATAATTGAGACTGCACATGGATTAAGAAAAAGAAAAGAAATCCTTACGCACTTTGGGCTTTCCATAGTGTAAAACTGTTAGGCTAAAACTACAAAGACCAAAGCTGAGCAAGATCCCTGTAAGCACATAGTGCCCAAAATGTTTAAGCCCCTCACTAAGTCTCTAAGGAAGTTAGAGAGGTCCATGTACAATTGCTTCCAAAGCTGGATTTCTCACTTTAAGAGAGAACAGATGAGAAAAATTTAGCCTTCTGATGGCATGGGTCAATGGATAGACCAAGATTAGCAGCCACTTCACATTGCTCTGGAAAAGTTAATGCAAAAAAATAGATTTGGGATATGGGTGGGGGGAGGACAGAGGGAAAAAAAAAGACAGGAGTCCCTTATCCCCAGAGGGCTGTCTTTCCACATGTGCTTGTTCCCTTTGAGGCCGTATTTCCTATGCTGCCCAGGCCAACACAGAGTGTATGGTGTCAAACTTGAGGCTTGAGCTGATGTCTTCCTGATACACTATGTACACTAGGTATGTATGTACATTACATACATATTACACACATACATACACACACTCACATGAAGCCTTCATCATCTTTTGTTACATTTAAAAACGTATTTTGGAAGCTGAGGCAAGCTTTCACCTTCTAAAGTACTTGCAGAGTATACTCATTAGACAACTGGCTTCATTCAGAACCGACCTGAAAATGATTCATAAAACATAAACTGCTGAGTTTCACAGAGTCATAGAATTTCAACACTGGAAAGGACCTCAGTAGCCATCCAATCCAATCTCCAGCACAACGTAACTGATAAGCAGCCACCCTGACTCTTCTTGAAGACCTCCAACAAGGTGGAAGCCACCATGTTCTAAAACAGCCCTTTCCAATGAACCAAATGGCTAAGAAGTTTTTCTGAACATTAAGACTTAAATTTCCTTCTCTGTCACTTCTGCACTACAACTAAATCTGGACAGTTGGGTTAAAACAGAACAAGTCTAATGTCTGTTCCTAGAGAGAGTCATCAAGTACTTAAAGACAGTGAGTTAACATGCCTCACACTTCTCTTATAGAGGCTGCTTATGGCTCAGCAAATATGTCTTTCGATGACAGGATATTAGCACTATTATCAAGGTCTGGCCCAGAGGGACTCTACAAGTCAGGGGGTTCTTTTCTCTCTTTGTAAGTATGTTTCTGCAGGTACTTTCAAAGTTGGATTTCTTGCTTTTAAAGGAGATAAAAATCAAGATGCACAGATCTAGGCTCAAAGGAAAAAGATAGAACCATCTAGTAAAAAGAAAAAAAACATCGAGGCAGCAGATTCAAATGAAGATTTCATGGATTCTTCCCTAGCACTCTTAAAAAGGACCCACCTTACCTTCCTTGCTAATCTTTCCTGACTAGACTTGCATGGGGTACTTTGACCATGGGCAGAATATCCATTTCTCTTGGCCTGGACAGGGAGTAGTACAAGCAGAAAGCTGATGGATATGCAGCACTTAGGGCAAAATAAGTGAGGCTCCTATACATTTTACAGGCAAATGGAGGAAAAGGGACAGATTTCTGTGATCTATTTTAAAGAGCACAATACTGGGGGGAGTTGAGACAAGAAAAGAAGAAGTAATTCAATCATAACAGTTCCACATTATGGTCTGCAAAGTACTTTCTCACAGCAGACAGCACAGTTACTATTAATGTTTGTTTAAGATGTCATTTCTTTAAACCAATGAAGAAACTCAGGATCGGTGAGATGAAATGATTTATTTGCCCATGTTCACACCGCTAGTAAATGTTTAAAGCAGGATTCCAACCTAGATTAACTATTTGCACTTCTGATACTTTACAGACTAGGCTATAGGGGCTTTCCACCCATTCATGCCACCCATCCACGCCTTTTTTCAACATAAAATACACGTTGGTTACATTAGAAACAAAGGCAACTGTCAGGTTTCTTACCTACATCAGAGAGCACCCTTATACAACTCTCCACGGAGGCTTTCTGGCTCGGCATCAGCCAATTGCAGTGATAAACCCTGAACACTCCCTGTAGCAGCTGTACAAAGACTGGCTGACGAGTCTAAAAGGGAATAAAAGAGGAAAAAGATCATGGAAAGCTGCGTTTCACTACCTCAAACAAAGATGCCCAGTTGGGTTTTCAAGAAGAGAGCTCTTCATTCACAGTCCAGATAGTATTCCAGGGCAAAAGTGGGGAGAGATAAGATAAAAAGGGAGATCAGCAAACATTTTTAGGAATCATTAGAAACAGAAAGGAAGAAAAGCAAATAATTATCTTAATCCAGAGCACAAAACTGAAGTTATCTGCCTAGGGTTGCCCACAAGAACACCCTCTGAAAAATGAAAGAGCAGCAAGGTTTAGTTGGGAGACTGGCCAGTGTTAAAAAAAACAAAACCAAACCTGGGTCTTAGATGATTTTCTAGAAATGTCCTAGCTCCCAACCCCTCGCCACCCAATCCCAAGAAATATACTGTAATATAGTATGCAAAGACAGCAGAGGTAATGAACCAATGTGTCAATATCATCTGCTAATCATGCTGATTTCCCCTAACAAGTTGGCAAAAGACCAACTTTTACATCCTATACTAGAAAAGTGCAAGCCTTCATTTGAACAATCCGCCTCTAAGGATATGGGGATCTTACATCTTCACAGGGCAAATCTACTTTAGGTCTTGAAATCTGTACTAGAACGCTTCACTTCATCAGAGGAGGGATATCCACTCAACTGAATGTTCTCTATTCACATGATTAAAAAGCTAATCAGCTTAATAAAAATTACCAACCAAATGATATGTAAGGAATTGGGAAAGGGAAAAGAGTTGAATCAGGCAACTGAGCAAATACCTTATAAAAATGGTAATAAAATACCGAATAAAATAATATCTATCTATTTATAAAATAAATACCTAATAAAACAATACCTATTTATTTATTTATAAGATAAAATCCCTAAAAAAATGATGTTAGTCAAAAGACTTAGGCCTTCTTGTCAATGTTGGCCCAGAGAAGAATCTGATCTATATCTTCATAAAGCACTTATCATACAATTAAACTCTTCTTGTTTGCCCTCATCATTGTCAGGGACACAAGTGACGAGAGTCCAAGGAGCTGAAGAAATCTTCAATGAGAATCAACAGCAGCGACAAGAGGTAACGTTTATTCAGCGCTCTCTTCTCATTTGACCCCTACAACAGCACTAAGAGGTAGTTACTATTACCATGGTCCTTTTCTTGGATGAGGAAACTCAGGAAGACAGATAAGTTAAGTGACCTGCCCAGGGTCACACAGCTCATAAGGATCTGAAGCTGGATTTGAACCGGAGTCTTCCGGACACAAAGTCCCGTGCTCTATCCACTGTGCCACTAGCTGTTCCCTTAGTGTCTTTCAACTGCTCAGAAGCTAAATACTTAATATAAAAAGAAATGTGCCTCAAGTGCCTTCTATGTAGCTCTCTGGAGGAGATAGTTCTTGCTCTCCCAGGATTTAAAATTCAGCAGGGGAGATCAGTCATATACACAAAACATAATACATAAAGTAAGACTGTACTGGCTTAAGTAATGAACCAGAAGTACTATACAAATTGCAGAGACCACCATTTTCAAAAATCCTATGTTTATACATCTGCATATAAAATTCATCTTCATAGCTTTCGATTTTCACAACAATTCCTCTGTGGACCAAATGTGTGACCAAAAAAAGCATTTAGCAAAATGCCTGCACACATTCAGAGCTATATAAATGCATATTCCCTTTCCTTTACTATAGTTTTTCAGCTCCATTTTTCAGACAAGAAAACTGAGTCTCTGAGAGGTTAAAGATAATTAAAACATAATACAAGTGATGGATAAAACCCTGATTAAACATTAACCTTGACAGAAAGATCTGCTAAAGCCTCACTCACATAGCTAGCAAATGTAAGAGCTGGGATTTGAACCTAGTCCCTGCTGACCCCAAGACCAGGCCTCTTTTCATGATTCCATATGGCCCAAGGTCTACTCCTTTCCTGTTAAAAGAGCTACTTTTATAGGATGCTCCATCTGCATGACTGGAGGACCTAGAGGGCCACATGTGACCTCAAGCCTGCAGGTTCCCCACCTCTGTCTAGTACATTCTAAGATTTCTACAAAGTAGAGAGATAGACAGACTGGTGACTAAGAGGTAAGAATACCCAAACAAATATAATAAAGCAGTCATGTATGTTGACAGTTTTCTAAGAGAGTCCATTAGAATGACCTGTTTTACAATACTTTCTACAGTTTACACGGATACTGGCACTGCCATGGTGAACGGTCCCTTTCAATCACAACCAAAACACCTGAAACATTTCTGCTAAAGAGTAATTTTTAGAGTTGGCCACTCAGGAGAATAGTCCTTTATTGGGTGGGACAAGTCTGGCCTTTAAGGGCAAGTACAATCCTAGCCTTGAAGATTGCTTACGTCAAGGTGCCGCTTTCATTAGAGACTTGTAAATCATGTTGCTGACCCACTGCATTTCCCAAGCACACTTGAGCTAAATCAAAAGCTATGTCTATTTCTCTGAAATAAGCAAGCTGCTTAAAATTTCCAGAAAAAAGTGACAGGAAACATTTTTGCCACATTAATGGTTAGATCTGATTCTCACTATCAGAGGGAAAATGATATAAACTCATCCCAGTAAACGTAGTGCTAAGAGTCATTTCTCCTGTCCAGGATTTCTGGGCTGCTGCCTTTATTAATGGAAGGTAACACTTGAACTCATCACCTTGCTGTCTTTTCTGTGAGCAGAGTCTAGCACAAAGTTATTAGTTTGTCCTTCCTTTTCAAAGAGGACCAGTGACATCATGGGGTGACGTCTTGACTTGCATCTGAAATGAATTTAAGACAGAGTTGAACAAAGTCACCAGTCTCATGTTTTACTCCTGAGTCCCTGAAGTCCAGTGGCAAGAGAAAAGTTAGGATGACTGGTGATGCCTGGGATGCAGTGGATGACCTTGGCATCTTTGGTACCTGACCAAGCTCTAAGCACTCCACAGAACCTGGAACTAACTGTTCTCATCTATCCATTCTGCTGGGAGGAAGTCTGCTCATGCTTGAAGGTAGACATGTCCTAACTTACCAAGGTCTTTGAGGCCAAGATGGTTTGGTAGGGTGTGGCCACTGAACATGCTACAGCTTCTTGGAGCCACAGGTAAGAGTTGAGGGACAAGCAGACACCAAAGGTGGACAGGCAGCCCTGAAGCCTCAGTAAACATCCAAGAAATGCTCACTGTTTGACTCACTCTAAGTCCTAGATAATGTAGAGCTCACTGAACCTTTTTAATCCCCACAGTGGAATGCAAACTCCTTGATGTCAGACTTCCATCTTTGTTTGTGCATTCTCAGAGCAGAACCTCCAACATTCTCATTGTCTCTCTCTCTCTCTCACACACTCACACACACACACACACACACACACTCTCTCTCTCTCTCTCTGCTGATTTCACTGTGGCCAAGAATTTACACTGAGGTACCACTCTAAAAAGGCAGATCTGCAACTTCTGGTCTTAAAGAGTTGCTCCAAGTCATGATTATAAGCTGCTCCGCACAGCTTGAGAGGGACTTAAGAAAACCCTGCCAAACTGGATTGAATGGCGGATCCAAAGGAAAGATGAATAAAAGGCTACAAGCCACACTAAAGGAGGAAATGTTCCACAGTCACGACTCGTATCACATGGCTCTGGATGTTCCCTGTGTACCCTGGCAACTCAGCAGGGTTTCATCTTCACCCTTTTCCCTGGGGCTATTCTAGTCCTACCTCTTGCTAGCCTGCCAGGTGCCCTTAGTTAGGGTCACCCTCTCCTCTCTGAGGATGTTAAGAGCCAACTCTATGTGGGCACTTTTCTTACCTGCAAAGTTGTGCTTTGGTCAGAGAAGGGGGAGCTAAAGAAAGTCGTCACAATGCTCATGACGATCTCGGTCACATATTTCTCCAAGATCGAGTCGGCGTGTTTCCTGTCACTGGTGTTGTTACATGCCTAAGAAAAGAATTTGAGAGCTTTAGAGGCAGTGTTAAAGCTTGAAAATTAACTGTACAGCTGAGGACTCACTACTACTTCTCTCCTGGTGGTTTTCATGACTGATCATAACAAGATTTAGATAAATAATTTACCTATAAAATGACAACTGACCAGGGCCAACCTGCTTCTAGTTCTAGAAATTCTATAATTTCTACAATTTTCTTCTGTTCTTATTGTCACGCTGGACCTCAAGGGGGTGTCCAGATTCTCTCATTAAGTTGAAATCTCGTTTTGTCAAACACAGCTCAAAAGAAAAGCCTTGACTTAGAAATCTTTCTGCACATATAGACAACACGGTGCGGTAGAGAAGATGGTGCCTTTGGAGTCAGAAGTTGTAGGTTTGAATCCTATCTCTCAACACTGGGCATCTCAAAACAGGTCTGTGGGCCTCAGTTTCCTCATCTAGACCTAGAAGGACTCATCCTTCTGAAATTTTACAGATAATGAAGCTATGACCCAGAGAGACTAAACAATTTTACCAAGGTCACAGCAGTAAGCATCAAATCTGGGATGTGACTCCAGGACCTCTGATGCCACATCAAGAGTTCCTTCCACAACACCATTTTCATTCTTTTGCTTCTTAGTATCTCTAGTGCTTAGCACAGTGCCTGGCACATTGTAGGCACTTAATAAATGTTTATTGCATTGAATCGACACCATGCTGCCTCCATTCTCCAAGGTTCCTTCTAAATCGATGACATGCCATCTCCTTAAGAGAATTTACCTTGTATTTAATTTGGTTATTTTGAGGACAGCCAAAACGAGGTTATAATCACAAGCCTAGGACAGAACTGAATCAAGGTAGTAGTGACTGGTGTACGTGCTAGGTTTTTGGCAGTATGAGGGCTATAAAGGGTTTGAGAGGGAACTAATTAAATAAGAACAGCTGACAGTGATGGGCTCACCATCCCTCCGATTCTCACAACCACCCTGTGAAGATGTCAGTCTAATATCCTGGTGTCAGCTGCATGTAGGGGACTCAGAGAGGTGACGAATAAGAACCCAAATCTTCAAGTACAGGACTCTCCACACTACCCCATCCTTTTTCTTCCTTGAACAATTCAGGAATTGAACTGCTCCATCCTGAAGGCCCTAGGCTAGTTTGGGAAAAGGCCAAGGGGAACTGGTAGGAGTTGAAAAGTCAAAGCCTGAAAGGTTTCTGACATTCGCTGCCGAGTGCTATTAAATGAAGGTTCTCTGGCACATGGCAAAGTAAGCTAGTACTCTAAGTGCTTTCCAGGCTCTGGCGCTAACATTTTTGTCTGCACATCTGACACCAGGCAGTAAATATTCTCAGCATTTGACATGCTTACTACACCCGATGCACAAAACCAAAAAGGATATAGGAAAATCTATTATGTGCTGAGTTAGAAAAGAAACATTAAAAGATGAGATATGCCGCAGGTTCCCACACAAACAAAGTCACAAAAATTAATGGCCAAGTCCAGGAACATTCTCTTATAGGGCTGAATTTTGTGACTATTAATGAGGTGGGGAGATCCCCACAAACCTTGCCTACATCAGCATGACAGATACTATCTTAGAAAACAAGTTGTGGCTAAAAAAAGAAAATAGACAAATTTCTTTCCAGAATATAACTAGGAAAATCCACAATCAGCAAAAAGCAAAAGGCAAGAGGGCAAAAGTAACCAGACAAGGAGACTTCCATGCCCAGGCTCACAGATTTAGCCATGGAAGGGACTCTCAAGATGTAGCTCTCTTTTTACAGAGGGAGAAGTTTAGGCCAATAGAAGCCTGACCTCAAAGGCCTGGGTGTTTTCTCTGATAACAGGCTGATAAAGAATACAGTCAGCAACCAAAGCCAGAATCACCAGGACAGACTTCCTCTTTGACTCCTAAACGTTCTTACCCTGCAGATGTCTACAAGAAAATTCTCAAACAACTTCCACATATGGTTACTGGTGTAAATCTCCTTCATTTCTACCTCGGTGTCCACATAGCAATGGTTCAGGAAGTTGATGTAGGCAATTTTAACCTGGAAGGAAGGATAAAAAAGAGGTGGTAAGAAGGCAAATGGTAGTGCAGGCTAGAAGTCAGCGCCCGTGTCATAAAATGGGCAAAACGAAAGGGCTGCACTAGACACTTTCTAAGGTACTTTCTAATTCTAAGTAAGAACCTGCGAGTTAGTAACAACAACAGCTCACTTTGCACAGCATTTTAAGGCTTAAAAAGTGTTCCACACACACTAATTCACTGAAGTCATAACACTTCTATGAGGCAGGTGCTGTGACTATCTGTATTTTATAAATGTGGCAACTGTCTTAGGAGTCAGAGGGCCAGGGTTCCAATCCCACCTCCAACACTTAGTACATGTATGA
Source organism: Potorous gilbertii (assembly GCA_028658325.1). Lineage (NCBI taxonomy): Eukaryota > Metazoa > Chordata > Mammalia > Diprotodontia > Potoroidae > Potorous > Potorous gilbertii. Next base: position 41,317,977 of record CM053772.1, on the reverse strand, counting down.
CCTTGGGCAATTTACATAACATCTCTTGGCTGGAGTTTCCATATCTGTAGACTAAGAGGGTTGGACTGCATGGCCTCCACCTCATACCCTTCCAGCTTCAAGTCTATGATCCTAATGGCTACAAAAGTTCATCTACTTCTCTTATGAAGGTGAGACTGAAGACTAATCCTTCCTGGCACAAGATGATAAGCCTAATTTTTGATACTTAAGCTGAAAAAAGGGTATGATAGAATTTTTTTCTGGGCTGGGAAGGTATAACTCTTCATTCCACTAAACCAGATTTCAAAACTGTGAATCTCAACTCCAAACACACTGAGAAGATGAGACGTTACACTGCAGGCCTGCCGAACCTACTAACCTCAGGGATGCAATCCTCATGGGTCACTACGCGGACAATGTCATCTAAAGGAAGGAGGGAGTTACACTTGATCTCTGTGTAGACATTTTTACCCTCCGTGCAGACTGCTAAGAGTTCTACCAGGTGGATATGGTACATCAGAGGGCTGTTTTCATCCATTCGGTCCCGCTCTGATCTCATCATCTGGATGAGCGTCTGGAAGGAGGCCCTGTCATTGTAGAACACAAGGACGTCTTCTCCTGAATTGACCAACTACAAAAAGGAAGAAAAACCATGTTTATCAAAAGCTTGAAAGGAAATAAAACGCTACAGAAATCTTTTTATTGAGATAAAAAAAAGAAAGGTTCTATCACCGGCCTTCCACTGCTAAACTTCCAAATGATAACAGAGAAGATGTAACAGCTCATTTACACTCTGCTGGGTTTATCCCCTTTCCCAAATTAAGCATTGTTTATACCCCACTTCCATCCCAAGGACACAGAAAACACATATGACCTGAGTGCAAAACTAATTGCAAGAAAATAACTGGCTTTGGAGGGAAATCTTCTACAAAAGAGGAACTTCATACTGTGTTAGGTTTGACAAATATAATCAGGAAAAAGGATAGGACCTGTGATTGACTTTGTCACATGGAGATCCTGGATAACGAAATTCTCTCTATCAGAAGGCAACTGCTCTAGAGACCATTTGTACTGAGAAGGTAAGGGACCTGTCCAGGGTGACATAGCCAGGGTAGAGGCCCAACTCAGACCAAGGGCTTCCTAAGTCTGGGGCCAGCTCTCCAGCCCCTACACTCAAAGGCTTTTTCAGCTGACGATGTCCAATGGAAAATTCCTACCTCACCCCGGCTGTGACTATACAGAAGCTAGCAGCTCTCACTCACCTCAGCCATGACCATATCTTGGCACTTCTTAATAAATTTCCCTTCGGCCTTGACAATTGTTTGCAGGAACTTGATGTACTGAACATTCCTGCCGTGTGTTTCAATACAATGAACAAAGTGCTGGACGACTCTCTCGTTGATTTCGCTGCAAAGCTGGAAGTTATTCATGAAAATGTGTTGCATTGTCACTGCCTCCAGGATCTAACATGGGAAGGAAAGTCTCAGTTCAAGGAAAATGAATAAAAAGGATGTCTAAGTATTCAGGAAGTGTAAGGATGAGTAACATGTACAGCTCATGCCAAAGATTTGTGACTTCATTAGCTTGGGAAATTGTTGGGACAGTAAGAGATGGCTGCCATCATCCCCAAATGTCACTTGTTGCTGACTTGGTTTTAAGTAAGTCCTATGGCAAGTACATGTGAAGTGACTTAGTAGCAGAGATGTACAGGCATGCACCAGACCTGAGACATTATTGGGATAGCAATTCCCAGGTGACAAATGTCCTCTCCAATACAAACCAGTCCTTTCTCTGCATGGGAGTTATCAACAGAGAGAAGGGACTAGGGCTCAGGAAAGGCTTTTGTAGAACGTAGAAGGTGGGGTTTGATCCGGGACTTAAAAGAAGACTGGGGAGCCAGAAGACACAGATGAGGAGGGATGGCATTCCAGCTGCGGGGGACAGCCAGTTAAAATTCCGAGAGGGGGGAGACAAAGTCACACAAGGGAAGGAGTGGGCAGCTTTGGAGTGGGATGCTTTGGCTGGGGGAGGAGTGAAAAGTGTGAGACTGAGGACTGGGTTTGAATAAGGAGAGAGTGACCTCAAGAGGGATGGGGTACCCAGGTGGAACTTTGTTAGTCACTAAGCAATGAATTCAGGTGGGTGGACAGCCACTCTGCCAAAATGCCTTCCAAAGACTGACGGCTTTGTAAATAAATCCTGACTTGTCCAGGATTACAGAGTTAGCAGGTATCCCAGGCAGGGTTCGATCCAGGCCTTTTCCCAGCCTGGCTCTCTATTCACTACCTCACCCTGCCCCGCAGACTGACTTAGTAGAGAAGTTCTGAGACACTGAGATGGACTGACTTGACTCAGGTCACATAGCTTGTAAAAACCAAGGGTAGGATTTGAACCCAGGCCTTTTCCTTTGTTACAAGAATAGACTTGATTGCAGGTGGGTGTTGTGTAGATTTAAAAATACCTACTTGGAAAATAAGAGATTAATAATATTAATATTTCTCTATTGCCCGCTACGTGCCAAGCACTGTGCTGTGTGTTTTATCACTATTACCTCACTTCATCCTCATAACAACCCTGGCAAGCAGATGCTATGATTAACCCCATTTTATTTTCATTGTTTTTACAGATAAGAAAACTGAGATTCAGTGACTTGCTCAGGGTCACACAACTAGCACGTGTCTGTGGCTGCATCTGAACTCAGGTCTTTGTGACTTCAGATCCAGCACTCTATCCACCTCCCTGCCCTGACCCAATTGAAACCTTTTTTACAGGAGGGAAGGAGAAGGGGGAGAGTAGGAGGCAGGTAGAAAATTAAAACTGGTGTCTTTAATCAACCCCGCCCCCCCCATATTTCTCAACTCATCCTGCCCTTTATACATTTTTGGTTCCCATTCTCCTTTCGTGGTACACCAGGCAACATTCACAGCTTCTGAATGGGATTCCAGGGTACACATCTGGACCAGTCTGGTTCCAGCCCCAAGAAGAACAAAATTTTCTAAGACAAGCCATCCTTCCTGCCTCATTCCCTTTTTCTCTATGGCTCCACGGGGTCACTGATCCTTACCCCAGGATTCAGAAAGAGGTTTATGTGCTTGTGGAGGAGAGCCTGGTTCTGCTGATTCCCAGCGCAGAAGTTCTGTAAAAACTCATGAGCCAGCTTCATGATCTCCTGCATCCGTGTATCTTCAGCCTAGGTGGAGTAATGAGGAAGATCCAGGGTTAAGAGGGTGAATAGGAATGGGGGAGTGGAAAGGAAAGAATACTGAACGGCAAGGTAGAAGACACGGACTCCTATGATATCTCTTTCACTAGTTAGCTGTGTAAGGCAGTCACTCTGTATTTATTGGGTGTAAGGCACTGAGACAGTGTGCATGATCTTTGTCAAGGCACTATTTGAGCCTCAGTTCATTCACTTATAAAATAAGGGCATTGGGTTAGATGCTCTCTAAATAACCTTCCAGCTCTGTAATCTATAAATATTAGAATTCAAAGGTCTTTATGAACTAAGCCCTTTAGACAAACTGAAAACTCTGATGATGAAATGGTATTCTGCAGATAAGCTACTTTGGCATCCATTGATCCAGAGGAAACAATTTGTTTTTAGAAACAGAGAGATGTAGCACGGCCAAATAGAGAGACTGGCTAGCCTCAGAGCTAGAAAGATAAGGGTTCAAGTCCTGACTCCAAAATATACTTTCTCATTAAGAACACATGGGGAAGTCATTTAAAATCTCAGTGTCCCAAGCAATTCCCTAACACTTAAATGAGTTCATTTTCACACCCAGAGGATCTCCACACCAATGATCTCAGGTCTGGTCCCCCAAAATAAATAATTTAGGGATAAAGCAACATATATTCCAACAAAATGGTTTAACTACTTGAATCAAAACATTTTAATTCCTGATTTTATGCTACAAGTTGGCACAGAGAAAATGACAGCTTATAAAAAGTCTTCCCCAATTCAAATTCATTCATTCATGTGGATTATTGATACAAGGTCACTTGAGCCCCCTGAAGATAAGTCACTGTCATTTTTTCTCTGTTATTGAAAATACACTGTCATGCACCCATCTCCTAGGTTTCCCTTTCAAGTTATCTCTGCCAAGTCAACCACCTGCATAGTAAAATGGTATGGGTGGTATCTTTTGATTCATGTATAAAGTGGATTTTAGGGAGGCAGAGGAAGTCATCGAGGATCACTGTCTCTTCTAGAGTTGTCACAATCCAGTTGGCAGGACAGAGTCAAGATGACTCAAGATGCAGTAAATGACCTTGGTGTCTCTGAGGTTTATCTAAGCTCTAAAAGCTCTCCACAGCTTTTGCTGTAGTGGCCTCTATGTTGGAACAAATTGTTCCTACCCATTCCACCAAAAGAAGTTGGCATATGCTTGAGGTAGACACGCCCTCTCCCCAAATCACCAAAGACTACCCTTGACCTGGTTTAGCCCATCTGCGCAGACAACACCAGATTCAGAGACTCTCAGAGTGGGAAGTGATCTGAGAGGCCATCCCAGTCGATGTACCTGAACAAGATACCTACCTGCATCACATCAGAAACAGTGGTTCCTGGAGACCCAGAATGAGGGGAAACCAGCTCCTTCCCAAGGCAACCCATTTCACTTTTGTATTTCTCTAACTGGTAAGAAGTTTATCCTAACCATCATGCTCAAATCTACCTTTTAGTGACTTCTACCCAGATATGCTAGGTCTGCCTTTTGGAGCAACCGAAAAATCCAAATCCCTCCCCATCATGTTCCACATCTGTTTGTAGAAATTTTACCCAATTTTGAACAAGGAAAGAGGGATCTGATAGGGAAAGTAACGATCCACAGACCATCCCTTGAAACAGAGTAAAACACAATTCCATCATATCCATACAGGATTTTTTTTGTTCCCAAAGCACTTCTATAGATCTTGTCCCAAAGAATTCTCAAAAGCACCCTTTGAGGGAGACAAAGCAAAAGCCTCGTGTTTGCTTTATGAAAGAATCTTAGCTATGTGTTTTGACAATAGATAAAGGGCAGTGGAATTAAAGAATTCAAAGTCCAAGCATGATTTGGCAAGGCCATGAATTGAAGGGAACACAGTACACTTTTTTGTATTTCTTTGTAAACCTAGCCCTTAGCATCATTCCTAGAATGTAACAAGCACTTGGGAAATGCTTGTTGACCGACAGCTTAACCATGAGAGTGTTCCTTAACAAAGACACATCTCTGGCTCATGGCCATAATTTTAAATGCTTCTACACCATTTTATCCTTATCTAAAAAATTCTACCGGATAGACTGTGAGTTAGTTGAATATCTTTTCCTTAAGAAAAGGAATCCAAAAAGGTAACCAGCATTAATAATACTCTATCATTGAGATTACCCATTTTCAGATAAATCCTAGACCCCAGGTTCTTAACCTAGGATCCATAAATAGAGTTCAGGGTCTGTTAACTTGGATGAGAAAAATGAAATCTTTGGCACTTACCTTTGGTTACTTCTATAATCCTCTCTATGCCCTCAGCTGGGCCAGGCCTCTGACTTGGCATTTTTGGTTAAGATTGACCAGAATTTGTGTTCCATTGATACAATCTTTGACAATTGAGCACAGCTATTATACCACAGGAAGGAAGCATCTGACAGAGAATGTTCTACCTTCTGTCTATAAGTCATGTTTACAAACTCTACCTAAAAGATGACATTTTCCATTTCCAGGTAACTCAACTTCTGATGCCTTTAGTTAAGAAGAAAAGGTTCCTGGTCTAAAGCATTACCCAATGGGTCTGAAAATCGAGCCTATTAACATCTGTTTCCAAAGGCTTCTCAGTGACTAACTGCTCCCCACAACTCCACCCCACACCACATACTTTCCTCATCCATCATTTTGGCAAGTTATCTTTTTCGTGCTCAAAGTGTTCAAACATTTGCAATATCTTCATTCATGAGAGTCTGGGAAGAGGAGGAAATCAAGAGGTAATAACGCAAGACTGATTCTGTGATAGATGTCTTTGCTGTGTGCCTTGCGTACCTTCTCATAGGGGATCTGTAGGAGCTCCAGGACCACAGCATGGGCTCCCATGTTTCGCAATAGTCGCTGCTGCTGTTTTCGGCTCTTCCGTACAGAGGCACTCTCTTGGACACACAGTTTGCTAAGTCTAATTAAAATCTGGAAGAAAGCAATAGGTCTGCTTAATGGGTCTTCTCAGAAGTACTAGAGCTCTCTGAATATGAATTGTATTAAAAAGAGAAGAGAGGGGAAAGGTAGCCAAGTGGCAAAAATAGGTGGGAAGCACCTCCACTGCTAATATCCCTACTGAACAGAAAGTAGGTATACAAACAGCTGCCTAAGACACTTTTCGTAAAAGTCAAACATATTGGTTATTGGTTGCTATATAGAGAGCCTGTTTGGAGGCTCTCCAGTCTTCAGAATGATGTTTTTTTTGATATTCAATTCAATTCAAAATATTTATACTACAACACTGTAAATAGGGGGAACCAATCATAAAACAACTGAAAATAAATGTTGCCAAATTACACAAAACAAGCCTGCCCCAAAAAAGAGATGTAAGAAGACACATCTCCATCTCTCCATTCTGCGGAGATGACACGTTTCCCATGTGAAGTACGATGTCAATTTCTTTTTGATGCAATGATCAACATGGCTGATTGATTTCTCTTAATCCTCTTTCTTTGTTGTTGTTAAGAAATATTCTGTATTATATGTTCTTGGGGAGGGGAAGGGAAAGGGAAATGGGGAAAATTTAGGCACTAGGAAAACAAAAATATCCACAAAATTCATTTTAAAATATTTATTAAACGCTCACGGCAAATAAAAACCTAAACACCAGTCCTTTCTCTCAAGTCTCTAATGAGGCTGGAGTACAAAGACAGGAAAATGCATAATAATGCCAAGTGGAAGAGAATGCTTCAACTGTGGGGAGATTAGGAAAATGCTTCCCATAGCAGAGAGCCCCAAAGCCTAGAGAGAAGGGAACTAGTCTAAGGGAAAGGGAAGGATGGACTGTATTCCAGCCACAGACTACTGTATGGTGCAAATGCACGGAGGCAAGAGATGAAAAGCTGATTTCGGAGAATGGGCCAACTGGGAGGAATGTGAATTGTATAAAAGGAAGTAATGGAGCCAGACTGTGAAGGGCTTAAAATTGCAGACTGGGAAATCTAAATCCAAGAGGCAGTAGGGAGTTAAAGAAAATTTTTGAAAAGATGAATTCTTTGGAAACGTAGCCACAGACCGTAAAACCTGAGAAAGATAAATTCTTGTGGAAAATATCGCCATTGCTTAAAACCTTCTCATTTTGGATGGCCCAAAGCTAGAGGTTTTAACCTGGGATCTATGAACTTTTTTCAAAAAATATTTTGATAACAGTATTACAATATAATTGTTTTTCTTTGTCTATGTGTTACTTAATACATTTAATAATATTCCGAACTTGGAACTCAAAGTTCCAAAATTGTTTTTATATGTAATTGGAAAAAAAAGAAAATACTAAAAAAAAAATCATTCTGAGAAGAGATCCATAAGTTTCATGAGAATGCCAAAAAGTCCCTAGATACAAAAAAAAGCTAAGAACCCATGCTTTAAAGCTAAGGGCTGATTTCTACAGAGAAAGAAGCTAAGATGTTCAGGGTGCCCGTTGATCTAGCGCACTGGCGTAGTTTACCATGAGAAAGGACAAAAAAAAGGGGAGGGGGATTGGAATCTTACCTCTTTTACCACTCGGTAGTTGTAGCTGCTGGTACTTTCATGCTTTTGCGACTTGTTGCTCCCTTCCTAGTAACCAAAACATACATATTTCCTGTTAACTGCACAATTCAGATGTGACTATACATTTTTAGTATCATATGTAAAGTGGATGACTGAGTCAGCACAAAGCCTGGAAATCATTTTCTAGTAGCAGTGATGGGGACTGTGTCAGAAGGGCACCATGTTTCCATGCGATACCAGGCTGGCACTAGCAGTGCAGTCTCAGCATATTTAGCAGTCATTGTCAGTAAAGTTGGCTCATCCATCCTGTGAGTCTGGATTCCATGTGTAACCAAGGTAATTAATTAATACATTCAAACAAAAGCTAATACATTGGTGAAAGAGAATGGTTGGAGGCAAAATGAGGGAACTGTGGCTGCTTTTCACACTTTGAGAAGCAAATTATATTTTGGACTTGTAGTTAAAAGTTTAGTACCTTTAGGGAGAAATTGTTTACCTAATTTATCAGGGAGCACATAGTTTAAGGGATAGAGGAACAGAGTTGCAAAGACCTGGGTTCTAGGCTATACATACTAGCTATGTGATGACAGGCAAATCCTTTAACCTCATCATGCCCCTAGGCAATTCTCTAAGATGACAAGGTCAAGACCACAGCTGGTTTTTAACAGCGGTAACAGATTCTACACTGGGACATTCTGATGCCACTGACATGACATGTTTGAATGATTTACTTGGATTTACAATTTAGCTTCATCAGGAATGACTTAAGATTCCTCACCTCTGTTTTCTTGTGTTCATTTTCACCAGATACTCCATCCATCGTCTCATCAGGTCCCTGCCCTTTGTACACCCAAAGTTCTGACTTTTCCACTATGGATCTCAGTTGGTCTAAGTCTTGTTTGATCTGTTTGTAATTGTCAACATCTTGGCTGGTGACAAGCAGTTGAACCTTACATGAATATAATCCATTAGTTGAACACAACACATTTCTGAAGGACAAAAACTACAATGGAAACAGCTGAGACCCACAAAAGGCTACCTGTTTGAATGCTTGAAGAACTTCTTGCCTCTGACTGAAGTGTCTAAAGAGAAGCTGAAGAGCCCCTGACACAAGGGGTGGATAGTCATGCATGGTCAAATGGAGCAAGACTCGGAGAAATGTTCTGCCTCCATGATCGTCCAAGTCCAATGGTGTGTTCTCTTCACTACAAAAATGGGGAAGGGGAGAAAAGGGTAAATTTACTGTAAACTTTCCCACCTCACCCATGAAGCACCACATGGCAGAAAGGGCCCAGAAGTCCTGGGGTTGGGTCTCATATCTGATACTAACAAGGTGTGTCTAACTGTAGACAAAGGACTTCAACTCTCTGAACCTTTTCCCTAATCTATCAAACAGAATACATGTTATATCATGTATTTTATCATATATGTTTGCCATTAGAACTCCATTTTGGTGAGTCTGGGTCCCTCTATTTGTCATTTTCTTTCAATATCTAAAAAACAACTGGAGCCCGTATCAGTAATTCATTAGTTAGCACGTTCATATATACAACTCTCTCTTTCTCTGTTCCTCCCCCTCGCTTTCTCTTTCAATTTTCATCAGTTCTCTCTAAGACACACATATTCATAAACAAACACATATTAACCAGACCTGGGATGTCATTCAAGTAGGTGGTTCACAGAAAGGACTTTCCATTCCTAAAACAGAGGCACCTGCTCTGTAACTTATAACCTTAGAGAGTTGTCTGGGGCCCTGAGAAGAGATGCTAAGTAACTTGTCCAGAGTCACAGAGCTAGTTATGTGTCAGAAGGAGGATATGATTAAAATCTAATAATAATGGTATTGATAACATTAATATCATTCCCTTTATCTCCTTCAATAAAACCAAAAAAGATAGGGATTAGGGATGATAAGGATGTCATAAAGATCATCGTTTATTTCAGAGAACCATTGGGTGACTTGCCTAAGGTTAAATAGCGAGTAACAGACAAGACTGAGTTGTGAGGTCTCAACAGCTCTGAAAGATTCTAGCTGATGTGGTGACCAGTCAGAACTGAAAGCAGGCCACCCCTTCCCAGCAGAGCAGTTATGGACTAGAGATTTCCAGCTCTTGCCCAGTGGGGTCACACTGACCGGACAGAGCTGATTCAATCTAGCTAGCCCTTGCCACCTGACCATGACTTCACCTTCCTATGCTCTTGCATTCAGTCCCTCTCACCTTCATTTTTCACCTCTTACTCTGGGAACAGGAATCATATCAATATTACCCTTATTTCTAGAAAGTGTCATTCATTTACCCCATAGCTCCACTGCTCAACCCTATGATTTCACCCTTCCCTGTCAGTTATCTCCCCATCTGTGTCTATATTAGAAAGGAAGTCTTTCAGTAGCTACTGAAGGACTACTTGTCAGGCATATTATGGTGGAGATCACTTTGGTATATGGGTTGCACTAGCTGGCTGTTTCCAGCTCTCAAATTCTGTGACTGTGATGCTTACAGGCAGAAACTCTCTTCTGTATATGTATCCCCGGTGCTTAACACAGACGACAGCACTTATAAATACTTTGTCACTCATTAATTCATATAGACATCTCTTCTAGCTACTGCGGGCAGTCAGAATTCCAAGGAACCAACTAAGTAAATTTAGCCTGAAAAAAGTCTGTATTTCCTTTGACTGCAAGAAATAAAGGCCCAGGGACAGACACGAGAGTCCTCTCCCCAACCCCAGAAACAGTTGCCATATAATATTGAAATATACTTTCCTTCCTCCAAAGATTCCCTCAGCTTGCTCCTCAATATGTTCAAAGTCAAGAGCTCCTGAAAAATGAGGAATATATATATATTCATTTCATTTGAGAACACTAGCATATATGACCGCAGCATTTGGAAATGTTTTGCCAGAAAATGTTAACTGAAATTTATCATCAAAAAACAATTTAGATTTAAGTCCCCTGACATTTTCTAATGGTGTTCCATTCTCCTTAAATAAAATTACCATCACTTTGAAGAGAAAAAAGAAAAATTATGACCAACCCTAGGCTCCTACTCCCCCACGCCATTCATTCCTAAGTTATAACACAGATAGCTGCCTCACTGAGTGGGTGTTTCCTAGGGAGTGAGGGATTCATTAATCTTCAGGAAATACCCGGGGCCCTCAACTGCTAAAGAAGTATTAGGCAGCTAACCAACTCCTTGATGTCCGGAATCATTTGCTCTTATCCCTGAGCACTTACCAAAAATACCTGTGCCCTTACCACATGGGAACCAGAATTAGAAATAGTAAGTTAGGAAGCAAGCTTTCTCTTACCCATATCATTAAATGCTTGTGTTGAGGTTTATGTGACTGCTCTTCTCCATGTCACTTTCCCCTCGAAATCTAACTCTTCCTTAAGAGAAAGTCATTGCCACTACATAGCATCACTATAGTGAAATATGCTCAATAGGAAAGTATATGTTGAACCTATACAGAATTGTATGCTGTCATGGGAAGGGAGGGGGGTAGGGGGGGAAGGTGTGGGGAGATAAAATCTTAATTTTAAGGAAGTGATTGTAGAACATTTATAAATAAATAAAATTTAAAAAAATTTTAAAAAAAAGAGAGAGAGAGAGAAAGTCATTGCCTTCACCATGCCTGGTTTCAGGAGGTTTAGGGCTAAAAGCAAGCATCTTTTTTTCCACTGCCTTTTACTTTGGGCAGGCATATCTACTCTAATAGTCCATTCCCAGGGAAGTGAACATAATTTCTCTATGACCAGAAGTTCCTCTGAATGGATCCTGGTTTCAGGTGCTACATGGAACACTGTCCAAGTGCAGTAACCCCAAAGAACGCTGACTGCAAACTTTAGGGCAATTGCTGCCTATTCTGTTCCAATGGAGGCCAGGAAAATGCCCCATGTGTCTGTAGAGGAACTCTGGCTGGTAGGTACAAAGCTCATGGACACAAACACCAAGGTCACCAAGGCCACTGTTACTGGTCATGCAGTGGAAGGACAGAGGGAGAGTCTAAATGTTTCTAGAAGGCTAATGGGGAGAATTCACAGAGAAGTCTGATCAGGAATGTGGCACTCTGAATTTTCTGGTGATGAAAAAGCCTGCTTTGCAAAAAATGTCAGTTGCCAGGAAGCCCCCAGGACTTGTGGTAGAGTTGCTGACTGATTCTGAAGAAACCACTAAAATAAATATACTTATCTTACTATCTAAAAGCAAAAAAAAAAAAAAAAAAAAAAAAAAGAATGAAGGAAACTTAATCTTCCTCATAATGGAACATGGGCTTCTCCCTGCAGGATTGGGCATAGAAACACAATGAAAATACTTGAGATCAAAGTTAGAGTAGATCTTCAGTAGGAAAAGAAAAAGAAAATGGAAAAAAGGAGAGAAGAAAAATCAATACATTTTTTCATCCTATTTTTAAGTCTAGGTGAAAACATTTTATGTTAAAAACCCTATAAGGTTCACCACGTCTAAAAACATGAAAACCAAGGTAGTACATATCTGACTCTCTATCCACTGCAGACCCCACTCCATCTTTGCAGACCCATTGTTGGAATAACTGACCTGGTACATTACTTGGTCCCTCTTGACTGCTGCTTCCTGAGGATGTCTCAGAAGTCTGCGAATTGCTTTCATCAAACTCCCGTTTAAATATGCACAGGAGGCATGAGATCCTATAATCCAATCTCACATTCAAAATAAACTGGAGATTCAAGTGGAAATGGAAACAGATAGGTTACATTCATATACTGCCTTTAATACATCTCCCCCACCCCCCCAACTGGGGCACTTGACCTGGGTCTGGTTTCAGCCATACCAGATGCTCTGAAAACTTAGTAAATCAAATATTTAGCTGACTTGTAAACAGCCAGGTTAAATAGAAATGTGCTTGGATACAAAATCATCCCATATCCCCTTAACTTCTTATGGAGTCTTCACTACTATAGCCACAGGTATAAATGGTTAATGGTAAATCAATACTAAAAATGCTATTTTGAAATTCAATCATATTCAATAGTTGTTAAGGGCCTTTCAGTAGAAAGGATAAAATGGGATGTTAAGGAAAAACTAGGAGAACAGAGAAAAAAAATCTATTTTTATTAATAAACCATTTGTAAGGTATGGTACAGTTAAAATATAATTGTTCCTTCTCATTCTAGGTTCTGTTTGCCAATTTTTTTCTCTTTTTCCTCTTTTTCTTAAAAAATAATCCCCTGCTATAAAGGATGGTACTTTTAGAGATGGAAGGAGGAAGGATACAAAGTAAAATCTAAGTGATATAAAAACAATAGATTTAAATTTTTAAAAAATCTATTTTTTACAAAATGATATATAGTCATAGAATTTGACTCATCCTTCCTCCCTCTCTCCATCCACCTGTTTCATATACGAGCATATCTTCTCACAACGCTATCTTCATCCTACTCCTAACTGGCCTTCCTGCCCATAATCTCTCCCCTTTTGAGAGTATCTTTTACATAGCTTCCAAAATAATCTTCCTAAGGCACGAGCCTGATGATCTGTTACTCCCTTCCCTGCTTAGCCTAAAACTTTTCGTGGGTCTTTTACTGACTATAGTTTAGAATATAAATTCCCTAAGCCAGGCACTCAAAGTCTACAGTTTTTCTGCTTGTGAACCTCTAGGCTTATTTCCCATCATTCCTTTGCCCATCCTCTGCATACTAAATGTTTCCTAGTCCCATGACCATGCATTCACAAAGGCCAGCTCATGTCCAAACATTCTGCTTTCTCCTTAAAAGTGAAACTCAAACGCTACCTCCCCCATTTCTTAATCCTTCGTCATAGGATCACAAATTTAGAAATGGAAGTGACCTTAGGGTCATTCATCAGAGAATCACAGGGAGAGAGCTAGAAGGGACCTCAGAGACCTTTTATTCCAAACCCCCCATTTCAGAGATGAGGAATGTGTAGTCAAGTGACTTGCCTACACTCAATACGGGCAGTAAGTCAGAAAGTTGGTATCTGACTCCAGGTCTTTTGGCTCTAAATTCAGAACTTTTCCCACAAGACAATCAGCTTAAAAAAAAAAGTTTTCCCTTCCTCTTTGTATTTTCCTTGAGCATTTGCTCTGTATTTCTCCTTTATCCTTAACATACTCTCCTTTTTCTTATATTTATTTGCTTACACGTTGTATTCCCCCTCTGACTCCCATACTCCTGCTATCAACAGACTGAAGAGAGAAATTCAACCAGTTTTCATTTTAATATCCCTTACTGCTGAGCACAGGGTCTCACACACATCGCTGCCATACTTGAGGATCTGTGCCTTTGTCAATTGAGGCACTCTCCTCACTGTTGCCAATTATAATCTTTTCTCTCATTTATTATATATTCCTTGAGAGCTGATGTGGTCAAAAAGTTCATCCTGCAATCAACCTACATGCATTTTCTTTGAATGAAAAAACATCACCATGTCCATACACAAAGTCACTGCAACCTGGATTTTTCTAAGTAATCCCATCATCCTATCTCTAAATAGAGATAGCCACCTCATACTTGCCAACGTTTACATCTTTCTGTTCTCATTTTACTGCAGCAGCTAGCACTTTTAGAGTGATGTCAAATAAGAGTGCAGAGAGAGGACATTCTTGCTTTATATCCAATTTTGTACTAGTGTTTCTCCAAAGCAAAAAAAAAAAGTTAGTTCCTTGGTTTTAAATATATTCTTTTGACCATATTAAATAAAGAGTCCTTTTAAGCTTATGCTTTTTAGGATTTTTAACATAAATCAGTGTTCTGTTTTCTTAAAAGCTTCTTCAGCATCTGTTGTGGTTGTGTTAGAAGGATTCTCTCTCATGTTTCAATTTTTGGTTCCTATCAAAAAAAAAACCCTACTTCCATAATTTTTTGAACATGAGTCCTCTTTCTTTGATCTCTTTGGGGTATGGGTCCAGTAGTGGTATAGTCAGGTCAAAGTGTAAAGTACAGTTGAGGAATTTGAGGGGGAGCATGCTTTCCAGAATGGCTGCACTAATTCACCACCCCACTAACCTGCACGGTCCAACGTTTGTCATTTTCCTCTTCTGTCATCTTTGTCAGTCTGATGGGTATGAGGGGGAACCTTAAACTTAATTACATTTCTCTAATTATTAGGAATTTAAAAAATATAATTATTGATTGGTTTTCTTCCTTTGAAAACTGCTGGTTAATATCCTTTGGCCATCTATGTATTAAGGAATGACTCTTACTTTTAGAAATTTAATCAGTTCCTTTTTACCTTCAACTGAGAGCTTTATCAGAGTCACTTGCTGCAAAGCTTTTCTCCCCCATTTGTCTATTTCTATTCTGATTTTAAATATAGCAAATGGAGAATCCAAAAATGAGAAAAGGTTTATCTAATGTTTAGTCCCCACACTTTTTAGAAAGCCTCAGAAAAAAAGGAGCTAATAAAAAAGTATGGTTAAAAGTACACTGTATCATGCTTTCAGTAGACTGATGGGGAAGCAGACTTCCTGTCTTGGCAGAAAAAGTGGAGAAATACAGGAGCAGAAAGGAGCATATGTTGTCAGCCATGGACAATGTGTTGATGTTTTATTTAACTCAATTTTTTCTGCTACAAGGGAGGGTTCTATTGGGTGGCAGCGGAGAAGTCACCGAGAGATGATAGTGATGGGAGAAAGTGCACAAAAATTCTTAAACAAAGTAAAACTTTGTTTAAGTATTTTACTTTAAAAATAAATCTGAAAATAGAAGAAGTCTTCATTCTTTTTGGAGAAATTTTGAACCAGAAAACTCAAAGGGATTTTCCAGGAGGAAAGTAGTAGCTAAAGTGGGCAAATAATATCCCCTCCATATTTTCCTAATGTATCAATAAAGATCTAACAAAGCCAAGGGAAGATCTCAGCAGAAACCATGGAAATACTAGAGGTTAGAACTCCAGGTTATGTCACGTTCTGAAACTGATTCTCATAAAAGAAGCTGTGGGATGAAGGAGATGGAGCACTGCATTTGCAGTCAGGAAACCCCGGTTCAAATTCCTCCTTGGACACTTACTAATGACATAATACCTCTCTTGACTCCAGTTTCCTCATCTGTAAGATGGAGATGATAAGAGGTTTCACCTTCATCGGGTTGTTATGAGGATCCAATGAGATAATGTATGTAGTCCTCAGCAAACCTTAAAGTGCTATATGTTAACTGTCATTATTGTGAAAAATAACGATAATGAAAAAGCAGAGGAGAAAATACAACTGAAGAGGTTTTTATTGAAAAGAAAGCATAATTTGAAGGTAATGAGGATGTAGGTCCTAGCTCTGTTGCCTACATGAGCTTGGACAGTAACAACGGACACAAAGCACTTAGAATAGAAGCAACTGAAGGGCAGGGACTCTTCCACTTCTTTGGGAGCCTAGCACTTGTGACAGTGCCAGGCACTAGTAATTAAAAATGCCTATGAGTTGAGTAACTACACTGTCCCCTTTGAATATGAACAAAGTCACTTAAATCTTCTGAATTTGAACTTCCTCATTCGTAAAATGAGAGAAATGAACAAGATGCTCTCTAAGGTAACTTTTGGCTCTTAATCAATGATCTCATCAATTATCATTCAAGGAAACATCAGACTAATTCTAAGCCCTTTGACCCTATCCAAGCAAGAGTACTACAGCTCCACATTATGGAAGAGATTTCATTTTTAAAATGCTCTTCTGCCCTTGGGGTCACCCATTGACTAGAAGGTACCTGAAGAATTTCAATGATCTTCAGTTTGGTATCCATGACCATGATATCTTCTTTCTCAGGCTCCGTCTGTTTCACATTTCCTTCGGGGGCAGCAGCCATAGGAGTCATGGGCAAAAACCCTCCTCCTCTAAGAACAACCTGAGTCATCAGTTCTCCAACTCCATGGATGGATCTCATCACATTACTCCCTAGGAAATGGAATGGACAATCTTAAAGTTATGACCTCATCTCTACAGGTTTTCCCTTGGAGGGCTGAGGTTGGGCATATGCCTTTACAAGTGAGAACTCGACTTTATCTTTTAACTGTTTTCTCTCTGTGTTGGCAAGTTTCATATTGAAGAAGAGGGTCCCTGGCTCTGAGATCATCAATATACAACTGTTCTAGGATACTAACTAAATCCAAGTGATATGAAAGGTAGTCATCCTGAGCCCCACAGAGTTGATTTACTTTAAAGACAGCAGGATTCCAAATGGAAATACTTCTCTTCAAACTGTGGAGTGCCAACCCTGGAGAGACACCATAGGACCCACCTTTCCTCCTACCTCCATGCCCCACCTCCCCCAATCCAAATGCAGTATAATACATGACATAAGACTACAAGGATTTTATAATCTACTCTAGTTGAGGAAACAAGACATACTTTGAATAAGATAGTATCAAATATAATGTCATTATATATTCATATGATAAAGAAAAAGCTACCACTTATACAATATATACAGTTTGAGAGAAGTATATGATAAAAGGCAGCAAAGACTGAAGTTCAGAAGGAATAGGAATTTTTTTATGATGACAATACTATAATCAAACAATCTACCCCCTCATTTTTTAACATTCATTTTTTAGAAATTTTGAGTTTTGAATTCTCTCCCTCCCTTCAATCCTTCCCCCACCATTGTGAAAGTAAGCAGTCTGGTATTAATTACATATGGCAATCATTGCAAAACACACTCCCATATTAGCCATCCAACCCTTATTTCTTACCTTTATTTTCTTCTCCTTTCGCCATTTTGCTAATAGGGAATATGGTGGTCACATGTACACAATCTAAGATAGCCAGTAGGATCTTGGTTAATCGTAAGAGGTCAGAGAAGTTGTAGAAACCAAAATAGATAAGATTTCTGGCCAAGTTTACAACCTATATTTAAAAAAAGAATTAAATAATCTTAGAAAGAACATAAAACAGAGTTCTTCTTTCTGCCTTACTTTAAATCTGACTTCTGTTCATAATGACAAGTTTGCAAAAATTCTTGACTTTGTGATGACAGAAGAAACTCTATTCAATTTATTTTATACAAGCTTTTATGAAATAAGATGGTTAGAAATCTCTAACGAAGAAAACTGCCCAGTTATTCATTTTATTTTACTCTGTTATAGTTAATAAGAGGAGGAAAAATGTTGACCTATTCTTTTGCTCTACATGATTCCCTTAAAGTCATTAAAGTACCTTTTGATTCCAAATTTTCTAGAATTTTATCACACAGACGCTTTCCAAAAAGCTAAAGATCAACACTTGGAAACGCAGCTTTAAATACCAAATAAACTACTGAATAGTCTAATGGTAAGTTCACGTGAAGATAGAAAAATGTAATATAAAAGGTAACTTTCTTGATGTGAAAAAGATTAAGGAAGAACATTTCACTTACTGTAAAGGACAGGATACACTTTCATCTCTGCCATTTTGTATGCTTCCACTCAGAATCTACATTTGGCTCTTATATTATTGGACAAAGCTGTGCTTTTTTTTTAAAGACTGCTCTCTATTTTGATTCAGGAGCAAATCTAAACTAGCATCTCTATATTACAAAGACTAGGGCTTCAATACAAAAGTACACAAACAGATGTGTTTATTTTCCAATTCACCTGTTACTAAAACATCCATTTAAGATCTGGTATTTTAAATTTTCACATTACCTCAAATGTGAGCTTATTTTTCTCTTTATCAGAAAAAGGAAATCTCTGACAAACCACATCTCTTAAATATTCTTCCACAAATTCCATAGTCTGAGCAAACCTCTCTTTAATTTCATCTTTGGAAGTTCCACTGCTGTCATAGCTGGAAGAAGAAATAAAATTTAAGTCTTTGGGCTGAAACTCAACAGATTATATAATATATATATCGTGCTTCTTTTTAAATAACTGAAATGAGGAATAGAATTTTACCCAACTCTGCAAAATATTTCACAAATACAATTTTTCAAAAACCAACATTCTTTAAATTACATATTTCAAGAAAGTTGAACATGGAAATCAGACAGTACTTTGAGGAATCGCTACAATGAAAAGTGACATTTCAAGATTATTAAGTTAAATATTCTTTTAAAATTTAAATAACATTTAATCTCCACCATAATAGGCACCTTAGAGCAATGACAGGTATAACGTAGTGGGGGAAGACGGCAATCTTAAAATTTACTAGCTTGGTTTCCATAATCTCACTTACAGACTCTAGTTTATTATAACCAGCATTAAAGTTAGTTTTCAAATGATTCCTTTTTTAAAAAAATACATGCCAAGTTCTGACAAACATTTAAAAATAAAAACCAACTACAAATCCTAATTTATGAATATTCTCTGGAATTACGTTTAGAAACCTTCAAAAATGGCATTTGAAAAATATAGTCCTTCAGTGACTATTTGTCTGCAAAATGTTAATGGTCCCCTATTAAAAACATTCTAATGTAAATATGAGAATGTTATACTAATGATGGTAAAAAATTTGCTTTGAATTATTTCCCAGTTTTGATCTAAAAGTCCTATACACTTGCAACAAAAATTTCTATGGAATGATGGAATTTTGCAGGCTCACTATTTAAAGCCAAACTACCTTGTATTTAACTTTTTTGCATTTTCTTCCTTCATATTTATTCTCTATGTAGTTATACATATAGTATAAAGAGTCTCCCTCTTTAGAAAATAAGCTATTTGTGAGTTGGGATTATTACATTTTATGAACTTGTATCTCCAGCACCTAGGATAGCATCTGCCTGAAATACAACAGGTCATTAATAAATGCTAATTGAGAAACTGGTTTTTAAAATTTAAAGCCTTCTTCCCACAAGCATCCAGAAATTATCTGAACTTGTAAAGTGTGCCTGTCATTTCTGCTCAGAATATAAAAGAATAAAAATATGCAATGGGTTTGATTGGAAAAGAAAGTCAGCTTACTCATCAATTGCTATTTCCGAGGGAATCTCTGACCACAAGCGGGCATACTTCACAGGAGTAACCTGTTCCTGAGGGTCTCTGTCAACATGCATATGGAGCATCAGTCGACAGAATGATGCTCTCAGATCATAGGGCAAGTTCTCATCAGACATGCATCGAAGAATGAGGTCTACATCAAGTTGGCCAGATATTTCATTGATGGCCAGATACTGCCGATCCAAACACATTCTAGCAAACAGGTTCAGCTGATACCTAATAAAAAAGAGAAGAAAGAACTTTTAAGAAAGCCCTACAAGCCAATGAGCCATCGAAATGTAGTAATTATGGCACCAGGTGGCACAGTGGATAGAGTTTGGGGCCTGGTGTCAGGAAGACCTAAGTTCACATCTGGCCTCGGGCACTTGATGTTTGTGACCTTGGGCAAGTCATTTCTCTGTTTGCCTAGCAGGCAGGTAGGAGGCTCATTAGATGTAGGGCAGGGCTTGGCATCAGAAAGACCTGTGTTCCTCAAATACTTCCTAAGTGGGTGACTCTGGATAAATAACTTAATCTGTCTGCCTCAGCTTCTTCAACTCTAAAATGGGACTCATAATAGCACCTATCTCACAGAATTGTAAAGATCACGTAAGATATTTGTAAAAAGCACTTGACCCAGAGCCTGGCACACAACAGGTACTATGGAAATATCATTAGCAGTTATCATTTTTAAAAAAAGATACAGAATTATACCTATGTATTCACACCTTCATGCAGAAGTTTTTACATCTTACACCTTCTTTTCAAACAACTTAAAATCCATTTCATGGCTCCCCTCCCCAACAAAGATGCTCTCACTTGAGTTGTCATTTATTAGGAAGTTCCTTTCTTAATACCCCTGGAGTAAATTAACTCACCAGATGATGGCTGCAACTTGGGAAAACCATAAGCCTCAAAGATCGTTGGCAGAGATCTTCTACCATGTGAGAAAATCATTTTATTTCACAAAACACATTTTCTCATCAACTCTACCCTCCTTGTCTTCTTTCGCAGCACTAGATGGAAGTCATTTCGACCTCCAATCCTTCACACATATCCCCATTGTCTATGTTCTTCAGTGTGGATTTCTGTACTAAGCTTTATGTTCTTTTTGTTGTTTGTGCTGGACTATGGTGCTTTTTTTAATTCCCCAAATTTGAAAAATATTCAACTGCTACTAATAACCTGTACTAAATTTCTGTCCTAAGTTTCACTGAGATGTACAAGTGAGCTTGGAGCGCTGAAAGCTAGGCCAGAGGAATGAAAACTCTGACGGTCCTCTGTCAAGTTGTAAAGGACTTTTGCTATGAGACCAATGATGGATTTCATAATAAAAACTACCATATATATATATATATATATACACATACACACACACACACACACACACACACACACACACACACACACACATATAGTACCTACTATATGCCAGACATCGTGCTAAGTGCTTTACAATTATTCTCTCATTTGATCCTGACAACTCTGGGAGGTGGGTGCTATTAATTATAATTAAGTACAGTTATAATAATTACCCTTACATTCTATTTCTATCCTCTCCAGATCTACCTAGTTGATCTGTAGATGATACAGATTGGAGCAGAGAAGCTTATCTTCAGATAGGCCCCAGGACTCTCTTGTGCTATCCAACTCTAGAAGACCATTTACTAAAATTAACTATCGAGCTCTAGAAGGGTGGCAATCTGTATTACTAGAGGGAGTAAAAATGCACGAATACCTTGTTAAGTTTTTGAGTAGGACTTGCCTAGCTCTTACATCTTGAGTGGTCTGAGGTTGGTGGAAATTTCTAGTTGACCTGAGAGGCATGAATGACTAGAACTGTTAAGATCTAGCTAAGTCTAACTCAACAGTAATCCAAATCGGTGACCATCCTGGTAGTGAGTGTCGCAGGTGGAACGTGGAACCAAGCACTCTGAATCTGAACAAATGCTCTCACTCGAGCCAGGCTAAGCTGCTATCCCTGGGATGATGATATTATGGAGCTAGCACATTAAGGCTTACGAAATGCCTTACACATATCTTCCATGCATCACCTAGAAGGCAGTATAATTCAAATGAAAACAAAAGCCTGGCACTAGGCCAAGGGTTTTTAATATTTCTTTTGTGTCATCATCTCCTCCTCAGAATACCATTTTCAAACAGTTGAAAGAAAAGATTATTTCCAGTTAGAAGTTAGTGAAAATAAAGATTTCATTTTTCCTACCCAGGTTCAAAGGGCCTCTGAAATAAATCCATGGACCATCGATGGAGCCCAGGTTAAGGACCTCTGCCCTAGGGGTGATGCTTACTATCTATCTGAACTTGGGCAACACATGCGACTAAGCTCTGCTCCATTTCCTTATCTGTGAAATGACAAGATGTGGATGGGGCAGATGGCCTCAGGGGTCCTCTTTCTAGCCCATGACGACTTTTCTCAAAACAACTGCATGAAGGTGAGGAAAGGGCATTATTACCTCTTTGGAAGAGAGGGGGGCACAGACCCAGAGAGATATAATATCTTCTCCATTGTCGCAGACAGTAAGTACGGAGGATTCAAGTCCAACCCGGGTCTCACCTGACTGCAAGGCCAAAGCTCTTCCCACTACGCTCCATTGCTTCTCCTATACTAAATTCCCAAGCCCTGAGATAATCAACACCATTCTTGCTTTGTTATTCATCATATGACGCAGATAACTTTGTGCCTTGACAGCAAGTGAAACAGTGAGCATGTGAGCATTCCTGATCTCCTAGCGCTCGGGATTCCCACGTCAGAGTCAAATACCAGGTGTTCTGATCACCTGTAGTAGCTGAGGACATCCCGGTCTTCTTTCTGCCCTTCTTTAGCATCCTGGGCCAGCTCCCGGACACTCTTACTACGGATCTCCTTGTTGCTGTCTCTCCAAAATAACCAGACCTCTTCCTCATCTTCTCCAGCTTCCAGAGCATTTTCACCAGTGGACACTCCTTCAAACTCAAAACGAGAAAGAACCAACCTGGATAATGAGGAGATGAAGAACCAGTATCATTCATTTGAGCTCTTATGGAAGCCACTTGGACTCTGGAGATGTTGCAAATCCCATACTTGGCAATAAAACAGGCCTTTGGCTCTAGGAGCTCAGCTCAGAAGATGATCTAGGCACTTGAAACTCAAATATCATAACTTCACACTACAAATGCCCAGGGCCTACAACAAATTAGGTCAGGCCTAGAAACATTTGAATAACCTAGAGTCAATGACAAATTAGATTGTGCTTGGTAGACATAAACATCTCACAAACAAAAATCTCAACAGCATGTTTAGAGTTAAAAATTAAGAATATAACCCCTATCCTATCTATGGTGAAATGCTTTTTTCAGAACAGACCTCTTTCATATAGAGCAGCTATCACTATTGTTGTCAGGTTTTTCCACCCAAATAAAAAAATGTCAGGATGACATTTCAGGAATCTCTCAGTATAGTACAGTCACAGCAAATAAAAATTACTTCCTTCCAGACCTAAAGATGCTTAACATTTTTGCACAATTGTAAATATTTCACATTACGTTGAGTGGCTAAAAAAAAATGCTCACATTTTAATCTCAACTAAGCCTAGCCAAATGAAAGCAGTGGAACCATCTTGAAGAAGAGATTAACATGAATGCTCTGCATGCAAATTAATAAGATAGCACTTTCCAAAAGAAATACATGACACCATCCTATTTTGGATAATTATACCTCCCACCAAGTATGATTCCTTCAGTGGTTTGGATTCATCAGGCAACATACATTAGCTGGAATCTTCTAGCACTTTCAATGCCTAAATCAACTCCCATCTCTCCAATAGCCTTAAAATCATCAGATTGCCACTCACTTAGTCTCAATCAGGATGTCAGCATTGGTTGGGTTCAGCACAGCTTTACAGATCAGTTCTTGGGTCACCGGAATTGACTTGTTCATGGACACACACAGGTCAGAGAGGTAATCTAAGAATCTATTGGGAAGTAGAAAACACAAAAAAATGGGTATTCTCTTCAGATAAAAGAAATTCTTTCCATCTAAGACCCATGGATTAAGATGCCCTGAAAATAGCTAAGGATAATAGCTGATATTTGTATGGTGCTTTAAGATTTGCCAAATGAAGCAATGCTTGAAAAGTGGGTAGGTCTACACAGCAGACTCTGAGAAGGAGCATAAACTGTGAATGTCCTAAGGATCCCCACTGCCAACTAATATTACTGGAAACCCAAAGTCTGGGCACAGAAAGGAAGATTTTAAAGGAGATAAGTGAAAGAAAAATGGAAGACAAGGAAGAACTCAGAAAGGAGTAGAGGGAGAGAGAGAGAAAACAGGTATATGATGTCCTAGATTTTAGGACCAGAAGGGACCCTAGCTATCCACCGCATTTTAGAGATAAGGAAAATGAGGCCTAGAGAGGGAAAACTATTTACAGAGGCAGAATCAAAGTCTTGATTTGCTCTTAAAAGTCCCACTTCCATACACAGTTCTCTTTGTGCCACTGCTCCCACATATAGTATCAGAGTGCCACAATCCACCCTTTTGCTTGCCCTCAGTAACTACACCAACATCACTGGCTGTCCCCCTTTGATCTAGTCAATGTCAATATAGGAGACCTTGAAGTAAACTTAAAGAAATAAAAACAGCCTGTATACATTTAGCATCGTTTAGTAACTTCTGTGTTGACATGTGAACCAGTCAAGTAACAATTCACTCTGGCCACAGCGATATCACCTGCTGGCAAGGCTCTAGGTCAGTAAGGAATGATGAGTCCCTCTGCCTTCTTAAGGGTAAGAGTTTGACAAGTGACTTGGAAAAAATTCAAAAGGAAATGATTAGCTTCATTGAGACCAAGTCCTGGTAATCTCAAGGAAATATAACCTAAGAGACCTGAGTTGAGTTCCCTGGCCTAAAAGGCTGGGTATGCACCCCCTGGCAGTCCCCACACCTCACCTGGGCTCCCGGTTTTTTCTCACAAGGCTGACAAAGGTGTCAATCTCTGCAGCAGTAATATGCTTCTCCAGGAGTTTCCGATTGTTGTGGAGCAGAGCTGTGATTGTGTCTTCCGCCAGAACATCATAGCCAATTTGCTTCTGCATGAAGCCAAACTGCTTGGCAATGTACTCCTTTGGGAGAGTGGGATTGGGGGGAACAAAAGGCATTTGTAATCATGTTGAGAATTAAAGGAAAGAACACAGATAGATTGATCAGAGTCAAAATTTATAGAGAAAGTGAAGTGACTGCCCCTAGAATTTTACTTTGGGAATAATATGTCCCCCCAAAGTGAAAGCTAAAATGTTCTTACACCCCCATATTTTACTAAATCTGCTAACTGAATATAACTGAGCAAAGCATCACATAATTCTTTCAGGTAGGGGTGTTGCATTAAGTACACAGTTTGAATTTTAAACCAGTGGCAATTTTCAAAGGTCAGACTTTATTTATTAGCTCTGAATTTATTACTAACTTAAGAGGATCTAACTGGTGCTCTCTGCTCTATTCGTGTCAAGCAGCTGCATGTCAATTCCTGTTTGAACCCTTTTGAAGGGTTTCATCCCAATTTTTCCATCTCAAAGGTCCATGTGAATTGAAATAAATCCCTGTGATCATCTCTATTTTATAGTAATAGTCATAAAAAACCTGCTTTCAAAATATCAGAACATCCTTATTACAATTAGGTGCTACAAGTACTAGTAAAATCCACTTTATAGATGTGGAAAGTGAGACTCAGAGAGGCTCAAGCACTTGCCTGGAATCATATATTTAGTAAATGACAGAGCCACAATTAGAACTCAGGTCTCTCCTGGTGTTTTCTACTACACAATGATCTTCCCTGATGTTCTAGGGCAGGTGTTCTCAACACTGGATCCATGATCTTGGTTTTTATGTATTGTGATAAGAATATTTCAAAATAATTTGCTTCTTTTGTAAACCTAGAAGATTACAGTGAGGGGTAGCTAGGTGGCAAAGTGAGTAGAGTGTTTGGCCTAGAGTCAGGAAGATCTGAGTTCAAATCCAGCCTCAGATATTAACTTGGTGACCTTGGACAAATCATTTGCTTGTTAGCCTCAGTTTCCTCA
This sequence comes from Potorous gilbertii, assembly GCA_028658325.1. Lineage (NCBI taxonomy): Eukaryota > Metazoa > Chordata > Mammalia > Diprotodontia > Potoroidae > Potorous > Potorous gilbertii. Next base: position 41,292,335 of record CM053772.1, on the reverse strand, counting down.
TCTGTAAAACAGATAATAACAGTGCCTATCACCCAGGATGTTGTGAGGATCAAATGATATTTATTAGCATTAGTCTAATTCCTAATACATAGTAGGCACTATATAAATGTAAGCTATCACCACCATTACCATTCTATGTTTTACATTCATCCTATTTTATGCATTCACAAACACATGATTTATCAGACCGCCAAAGGCATTCATGACACAAAAATGTTTAAAAATCTCAGTTCTAGGGGAACACTCCTAAAAGCAAGGCTTTACCTCTCATTTGGAGACTTGAATAGGGCAGATAATTATCCTTCCAGGACAGTCTGGATATAGACTTCCTCTGTCTAATTCTGTGGTCTATTATTCTACTGAGCTATATAATGTGTCAGTGGGACATACACCTTGGAAACTGACATGGTCATCCATCATGGGCACTGAAATGACCCTGAATTCTTGAAGGCTATACCCACAGAATGAAAGCTCAGGAAGATCCTCCAAACTTGGGAGGAATCAGAGGAAGAGTCAGTGATGGACAGAATATCCATTATTTGAAGAACACGCTCAGCTATGTTTGTAGATTCATCCTCTGCACTTACAGGACATACTTCTGATGGAAGGGTCAAGTGAGATAAAACATAGAAAGTACTCTACAAGCCTTGAAATGCTAGAATTAGTCATTATGACCACATCATGGCACAAACTCAGACAAGAATTTGAGTCTAGCCCTCATTTTTAAAAATTTCCTCATAGCCCACATTCTGGCAAGGGAAATCTAAATTACCAATTATCCAGACAGATGAAATGAAAAGATTCAACAAAATAATGAACAAATTAGACTTGTATGATTTCATATTTGATTTATGAAATTAAGCAAAGAAGAGATGGGGGCATTCAAAATTGTTACTGATCATCACATTTCAAGGGAATTGCTAAAGGTCAGCCTACCTAATGATGGCAAAGGAAAAAAATATTGCAGAAGAAAGGCTAAATTTAATTCCAGAAACAATGGACCGAAAATTTCATCTCACATGAAAAAATTTATTGCTTAATGACTTGGAATCAGATTTATCAACCCAGAATTCTTCCAGACTTGTGCCAGGTTCAAGTTGAAGAAAAATCGTAACAGTTGACTGGAATAGAAGTAAGAAAGACAAAAGGCGAGGAAAGAAGCACTCCGGTATAGTCAAAGGTAGAGTGAAAGCCATCCAGAATTCAGAACACCTACGTTCAAGTCTCAACACATGGTCCAAGGGATGTTTAACATCTGTTTGAACCTGAGCAAATGAATTGATCTCTTGGTGAAATATGCAATTCTCGAAGACTATAAATCTGCAGAGCAGGAGCTGATTGGCATTGGGAGAAAGAATTTCCTCACCAAGAGTTCCTGATACCAGTGAAATATCAGGTTGGGAAACAAACAAAAAATCCAAAAGTTTGAGTACACTAGGGTATTTTTCTTCCAATAAGAGAAGACACCATGAATACAATGGAAGGTTCCATAAGAAATCAGGATGAAATCAAGTCAAATAAAATAATAGCTTTCATGGGACTTTTGTCGGGGTCCCTGGCTAAAATGGCTCTCTGGTGCCTGAAAAAAAGAATCAGCATCTCTCTAATCAGCATTTCAATTTCCACCCTATCCATTAAGGGAAAAATCTATGAGACACATTAATTTGACCAGTGACAACTTCATTTAGGAAGTCACATTTAATTAACAAACTCTACCATCATTCAGCTACTCATCAGATTAGCTCATTCCACACCTGGTTCTTTCTGTAGTCTTGTTGCGAATGCCTTAACACCCTGTAGCATAGCCGGCAGATGTGTCGGAAGGGAGCATGCCGCTGGTCCCCCAGCTCCTCCAGACGGAGCATTGGTCCATCTCCACAGTCTGTAAAGGGGGCCTGCAGTAGCTTGAAAATCTGTAAGATGTTTTAACAAATGAAGATGGAAAATAGCACTGTCACCCTACTTACCATTTGTTGGCCCCTAAGCAAACATCGGGATTTAGTGAGTCAAAAGCAACTGAGCACCTACTAAGTATAATATACTCTATACTCTGTAACTAAATCATACATATTTCATTTGTGCATTCACTGAACAAGTACTTATTCAGCTTGTTGACTGACTGTTGAAAAAGGAGCTTTAAGTCTCAAATCAACAAAAATTTAGCATGTGTAAAGGACTTAATTAAACACTAGGGAAAGAACAAAGTTAAAATGGTATACATGGTCTCTGTCTTCACACAACTGATCATGCAGAGTACAATATAATGGATTTTAGTTCCCCAATATCCAATCTACTGATTGCAAGAAATCAACATTTTCTAAAGGAATCAATTCCTCTTTAAGAATTCCCTAAAATCATCACCCATAACAATCCATCAGTTCCAAGTTTAACCAACTGAGGCCTAACTGAGCAAAAGTCAGAATTTATAATGGTGGGATATCTTGTGGACTGGGGGTTATTAGAGGAAAAAGAGAGGAAGGGAGATTCATGAAATAATCATGAGGAAAAGAACTGAGAATGGAATATCTAACCTTCTACTTCTTGTCAATCTATTAACTCACTACTTCAATTTATTTGAAAACCTTAGCCCCAGGAATCAGATGCCCTTAGGGGTAAATAAGTCTCTTCTGGGGGAATCACAGAAGAAACTCTACACAAAGAAAGATTTCCATTCATTCTTTACAACCTTTCCCGTGTCGTGGAGCCCAGCTGACCTGCTTGAGAATATTCTGTTCTCTCATCAGTTTCTGGCGCTCTCTGTTAGGTTTGGAGAATACTACTTCAAGCACATCTTGACCTGAATTAGTTCCACCAGTGACAAAGTAAACTAGATCTTCAAGCAGCTTGGTCACAGATCTAGAAAAGAAACCAGAATCACACACTCTCAAGCTGGAAGGAACCCAAGAAGACATTTCCTCAAACCCATATCTGAGCAGGAATCCCTTCCACATTCTCTCTGATGCATGGTCATCTAGACCATTCCAGCTTCCAAGGAAGCCCTCTTTATTTGGGCAAAACTCTAAGGGTTAGGACACTTTCCTTTATGTTAAGCCTCAACCTTTCTCTCTGGCATTTCCAAACAGTCCTCCTAATTCTGTCCTCTGGGGCCAAGCAGAACAAGCTAAGACTTCTTCAACATAATAGATGTATTCAACTACTTCAAGCCATGTGGCACCTTTATTTTGTCAGACTAGAACTTCCTCCAGGAAGTCAAAGGCAATTATAACTACTGCAAATGTAAGGAATATTTGACTTATCTTCTCCCTTCTTCTCCCAAGTCTTCCTCATTCTAAACATCCCTAATTCCCTTGTTTGTAAGAGACCTTCAATGGCAAATATATTATATACTGAACCTAGTGAAACCAAAAAGTATTAAACAAGATGTTGGGGTGTGTGCATGCGTGTGTGTGTGCGTGTGTATGTATGTATGTGTGTGTGTGTGTGTGAGATATAGATAGATATCTAGATATAGATATGACAAAATGCTCATCTCCTTAGTCAACAGTTTAGTAACCAAGTTCCTAATCAATAAATCTTCTCCAAATTAGAAGTCTTTCAGAATTGAGGGCAGAAACAAATTACAAATTACAAACAATTACAGAATTATAGATGATTTCAAGTTGAAAGGGACTTCAAATGACATGTAAGTCCAACCGCCTCATTTTGCAGATGGGGAAACTGAGGGTCAGAGATGCTTCCTTTCATTACTGAAAACTAAAAGTTGGAATCATCAGTGCTTTTTAAGATTACAAGGATCTGGTAAAGAAGTCAGTGATCTGATCCAAGAGGAATGAGTAAAAGCCTCTGCTCCCTTTACAAACAGTTGCAAGATTCTCAAGGGGCTCATGAGAAGAGGTCACTAGTGTACCAGGATTGCGTATTCTAGCCCACTGCAAAGACATGTATTTATACGCCCTGTGGACAAGAGAAAATGCATTTCACTTGCTGGTCCCTTTACCTTCTTTCATTCTGTGTGATGGTCCCCTTTTCCAGCTTGCCAGCAATGGATCCCAAAACCTTGCTTGCATCATTGGCAAAGTCCAAATCCCGAACCTCAGCAGGAGACACTGGAACTATGGCAAAAGCTTCCTTGTCCTCCTTCACAGGAGATGTGCCAATCTGAAAAATTCAAGAAAATCCAAGAAACAAAAGGGTTAAGAGGCCAGAAAGTGGAACTTCTATTGGGCTTAACTATATAAGGTAATGGAAAGGGCACATTTTTTCATGGTGCTTTATATTTAAATATCAATTGGAAATTGAATGGTCTTCAAGTTTATAAGTCAAAACATTGTTAGCAGCCAAAACTGTTCTTAAGATAGGCATGAAAATCCAGGTAATTGCATAAGCTTAAAGACAAGAAGCTAAACTAAATGGTCTCATTATTTCTACAGTTCTGAGCTTGCTTCACTTCTTTCTGTGGAGAATTCTTTGGGAGAACTCTAGTTTGGCCATGTTCAAGTTGGTCATGAATCAACAAAACTTGACATGTCAGTATGTTTCCCTTTTGGACACAATGAAACCCTTTCACTGGGGATCAACCAAAGACCCAAGCCAGCAGCCAAGTTCCCAGACTTACTTTAAGCATCACCGGTTTTTCTTCTTCCTTGTCAATGGGGATATTTGTGCTGTGAACCCAGGTATTAGTGCACAGGTGTCTGAGTCTGACGTAGGAGTTCCTTTCAAAAGCAAACAAGAATTTATCTAGGGCATTTCAGGTCATTTTTTAGGTAATTTCAGTAATCAGCATGTTTCAAAACATTCCAACTGCCCCCTCCCCGCAAGTAAATGTACAGAAGATAATTGGTGAGTTTCATTTTGGGTTTTTTTTTTTTGGTGATTGTTTTTTAGTTGTGGTTCTTTCTTTTATATACACTGCAATGCATATCTTTTAAAGTACCTACTAGCACCAAGTGCTAGTAGGTGCTTAATGCCTATCAATTTATGATAATGGTTAATTTCTTTGGCCTGGCTCACAATCTTTTTAAATTGTCAGATCTGGCATATTAAAGCGGTCATACCCATGACAAGTATCCTAGCATCAACTTCTTAAATCCTGTGGCTTTTTATGGGCAACACTATATCCTCTGCCGCTCTGGCCTCCAATTACACTACTATTTATTGAGGGTCTGATATGTTAACCACACATTTGAATGCAGGATACAGAAATACTAAAAAATAAATCATCTCCACCTTTAAGAAGCCTGAGTTAGCTGCACTAATAAGTAACAATAAATAACACAAGATGACAGTGAGAATCTGTTACCCAGGGAAATTTTCTTTAAATATTTAAATGCATCTGCAACCTTATTGATTCAGGAATGAGGTCAATTCCACCCCAGCCATGTATGTCTAGTCTCATGCACATTACCGAAACCTGACCAACCTTTCTCAGCAGGAAGACATCAGTATAGTACTAAATCCATCTCCTATTCTTGCCATAGCACCCAGTCCTTAAATTCTCATTGTAACACAATTCCTTCATGACAGTCTTTGCTTTTTTGGGGGGAGCAGGGGAGAGAATCCTTTGCTGGTTAATATATTGTAGTATGCTCTCACCCACCATGGATCTTTCCTCTATGTAACATTCATATTTAGATTTTTGGAAGCAGTGGCATTCTGTGTCTCACTTTCACAGCACAACACTACACAAATGAAAACATAATTCTTTGTTTTTACAGGAGGCTACATAGGGTCAGTAAAAGTGTTCTGCAATTTTCTGAAAATGGAGTCACCTCTCCTCCCTTTCAACCCTAGGTCCAAATTACTGTCCATATTTTGTCTGTCACTGATATACATAGTATTCAACAAGCTCTATTGGGTATCTTCTTAGATACATATTAAAATATAGGTGACGCATTCTGCATTCATTTGGTCTTCTCCTGTGTTAATGGACACATCCGCAAATATGCGGGTGCTAAATAACCACATTCCGCAGGAATTCAGCAAAGAAGGAAAAGAACTGAAGACCAAGGATTTCAGAAAGGCCTCACAGAGGGGGTGGAAATGGAGCTGGGCTTTGAAGGATGGATTGCATCTGGAGAAGCGAAATGAAGGCATCCAGGAAAGAGGAATAACATCTGTAGTGTTATAACATAGCAGAGTGATGTGGTAAAGCTCCTTTAACACCCTGTTAACAAATCTTCCCTTTCTCAATAGAAATATGGAGCTCTGGGCATGAATACTAAATATAATGGCCAACTTTTCTGATATGCTGAACTGGCTTTTTTTTTTTCAGGGAAGCTTACACAAGAGGGGACTAGTTAAGGATATGCTAGGAAATATAGCAAAAGGCAAAATATGTCAATATTCTTTAAAAAGAATATTACCCATAATATAATACATATCAATATTTAGGTGTTATAAAAACTGTATTTCAACTGCATGTTACCAGTGATAATTTGTATGTAAGAAATAATATACCCCCAAATTCTTCATCTCTAGATCCATATTTCCAAAGGTCTATTGGACATCTTAATACTGATGTACCATAAGGACTTCAAACTCATCATATCCAAAACCAACCACCAGTACCTGTCGCTCCTCTCCAAACCAACTCCTTCGGTTTTCCCTATTTTGAGAATTAATTTAATTCCTAAAAATCCCCCGCTCTGAATCAAGATCATCTATGTGCCCCTATTCTTTAGATCCTTTATCTAATCAGCTGCCAGGTTTTGCTGATGCTTCCCCTACACATTCTCTCTCATTAGGCTCTTCTTTTCTTTTCTTTTCTTTTCCTGCCACCAATATCATTGGTCAAGTCCTCGTCACCTCTGAACCAGACTAGAGTGATCCCCTCCTAACCAATCCCTTCCCACTCCCAGTCTCTCCTTTGTTTTACTGATTGATGAGTCTTCCTAGTATCCAGATCTGATCATTTTCTACCTCTGCTCAAAAAGTTCCTGCTGTTTCCCTCTACCTGACAAATAAAAAGCCTGACATCCAGGGCCCTTCTATAATTTTATTTCAATTTCTCCTTTCAGCTTTATTTTCCATCACTCTCCACAATACAGCCCATGCTCCGAATAAACTGAAAAACTTTTTTTCATTCTGGGCCTCTACTCATTCTACTACCAATGGCTGAAACATCTGCTTCTAACCATGCTGACCTACTGGGGTTCTATTCATTTTTCCAGGTCTATATGAAAAGCCATAATCTCCAGGAAGCCTTGATTCCCCATTTTTGTTGAAAGTGATCGATCATTCTTTAGAATTCTCTTATCACTTTGTACATGGATCACTGCCAGTCCTCACCATTAGACTGTCAGGTTCTTGAGGGCAGACACGTACTTACCTAAATACATTTGTTCTGTACAGAGCCAGTATTTACTAAAACTTTACTGAATGAATGTTTGATGCAAATAGAGCCTTCCATAATATACCACATTCCCTCAAAAGCACATCAAAACTAAAATCTTATCTTATAACTGCAATATTCATTAGTACCCTTACTACCATCCACTGAGCCATCCAACATTTCCAATATACCATTACCAACATTTTTTCTTTCCTATTATTTCTTCATTTGGTCAACAGCACCCAATCAGGAAGGGGAAAGGAAACTACAAATACTAAGACTATTCAACTTAAATTACTTTCATGTGTCTTCCTGACCACGGCACGTCATAACTGGGCCCTTTAGACACTTACTTGATAATATGTTTCAGGTATGACTCCTGAACAATTAGATGAAGGTGGAGAGAATAGACTGTTGGATTTGCAACTGGAAGAAATAAGTTTCAAATGCTACCTTCTCCATTATTTCCTATCTGATCTCAGGCAGGTCACTTTCCCTGTCTAGCACTTGGTTTTGTAAAAGAAGGAGGTTGTATTAGGAAACTATCCATGTCCCTTCTGGCTCTAAATCTATGATCCTTTTTTCCAAAGGACAAAGGGTTCCAGAGGTCAACTGCTCCAAACATTGGCTAGTTAATACAACACTGACCTTCCTCAGGAAAACCTGGATGTACAACTTTTCTTTCTACAATAGTGGTTAGTTTGAGAGATGACAAAGCAATGAGGCTGCTTGAGCACTGGAACTAGACATGAGAGACCTGAACTCTTGATCTCTAGCCATTTGATACTGGTCAGATCACAACTTTTCCATGCCTCAGTTCCCTCATCTGTAAAAAGAGAAATGAGATTATCTTGCCTCCCTAAAGGGCTGTTGAGAAATTTCAAATGAGATAATGTCCATGGAAGTAGTATATAAATTTGGAAGTGCTGTGCTAACCTATAGTAAAAGGCATCATCATTAAGTCAGGTTCCAAACAATGAGTGACTCCTAAAGGGGACTGTTTTTCTATCGTACCTTGGAACAAGGCTATCACCCCCTCGCAAAGTGGTGGGATCTAGCTCAAAGATAGAGGAGATGTCATTTCCTTCAGGCACAGAGACCAGAGAGTATGCCATCTTTTCCTGGGCATTTCGTAGTCTGCTTCTTGATGCATCCTGATCTGAGTCCACCTGAGGAAGAAAATTCATCAGAAAGTCAGAAGTGGTTTGCCAAATTCCACATGTACTAAAATCATCTTTTAAGCCGCAGGTACCAAGAAGAATGACTCTGAATGCCAGGAGCTGGCAAGAAACTACACCTCTGTTTCAGAAAGGTCATAAAAATTGACAATTAGCACTTTGGCCAAAAAAAATTATGCAACCTGCCTCCCACAGCAATGCCTTTTAAATCAACCTTGGGTAACAGTTCTGGTCTTCCATGCAAACAGTTCCACTGCTGATAAAATGGGGCTGAGTTCACTTAAAGGGATCAGCCAGAAACCTAAAAGCCTCTAAGTCCAATTCATCTGAGGACTTTGCTCTAAATATTGGTCTACATTGATCATATTAAAGGAACAATCCATTTTTCAAGGAAGAAATGGCCGATTTCAATCCAAGAGCAGCCCTAGTGTGTCTAGAACAAATGTTTTTACAAGAAGTTTCAGATCCAAGCTCATTCACTCGCAGTACATGCTACCTGGGGCAACTCATTTATTAACCTTTCTAGGCTTGAGTTATTTCATCTGCAAGATGAGGGGGGTGAATTCAGTGGCTTCTAAAATATCCTTCTATATGCTGGTCAACTGTATAGGTTATATAATCAGATGGGTCCAGTTCATTCATTCAGAATCGAATAGGAAAGTATGTCTTAAATAACTTACAGGTGAAATTGTACTGAAATATCAGAAACCTGAGTTAGCAAGAAGCTCAAAAGGCCTACTGAATAACCTGCACTTTCTGGAGAGACAGTAAAATCTCCTCTTAAGGAAGTTCTTTCAAAAATAGGTCAGATGCCCATCCACCTGAGATATTTTGAATTTTAAAGTAAATCCTAACAAGAGGCTTGGGTTTTTAAGGTCCTTTTTATCCCTGTACATTTCAATGGGCTTTATTTCTCCCTGCCAGTGAGGCATAAGAAAAATGCCTTAATAGTCAGCAGAACTTCAGATATTTGGTAACAAACTCCCACTGGGAATAGCAGGTTTTCCAGCTCTCCCGACTGGCTTCTCTTGGACAGAACCTTTGTTTTCCAACAGCAAAGAAAGTAAAGTGCATGACTTAGAGAAGAGGCAAGTTAAAGATATCCATGGCCAAAGGGAAAGAGGAGACAGAGTCCTCCTTTGAAGTTTGGGACAGGCTCCCCAAGATTTTGCCTTTTTGCATTAACCATTTGTCTAAGTATTTTCCTTCCACCACCTCCCCTGAAAAACCTCAATATCCTGAACTTGCCACATCTTCCTTCTTTTCTCCTTCATACCTTTCAGCGGCCTGCTGAACAGAACCCCGGTTGGCCCACATTTGGTAACTAATACACAATCTGGGGCCCACAACACAGCATGAAAACTGCAGTCAGGCAGAACTGATTCTGACCGGATGGAGTCTGCTACACCTTACCAAACTTGCAAAGAACTCCATATACCCTTTCAGATCTAAACAGCAATGGCCACTACACAGAAGACTATAGCCAAACTGTGACCTGGTAACTAAAACTTCAGAGAAATATATGAGAAGGTCCAAGAGAACCTAAGGCTACCAAAAGGCAGCTCTGGCCAAATCTTGGCCACTTCTTACTTCCTGACATCTCGTCCTTCCGAGGTAAGGCTAAGCAGATCACAGCCATTCAATGTGCAGGCTACTTTTGCCATCTAGTGGACAAATAGCATAAATCAAGAGGATCAAGTCTAAAACTTGAACATTTTTCCATTTCTCCTTTTTAAATGGAGGATTGAAAGGCACTGCTAAATACACAGCATCAACCACTGAGGGAAACATAATGCATTCAATACGAAACCTAGAGGGGGAACAGTTATGAGGAAAAGTAGAACAGAAAGAAATACTCTTAAACCTATCATTTTCCTACTTTTCTACTCTTCCACTAATGGTACCCAATCTACCAGAAAAGTGGGCTACAGTTAAAGTATACTATCAATGCAGGCAACTTCCTGACGCAGGAAGAGCGAGGTGCCTCATCGTAGCGGCAGTGAGCTACACCTCTCTCAAAGCCTTCATGGTACCTTTATCACATCAGAACTACAGTTTTGAGTAATATCCAGAGTAATGAAACTGTGTGTCTTACACCATTGTCATGGACACTGTGCCCTCATCCTACCCCTGCCAAGAAGAAGTTAATTCTCAATAACTCAAGGTAGATTTTTCTTCCTCAGATAAGTTACCCCCATAATTATATCTCTGGCTAAAACTAAAATAATCTGCACATGTGATCATGAAACCAGTTAGTAATATTTTATAAAATCATAGTGAATGGGCAAATGTCAAGATTTTCAAAAAGAGAAATTAAGTATATTTTGAAAGTAACAACCAGTAAACCTGATACTGATTCCAGAAAAGTTCTAAAAATAAATCAGTAAACATAGTTGCCAAACACTTAGATAGGGAAAAGGTGATCACCAGGAATCTGCATCATATCATCTACATATATTTGGAAAAGAATGTATGTATGTGTGTGTGTGTGTGTGTGTGTGTGTGTGTGTGTGTGTGTGTGAGACTTTATTTAGTCTGCATAAAATATGTCTGCTTACTTATTAGACTGAGTCATGTTGCATATTCTACGGGACCTAAAGATCACATTAGCAATGCTTAGTGTACATACTGATTCATGGACCTTTGAACCAATAACTTGTCCTCTACTTAACTCACCTTAGGGTTCTACAATTGACAGGATAGAAATCATCAGCAAAGAAAGAAAATCAAGGGATTTTAGTTAACTACAAGCTCAAATGAATAAACAATGTTACAGCTGTTTGTTTTTTTAAAAGGTAACGGAAATATAATGCTCAGATCAAGAGAGTGGATAGCCCTACTATGTGCTGTCCTGATCATACCACATCAAGAATGGTATTTGTAGCACTAGGAACCAACATTAAGGAAAGGCAATGACAAACTAAAGAACATGCCAAGGAAGGTAACTGGGATGGAGAGAGGTTTACAAATCACACCATATAAACAATGGCTGAAATGACTAGAGCTATCCAAAGCAGAATAAGAAAAAATGTCAAGGATACATAATAATTGTTGTCATATGTATTTGAAAGGTTGTTATATGCAGGAAGCAATAAATCATATGTGTAGCTACAAAGGGCAGAATTGGTACTAATGCCTGGGAGGTTAAAGGTGCAGAATTTAGTTCAACCTAAAGGAGAGCACTCTAACAGCAGGATACAGCATCATACAGAGTAGTGAGTTCATTAAGCTCTGAAAATGTGTAGATCAAAGATGAATAATGGCTAAAGGGGTTTCTACAATGGGAAGGAAGGGAAACTGAGTGGCATCTAAAGTACCTTCAAGGGCTGAGAATTGCCAAGACATACATGGGAAGTCAAATTTGTTGCAGTCGTAAAATGTTTTCTAAACATCAAACAATTTTTGGATTGTCTATATCAACATTCTTTCCCCTTACTGCAGATATTCAAATATTACTATTTCCAAAGTGCTGCTGGATAACACATATAAAATTATTTGCTACTATCAAGCCCTCTACTATGTCCTAGTTCGGTGCTTCATCCTCGGGTGAAAGGCAATACCAATAAAGCATATTCTTGGTAGGTCCTGTCATGCTGGGAAGATTCTGAATATGATCCTAGTGACAGATGGAATCTGCTCTCCAAGGTTCCGTCACAATAAGTACCAAGATTCCATAATCAGTACAATGGCAATGAGGTGATAAATTCTTGGTCAATAACAAGGTCATTTAAATGTGGAAAAATTTGAAAAATGGCTCCCAGTCCTATGAAACTCCTTATACTATGGCAGTGATGGTGGTAGAGTTGAAGAAAGGGAGGATAAAGAAATAACTTTTAACCCATCTATAAACTTTCACTTAATTATAAGCAAGTTAAATGTCAAAAATTTTGTCCAGTGACAAATGGACTTCCAGACTACTGGAAAAAATGAACTACATCAACATTTATATTCTCACAATAAATTAAGTAAGATAAAAGGGAGATTCCTCTAACAGAAGGGTGACTTAGAGGTACTCTAGAGAAGCAAATGAGACAAACTGGCACTTTATTATACAGTAAATACAAAATCAACAAAAGACATCATTTCATGGCATACTGTCATACCATCTTACCAGTGCTCAAGATGAGAGTAAGCAAAGAAAAAAAACACTATAAAGATAATGAAAGTTTATGTACCAACTCTGTGAAAGTGATTGAAGAGGCAGAGGTACATTCTATGAAGAACATTTTATGAAGAACTTGGCAATATCTTTCATTTCAAATAAACATATATCTTGATGATCAGTGATTTTAGTGTAAAGATGGGCACAGTAAAGGATGGTGAAAAGTGTGTTGGAAAACATGACTTATGTCTGAGAACTCAAGAGTCTAAATGCTTGTGAACTGTTCAAAATCTTCATGCATCTTTATATTCAACATCTCCTTCCAAAACAGGGATGATACGCACTGGATATGCCAAACACCAGAAGGAATAAAAAAAACTGACTCAATTTTCATAGGCAATAAACAACCGATCAATGATGTGAAAATCACAGTAGAATCTGCTGTTTGTTTGTAGTTAAGTCCATCAGAATCTTTATAAAAAGATACTGTGAACAATTACAACAGCTTTGAACTGACTTATTCAAACAGATCATCAATGTTGATTGAATAAGATATGGAAAATAAGATATGGAAAAAAGATAGAGATACTGACCCTAATTATCATGTGGCTGGTGAGAAAATGGTTCAAAAGTTAGGGAAATCTGGTCGGAGCAATACTCTGATGCAGTAGGTAACCTGAGTCGGTCAAGACAGCAGTGTCCCAGAGTGGGAGTTAGGGAAGGGGAAGAGAGAGTTAAGTTATCCAGGGCATGATTTATGGTCAAATGTTAAGGCACCTCTCAAGCAGATGGAAAGGAAATGAAGCACAGGTATAGCCAGATCTAGATACAGAAGGGGACACAAAACAATCAGAACAGTGGCGACCCAGAGTCAGCTACAGTGGTCAAAAGGTGACGTCTTCCAGGGTTCCTAATCAAGACAGTAAAGCGAGTGCCTAGAAGATGTCCGGGAAATGAAAGGCATCTGACCTAGACAAAACAAGTAAATTGAATTCTCTTTAATGAAATCTACAGTTACCTAGAAGAGCTTCACTATCCACTCATGAAAATCAAAGTGGATTAAAAAAATGCCTTTTGCCCAAATGCTGACATGTAGCAGGATGGTCAGGACATGGAATCATTACAGATCAGTTCATCTGCCCGAAAGAGGTAGAGCGGATGGACAATGACAGGCAATAAGTTGGGGTATATCAGGACGAGCTGAACTGCGTCTGGGAAACTGGGTAATGCTTTTAATGATTCCGAACTTGTCTTCCAACCCATCTTTTCAACACAAATGTTCCACCAATGATGCTGCATGGTTATAAATTATGCAATATTTGCTCTCCAAATAATCAGTGTTATAAGTGACCCAAGGCATAATGGCAGGTGCATGTCAAAGTCAGCAAAATATTTGCAATAATAACCCTTGCACGAGAAGCAGCATAAAAGATATCAAAGAGGAAATGATGACTGGAGAAGTTGGTGGGTCAGTCACATGGAGAGTATCCCTAATACTGTCATAGCTATCTTTCTCACAGAATAAGATGTAGAGGAAAACCTTCAGCATATTAGATCCTCCTTGTAGGACCAATGGGAGCACATGAAAAGGATACCACAAGATGATGAGAAGGCATGGGTGGGTTTCAATCTCCATTGATAAAGGGAGCGTCTGTATCATTGAGTTCACTGATTCAGTCAAGCATGGTATAGTGGGAATATCACTGAGGGAATTCCTTTCCTTTAGGATAATTCCAAGAAGTAGGAAAGCATCCACAAAGTGCTATAGAAAAAGAAGTTATTGCTGTTTTCTAAGAAACCCTAAAAAATATTCATCACCATATCTCATGCTATTAGACTATAATGTGGGCACAACTTGTCCAAGTAATGTTTTTCTCTCCCTCAAAGTTATGAGGAGCAAAATCTAACTTTCACAGACCCCTTCCAAGAGAAAGACTTTACATTCCTTACCACTTAATACTTTCCAATGTCCCTTTTCCAATACTTCTTTAGCAAACAACACTTAATAGTTATTTGAAGTAACTGTACCTATACACCACCATCAACTGGAAATACATTCTATACTAGAAATATGCCATTAATTTGCAACAATATGACAAAACCAAAACAAAGAACAAGGATAGTTATCCATTTCCTGGCAACAGAGAAAACAGTAGGATGCAAATGTGCATGCTATGTCTAATATGACAACTTTACAGTCAAAAGAACACTAATTACAATATATTGTGTTCTTTCCATGAAAACTGAAATCAGTACCAGTGGTAGGTACCTTGCCATATAATCCCTCAAATCTTCATTTCCTTATCTATATAATGAGGACATTTGACTCAAGCTATGGAATATGTGACCAGTCTCTTCCAAAAGAACTAATGACTTTTCTTTTCGAGGAGAGGTAACAAGATACCTTGATTAACAAGACTGAAAGAAAATCATGAGCAATACTGTCCCGTATGAGTTGGCATTTTGACGTATACTGAAGGTACCCAGGGACAGATCGCAGATTCAAACTTTCCCTTTCATTCAAATCCAGACGGTCCATTTTCTAGACTCACAAAACCTAATTCGGTTGCAGAGCCTATGGTCATGCCCTTCTAGATGAAGACAAGAAGTGGTTCTTGCCCATACTTACTGAGGATTGAAACTCCAGGCACTCTTCCTCATAGTCAGGGTCTACCTGATGAAAAAGAATCATTAGGAAGTTTAAAAATCCATTGCTTTCTCAGGTTTATGGTCCCACTTTTACAAGGCTTGAAGGCCTGCAAACAATGTTAAAAAAAAAAGAGGAACCTCTTTCTTCCCTTCTACAAAACCAGCATGCCACAGCTACAACACACACAAGTACACGAGCACAACACACACATTACAATTGACCTCTTGCCAAGTACTTGGCTCTCAAGCCTAGACAGAGGGAATGGGATTGAACAACCATAACAGCGATAGTCTGGCTTAGATCAAAGTCTGGTAGAAATCAAATCAAACCTACAGAAAGGAATGCTAAGAAATCCTTCTTATTAGAATTTAAGATATAATACCTTCCAGCAAGAGCTATCTTTATCCTGGTAGAAAAGAGGTAAGATAACTAAAAACACTTATCTTGGCAAACCATTGTAATCAAAATTCTACACAGCCAGTTAGAAATTCCTTAGAGTCATATTTGAAATTTCAAAGTAGGCTTTTTATCCTCAACTCTCAAATATTTGTTTAAAGAGAAAAAGAGTCATAGAATAAATCACTCAAGGATCAGTTCTCCTAAAGAGCTTGGAACGTTTAAGCTCCACATTCTTCAGGTCAGTAGGAGCAGAATGCTGATTCACCCACTTATCAATAACCTTGAAGATCCATGATAAATAACACCAATGCACAAGACAACAGAAGTCTTCTGACATACTTCTATGTCAGAATATGACTATGAATAAATCTCAACATCTGCCACACTGCAGGAAGTCTCCTTAATTTAATGTATAAATTAAAAAGCAAATTCCTTCTGTCCTTCACTATTAAATCTTGCCTTTAAAACTCTTAACAGCCATTTGAAAGGAAATTATTTTTTTTAAATTTGACTTTTGCTTTAATAAAAGAGATTGGCCCCATCTCTATACTCTCAATGCACCAGATGACCAGGTTTCTTTATTGGAAGCTAAATAAAATTTAGAAGGCACTTTTAAAGGTTTTCTTCTTGCAGAAAACTTTATCAAAATTATACTTGCTCTCATACCCTAATATATATTTATAAATTTTCTATTCCTTCACATTTCTGGCATATTCATATCATGTATCTGTCTATAAGTAAACTCATAATTATTCCCAAACTAGAGTGTGGAATATGGTTGAATTTGACAAGATAGATAAATGAAATTCATTGATAATCATAAAATATCATCTGAAGGTTAGTTTCTAAACTTCTTTTTCCTCAAATCTTAATCGAGGTACCAACAACTAAACAAAATGAAAGCATTTTTACTACCTTTGTTGCTATGTCTTCTGTAGAGGTATTAATAAGCAGTCATAGGGAAAGGTTAAGGAGGAAACGTGAGGTGTTAATTCACAAAATAAGAGAGCATGGAATGATACTGAATTGACTTTACTGGCTGTATGATGAAAAGGAGGTGATAAAACAAGGAGAGATAAACCAAGACCCTGGTTGCACCTTACCTCTGCTGCTAAGTAATGCCCAGTAGCAAGATGTTTGAAACGAAAGAGACTATTCCAGTATCCTGCTCCACCACGGCATGGGTCATGTTGTACCACCTAGCAGGAGGAGTGACATACCATGTTAAAAGAAAATGTAATGCATTTAGAAAGTCACAAACAATTCAACATATTTAAATGGACAAGAGATTAGTAAGATCATCTTAATCATCTTTCAACAAGTCTTTTGTAGGTCCAAACTTATAGGAAAAGGTAAATGCTATTTGTTACTACTATTTAGTTATTTTTCCTAATGTTAATAGTGGAAAAGGATGGAGAGACAGAGAAGAAGCAAAACAGAAAACAGAGGCACTCAATTCAAGGGGTGAATGAAAGAACCTGACAGAACACTGTTTAATCATAAAAAGCAACAAATATGTGGAATACAGAGAAATATGGGAGCATGCAGAATCAGAATCAGGAAAAGTATCCTACA
>CM053772.1:41187130-41274637 GCA_028658325.1 Potorous gilbertii | reverse complement strand
GTGAATGAAAGAACCTGACAGAACACTGTTTAATCATAAAAAGCAACAAATATGTGGAATACAGAGAAATATGGGAGCATGCAGAATCAGAATCAGGAAAAGTATCCTACACAATGACTGTAATACTGCAAGTGAAAAAATATACTAAATGGCAGCTCAACTCAGATTAACCGCAGTGCCTTAGTCAATCAACCAACCAAATATGTGTCAAACACTATGTTGTATATTGGGGAGATATATATATATGTAAAAGAGAAATAATCTCTGCCTTCAAAGATCTTACATTCTATTATGAGGATACAACATGTTGCTACTACATTAGCCACAGAAAACAGATGAGGAAACACATCTCTCTCTAGTCCCTCAAGAGAAGTGGGAGCTTACAAGGGCAGAATGGTACATCTGCTGTGTCCATGGGTTTTCCTTAACTCTTTAACTGTCTTTCTTACCTCATTGGGGTGACATATGTGTACATGTCAAAAAAAAATTGATATGTAAAATAAATGACATCAATAAAACTTTTTTTTAAGGAGAGGATACAGAGATTTAGAGTGAAGATTATTCACATATTTGTTTCTGCCCTCCTCCCACTCCTTCCAGCTTACCTCCACCTCCCACAGTGCTTTGGAACTGGTTGCAGAAGTGGCTGATTGCCTCCCTGTGGTCCTCAAGAAGACATGTTGTTTCTTTCTATGCTCATCACAGGTCAGAAACTTCTCCTGCTCTGCATGGAACAATCTGACCACATCACCCTAATGATGAACATGCATGAGATAAAGGAAGCTCTGACTCAGGTGACACAAGATGATGAAAATACAAGCCAATCTCATCAGACAGCTTGAACCTACCCCTTTTAATATATCATCTTTGTTATCACTCCATTTCATGAAGAGGACGATTTTCCAGCTGGTGTTGCAGTTGACAGAATTGACCTGGAAAACAAATGATTAGGCTGACAGAGTGTCCAGTCAAGAAGGTCAACCACCACCCACCTTTCCTCAAGCTCATTAAATCCTCATTATGGCACAGCAGATAAAACTGAGGCTGGGGGAAGAACTCTGTTAGGACATCAACTACCCAAATACCCGAAGAGTCAAGGTGTGGCTACACTGCTAATTAGGGCAATGCCATTCTGTGAGAAGGAGAACAATATTCCAAGGAGAGACCTAGTACTACAATTCTTTGATGGAATTGACTCAGTTGTGGCTCCCAGGACAAACTTTCTTCATCTTGAAAATGTTACTTGTTCTTCTAAATATCTCTCATTAACGTAAAGTGAGCAGAACGTCTTTGAGAGAAAAAGCAATATTATAAAGATGCTCCACTATGAAAGACTTGGCTACTCTGGTCAAGACCATGATCTAAGGCAATCCAAAGGATCCATGATGAAGAGTGCTAACCATCTCCAGAGAGAGAACTGACGAATTCTGAATGCCGACTGAAGACCAGTTTTTTCATTTTCTTCTTCTTGCATTTTTGTGGAATTTTTTTGCAACATGGCTAATATGGAATTGTATTTTGCCAGATATCATATGTATAATCAATATGATATTGCTTGCATTCTCAGGGGTGAGAGAGGGGTGGGAAGGAAGGAGAGGATTTGGAACTCAAAATTTTTTTTAAAGAAATGATTATTTTTTTTTAAAAAATATAATTGGGAAATACTTACTAAAATAAATAAAAATATAATTAAAAAACAAATTTATGAAACAAAAAAAAGCTATCTCTTGCTAGCAACTCTACCAAACCTCTTACTTGGGAGCCAGAAAGGAAAGGAGGAGAAAGAAAGGGAAAGGAATAAGTGTTTCTATAGCATCTATTATGTACCAGCACTGTGCTAAGAGCTTTTTTTAAAAGAAATATTAGCTCATTTGCTCCTCACAACAGCCCTGAGAGATAGGTACTATGTAGTTATCATCATTTTACAGCTGGGAAACTGAGGCAAACAGAGGATAACTGATTTGCCCAGGGTCACCCAGCTAGTACAAATGACTGAAGGCAGATTTGAACTCAAGTCTTCCTGACCCCCAGGTTCAGCATTTTACCCTCTGAGTCACCAAGCTGCCTCCAGCACAAGTCCAAGACCCAGAACTTCTTCTATTCTAAGAGAATATGGGCTAAATCCAGCACCTTTGTAACTCGATTAACATGACAACTAAGAGGCCAGCTAAGACTCTTTGAGACTTTCAACAAGAACAGTTCGCTCAGGCTCAGTTTCCTTGTCTGTCAAATAAGAACAACCCTGCGTGGTAGAGCTGCTGTGAAGCTCAAAGGACACAGAAGACAGAGAGGCGAACTAGGAGTGAGGAAGACCTGAGCTCACACACAGTGCCTCAGACGCTGAGGAGCTGCTGCACAAGACTCTACCTCAGCTTCTCCATTTTTATAACAAGAATGTCAGACTCAGCTCCAACAGCCTCTAAAGTCTGATCCAGCTCTACTGTAAGGTGGATTGTAAACCCTAAAGGGCTACAAAAGGTACTTATTATGATTCTATTGTTATCAATTATTACCATTCTACGGCATTACACTAACTACTACCTGCTTATCTCCTGGGCTTCAATTTCCTCCTTTGCACCATGACAGGGACAGACTTGATCTCTGTCTGAGAGTCCTGCCAACGCTAATATTCTCTGATCCATAGCAAGTCTATGTACCTGTTGCAGGATCACCATTCAGTGTTTTACATTTATTTCTCTTACCTCATTGCAGCCCGGGTTGTCCACTAGCTGGTGAGTGCTGGCATGAAGTGGCTGTCCAGCGTTGACGGGATTCAGAACCACCTTATCCCCAATGACAACCTAGAAAGGAAGTACATGTCCTCAGAAGGATGGAGGTGAGAGGGAAAGCTATAGGTTCTTGGCTCCTAGATGCAAAGAGGTCTGAGTACAAGCACAAACAAACAATCCATAATGTAGAGTTCGCAGTACAAGGTTCAAGATGGCCACTAGACAGGTCAACATACTGAAAACCTGCCTACCCCAAACCTCCATTGAGGAGGAAAGGAGAGTATTTAATGGAGCGAAAGATATTTGACCCAGTGTAGATACACTTTTCTCTATTAATTTCTAAGATTCGTGCAATATGAGGATTGGCTGAAGGAATTTGAGCTGTTTAACCTTGAGAAGACAGGATTTGGTAGAGGGAGGAGGAGAAATCATGCTGTCTTGAGTATCTGACGGCTCAGCATATGGAGAGGGAATTAGCTTTATTCTTGGTCCCAAAGGGCATAAGTCAGAGCAATGACTGGAAGCCAAAGAGGGGAAAATTTAAGCTGGACACAGGAAAACACTTCCTAACTCTCCTAAAACAGGGTAGGTTGCTTTGGGAAGCTGTGGGTTCCCCTTCACCAGAGGTTTTCAAGCAGAGGCCAAATGACCACTATGTGTCACAGAAGGATTCCTTCTTCAGGTGCAGCTTTGATAAGATGGCCAGCAGGGCCTCTTTTGGTTCCCAAATTCTGAGTTTATTCGGAGCGTTCCAGCATTTAATGCAAGCATGGCTTGCTAAGTGTTTAAAGAAACAGTAGATTCCAATATAAGTTGTTAAAACTCATAGAACCATATATTTCAAGCTGAAAGGAACCTTAGAGGCCTTCTAAGTCTGGCTCCTTGCATTTACCAATGGGGTATTTGTGCCCCAGAGAAGTTAGGTAAACTGCCCAAGTTTACTCAGCTAGTATGTACTAGGAGGTAGCAGAGCTAGAATTCAAACCCAAGTCTCCTAACTCCAAATGTAACATCTCAGCTGCCTCTCTAATATCTTTTAAGATAGTAAATGTTAATGGCTAAATGCTTGCCTGGCCACTTAAACTGACAAGTTTAAGATAGTTCTTAAGCAGACGTAACCATGGGATGCCCTATCATTTACCCCGTTAGGAAGAGAGGCAAAGAATATAGTCAGTGCTTCAAAAGCTTAAAACAGATAGGCCATGCCAATTTGGCAGAGCTAGGAAGCACTTCCCTACGCTGAGCTTACATTTTCCTCTCTCCAGCTTCCAGTCATGGCTCTTACTTCAGCCCTTTGGGGCCAAGAATAAGACCAACTCCTTTTCCATATGCCAGTCCTTCAAATAGTTTTTAAAAATTTCAAGTCCCTTCTCTATCCCCCTATCAAGTCTTCTCACTGCTTTCACTGCTGGCAAAAATAGGTTAACGTGAGTCTACTGCAGATAAGCAAGACAAAATTTTCCAGCTGGATCATTGTTCTCAGCGACACTCATATATTTATTTCTTAAAGAGCAGCCGGGACCACGTAGGTATCTCTTCTCCCCTGGACATGATGAGTTGGGATAATTCTACCCAAAGTCCCCAATGGAATTTCAAGGGGCTGGAAGGAGGATGTCTTTACTCCTCTCCTAGAAGAACAAAGACAAACTTTCTTTCTAAAGGAGATGCTTCTTTGTCCAGATTTTTAGGAATCTGACCAAGACAGTAACCAAAGGTCTTTGATAAGTTTGGGGGAATGGATTAAAGGGAGGGAAGTACCTAGGAGGAAGAGGTCAAATCAAAGCAAAGACATTATCAAGGGACAATTAAATTTGTGGCATAGTGGATAGTGAACTGGGAGTCAGGAAGAACTGGGTTGAAACTCTATCTCTGATACTTAATGATGGTGTGACCCAGGACAAGTCACTTAACCTCTTAGGGCCTTAGTTTCCTTTTCTGTAAAATGAAGGGGCTGGACTGTGCCCTCTAAGGTTCCTTCCAGCCCTAGATCTATGACCCTATGAAATTCCATATTCCAAGAAACTCCTGTTTTTATCTCCAAAGGCTCCTTTTTGAATGTCAAGACAGGGTTCTCTGGTGATTTTTTCCCATTGTTAGTTTAAGTGGCCAGGCAAACATTTAGTCATTAATATTTAAAGAGCATCAGCTTGGCTAGAACAGAACTCATACATGATGCTGGAGGTCTGGGCCTATGACATCACAGCCTGCCAAAGATGTTCTCTTTGAGGACCATGCCTCTGAGTCAGAAAGACCCGGGTTCAGGTCTGACCCCTTCTGGTTGTGTGCCCAAGACAAGATACAATCCCTCAATGTCCCAGGCAACTCCCTAAGATGCTAAGTATAAAACAGTTGCTGATTTGCATAGACTAAGGAAGTTTTCTCACCAGGCATGGCTCAACCTGGTGCAGGACAAGAATATTGCTGCAATATCCTATCAATAAATCAACAAATACTTGTGAAGTGCCCAAATGCTGTATGTACCAGCATCTACCAGTGCTGGGTGAAGATTATTTTCACATCTTCAGTTCTCCAAGAGGAGACCTGAAGCTATAAACTGAAGGTGTAGCATGAATTATAAAGCATCTTCTAACAGGAATCTGTACTTACACTGTCTCCTATGGACCGGAGCTTGTAGAATGGCTGGATGTAAAACCAAGAGCCTTCGTTCCCAGCCTCATCCAAGGTGACTCTCATTGCGTTCTTCTCTAGGAGAGCTGGAAGTCTCTTATTCACTGTTAGGTATTTGTTACTTTTCAAATGCAGGAGCTAAAACCCACAAAGAGAAGATGGAAATCCATGAGGGCCATTCTTTCCTTAGGATAGCTCAGTCCTATGCAATTGTATATAAAACACCTTTTCTCCTACTATACTTATTCCAGAAGTTGAACCTAGTCTGACTAATATTTAATTGAGAATGAGTTTGATGGAGTGATTCCAAAGAGAATTCTCTCCATGGAAATAAAACTGAGAAGTTTTGACTCAACAGACCATGAGGAGACACAGAAAAGAATGTCTTTAGAGGAGAGGTGAAATTCCTCTTACAGAAAGGAGGGCCAAGGAGAGACTCCCACTGCACTCCATTCTGCGGTATCTGCTGTGTTAAGGGTTTCTAAAAAGAGCTACCAGACTAATTGTTAGCCCCTTAAGAATATGAAAATAGACTCAAGGCTGTTTTGGAAGCAAACTGACCTTCTCACAGAGGTCAGAGATGTGGCTATTCTTTCTCATTCATTCTAGTCCATGCCAGAGGCAAGAAAGACAAGCACACAAGGAGATCACAGGTCAAGGAGTGAACTCAGAAATGTGGGATCTCTCCAACAATGCTTTCTCTATTTATACAAGGTGATGATTAATCTAAATCCTACAGTCCTATCCAGGTCTCAAGTTTAACAGGGGGTGAAAGGTAAGAGGAAGAAGAAACTCAAACTGTAATGACCACCTGACCACCCTCATTATTCCATAATTATCAAATTTCCTCCATCTTTCACCCCAGGAAAAGGATTCACTTGGCAGGATGTGGCATTTCATTAGAAATCTCAGATCTTTAAGTCTCTTTAAACTTTGCTGGGCTGGCTTGACCACAAGGAGTTATTCTTTGTTCAAACACACTTTGGAACTGAAGAAGTGGGGAGTCAGCCATCCCCACCTACCTGGATGACGTTGCCGTACTGGATGACAGTTCCCAATAGCTTCCTGTTTTCCGTCTCATTCTGCTTTTTCTCCAGGTCTGCTGCATGCTACAAAGAAAGAAGGGATTGCCAATGAAGGGGCAGTTTCCTTCTGTTGCCAGGTATGATGGCCCTTTCTTAACTTACAGCAAACACACAAAATGAATGGGTGCATATAGACAGTCAGAAACTGAGTGAAATCAGGTGGAGGACCTCACAGAAAATTCCATGAACTCAGAAATTCTTTGGCTTTCTCATGCTCTCTTCCACCTTTCCGCCCCCTTCCCCTGCCCTCCTTCCCCTCCTTGGACCCTGCACTAGAGGTAGAGGTTTGACTGAACCTACTAGTGGTAGGGTGGAGGTTTGACTGAATCTACTAGAGGTAGGGTAGAGGTTTGATTGAATCTACTAGAGGTAGGGCAGAGGTTTGACTGAAATCTATGTGACAGAAGGAAGCATAGGGGAAAAGGAGACCACCTTAGTAAACACAGAGAAGTCAGCCAACATCAGGCAGGCTAACAAAGATGTCTGGAGACTTCTGGGATTGTTTGAAAGGCTGTTTTCATAAGTAGGCATTTCTCACTATTTTATTTGCACAATATTTATTCATTTATTATTTGGTACTTACAATATTCTAGGCCAGGGATAGGGAACCTACAGCCTCAAGGTCACCTGTGGCCCTCTAGGTCCTCAAGGGCAGCCCTTTGACTGAGTCCAAACTTCTCAGAACAAATCCCCTTAATAAAAGGATTTGTTCTGTAAAACTTGGACTTAGTCAAAAGGCTGCACTCAAGGACCTAGAAGGCCACAGGTGGCCTCGAGGCTGCAAATCCCCCACTCCTGTGCTAAGCTCTGGGCAACAGGATATGCTCTAAGAGATTAAGTGACTTGCTACTGTGCATACTGCCTGTAAGTGTTAAAGGCTGGACATGAACTCAGGTCTCTCCTGATTCCACATTCGTCTCTCTTTCCATGGAAATTTACTACAACTCTGAAAGGTGAGTTGTTGTATTTCAAGTGTACCACATCTCCTTCTCCTAGTCCTGAATAGGTGTGTACTGGAAAGGAGGATGTGGAAAGAAACCTAGTATCCAATCTGGTCAACAAGTGTGCCAGAGCTTCCCACACTATATTCTCCAAAGACTCCCAGTCTTCCGTCACATCAAATATTCTCAGAAGATGGCCAGAAATAGACCGTACTTAACTTCCTGTACATGATTTCTCACTGCTCTGACCAAGAGCAACAATGCATGCTAGAGAAAATAATGTATATAAAGCATTCCCTAACTATAAAGTGTCATATTCAATTAGACATTTACCAAACATTTAGTCCATTTTTACAATATTATCTTTTGCGATACTGCCAATTATAATTCAATATTAGTTCTGCACAGACAGTCTAACTTCCACAACATTTTGATCCCCAAAAGGCTGCCCTTTCTCCCTCAGTCTTCTAATGCCGGAAGTTTCTCCCTGATATCAAGTAAAGAAATTTTCATACTGACCTCTTTAAAGTATCAGTCAGCCTGGTAAAATTCTGAAGTAGGAGATAATAGTGTAGGAGGTAAAAATGTAGTAGAAAAATCGCTTAACCAGGAAGCCGGAAGTTCAAATCCTGCCTCAGGTATTTATGAGATGTGCAAATCACTTACTAACTTCAGGTTCCTCATCTGAGCAACCAATGATGGCTGTACTACTTACCTCAAAGGGCTGTTCTGAGCCACCAATAATGTATGGGAAGTGCTTCAAATAAATTTAAAGTGCTAATGCCAGTTACTCCACCCCTCCTCCTTTTCTTCCTCCTGTTACTACAATGTGTGTGAACTCAAGCAACGCAAAATTTCTCTGGACTTCAGTTTCCTCTCCTGGAAAACGAGCAAATTGGTCAGGGTGGCTCAAAGGACAAAGCACCCTCTGTGCAGTCAGAGACCTTGGGTTCAAATCCCATCTCTGAGAGTTATGACCTTGGGCCAAGTCACTTAACTTAATGGCAAGAGCTAACATTTTGGGAGAGTTTTGAGGCTTATATAGATCACTTGCTCCACCAGTTTCCTCATCTGTAAAGTAAGAGAGATGGGCTCATGAGGCTTCCAAGATTTCTTCCAGCCCCACAGCTGTGATTTCCTGACTGGTCTCAAGGGTTTCCTTTAATTCTATATTGAAGATGGTTCCTTTTCCTTCAGTCTTGATTCACTCCCAAACTCTCTCTAATCGAAATATCTATCTGGTCTCCCTGTAGACCACTTCCCAAAGACTGATGGAATAAAAAAACCTAGACTAAGGTGAATAACACATGAAAAGCCGATAGCCATTTAAAGTCCAAAAAGAAAAGTCTTCAGCCCATTGGGAGACTTCTCCTTCATGTAAGGGTACAAGCCAGAGTTACCTAGAATGAGAAAGTATGAATGGGCTGCAATTTGGCTTCCTTTAAGCCTTGATTAAAATCCAATTTATTATAGGAAGCCTTTTCTGACTCCTCTTAATTCTACTCTCTGTAAATTATTTCCTATTTATCCTATCTATAGTGTGTGTGTGTGTGTGTGTGTGCGCGCGCGCGTGCGCGGTTTCCCCATTAGACTGTGAGTACCTTGAAGACAGCAGATTGTCTTTTGTCTTTTTTTAATATCCCTAGCAGAGTGCCTAGCACACATTTAATAAATGTTTACTGACTGACTAATTTAACCTACTGAAAGGAATGACAACATGAAGAAGGGTTTGAGTTCATCTATCAATGTAAACTAAGAAAGAGTTATTGGATATTCAGATTATTTCTCCCAGGTAACATAGTAACATTTTAACTGTGCCCTCTTCAATGTACAGGACATCAAGCCAAAGAGCCTTTAGTGGTGGCCATTTCAGATATCACAGAAAGCCAGTTGGGGAATTATGTGAGGGCAGAAGATCTTCAGGTGCTCATGGAATCACATTGTTTAGGCAGTTTACTATTCCATCCACATACAAATCTCCTCTAAGTCAAGATTTAAAAGCTTAAATTTGACAGGAAAAGATAACTAGATGGTGAGTTCCAAAACTAACTGATAGTCTATAAGAACTACGTGAGATTGTCCCTTTGCTCATGCAAACAATAGAGAGTTTATTCTCACTCTAGCAGATCTTTAAGATAAAATTCCATTCACACGTTTCTCTATTTATATTGGCTTAGATATACTGTCTGATGAATCTGAACTGAGAAAATTTCACTGGATTAAAATGTAAATCTCCACAGACAAGATGCGAACAGGAAAAGCAGTGACAGCCATTATGGGTGGCCCATCATTTCTCTCTCCCTCTCTCTCTCTCTCTCACACACACACACACACACACACACACACACACCTCTATCTTCTCCCCCTATTTCTTTTCTCTATTTTCTTTTCCCTCTCTTCTCCTTTCCCTTCTCCCCTTGTTAAGCCTTTATGCCCTCTGGAATCTCTAGGCACAGCAGCTAATGAGGATATTGATCCTTTACGACAGCCTTGCTCTCCATTTATTATTTAGAAAGAAATGTTTATACTAACCATCGAGCTATTGGATCTTCCAGTTTATGTTTCATTTTGCTTTGAAAATGGTTTTCTAAGTGAAACTTTTGGAAAGATGTCACCAAACAAATCAAAAATGGAAATGGTATCTTGAGAAGAAAAGGCAATGGAGTTAAGTAAAACAAGAACCACATTTAGTAAATGGAAATATTCTTTTTTCCACTTACAAAATCATTACACTAAAAGACTACTCTTTGTTTAATCAATCTATCTATAAGCAATTATTAAGCTCCTACTCTATGAGGAGCACCGTAGTAGAGCACAAAAAGTTGTTTTAGAATTCCTACTTCTCAAGAAGCTTATGTCAAAAGTATATTTCTCTTTCATTTCCGTTAAAATCTTATTCCAAAGCCTCATTGTGTGATGTGGAGGTGACCTTGGTTTCTTGAAGGCTATTCCAGGAGAGCACTCATTCCCGCAGGTTCTGCCAAGTTGGCAACACTCATGCAAAAATGCAGTACATCTGTTGTCTGCGGACCAGCCTACTTAAGTGTAAATAAGAGTCATAGACCACAAAGCACAAGACCGAAGCTTTATAATTTCAAACATTCATAGACATGGCTTATGAGGTGCCCCATTTTACAGGTAAGGTAGGCGAGGACCCAGAGAAATAAAGTGACTTGTCCAAAGTCAGACAGCTCTGTATAAATAAAGGGAGTTTCCCACACCGATCAACTTAGAGCTCTCTGACATATTAGCACATTCTCTATGGAACCCTGAACTGTAGTTCAAACAGCCAAGAAATGGGGGCCAACAGACTTAAACATGAATTTGGAAGAAATGCATTCATCACTGAAGATTTTAATTCAACATCAGTGACTTAGGAATAAATACCAAAGATGAAGCTGGAATTTCCATCTAAATGAGTTAACCTATCCCAGTCAAATTAAAAACCAGCAAAAAGGAGTGACAAGGTAACATACACAACAAGGCTCACCACTGAGCCTACCAGCCTTTTCAGAATGGAGCATTAAATCCAGAGGTTAAGTTTATTATTATTTTCTTAGGTATTCTCTTTCTCTTCATGGAGGGAGAGGAGGAAAAAGAAGCCTAGTATTTATTCTTCATTAAATTTATCGATATCTAACATTTTCCTTTAGATTCATAAGGCAGCACTGAGAGAGCCACTCACAACAGATATTGGCTTCTAGACAACAGCAATTACCATGTTGTTTTAGGTTAAACAAGGGAAGTTATATGTAGAAAACAAGACAGGCAAGTGGGGATAATAGACAATGATTTCCTAATGAATGGACAAATTTGCTAATGAATCACCAAAACTGTTTCTAATAAAGGTAGGGCTTCTTGCTTCAAAAGTGCTGAATCAAATGCTGAATTTGCACATGATGCTCTCTACAGATCTATCTCCTAGTTTCCTCTCTATCCAATATAATGTTACAACTTTATCTCTAAACTGAGGGCATACCACCTGCTCCTCTTCCCCTTGTAGGACCAGCTGAAAAGCAATTCAAAGTTCCATAGAAATAACTGTGATTATTAATCAGTGATGTTACCAAGTTCCTTAAGAAAAACCAAGATCAACTTTCTTTACCATGGCCTGGGCTGTTATTTACTTTGCTGTTGACACTGCAAAGACCTGATTAAATGACTGCAAAAAAGGTCACTGGGAGAGTAGGAAAATGCCCTCCCTCATCCCTTCTTTTTAAGGTCAACAAGCTCAAAATACATCCTGGGATATTATATTAGGCTTCTGGAAACAGGTAGGGAAGGACTTCAGTCTCAACAGACAGCAATGACTTGTCACCGTCTCTTATCCTGTCGAAGCTTAAGGCTCATACTAAGAATCGGTCATTTCTGAGAACCGAACAATGTAAGAGCCTGTTTCAAAGGAACAGGTAAATCATCGTCAGGAAATAGTCAAGACCTTTAAAATGAATGCCAGTGGGGGAGGGGGGAAAGACTCAAGGAAGCAGGAGATATATGACAATGGTTAGAGGCCATGGAAAAAAAGCCTAGACTAAACTTGTCAGGTATGTAACAGTGGGGATTACTTTCATGGATGGGTTTGGCTTGATGGCTCCTGGGGTCTCTTCCAATTTGAAATTAGTGATTCTGTAAACTCTTAAGACCACTAGATGTCAGCCTTCTTTAATCACTGTGGATTCTTGAAAGCAGGCGAAGGAAGTGTGGTGACCCAGGTTTCCCATCCCTTATATGGTGTTAATTTTAAAAAATCCAAACTTTATCATGGGGGCTAAAGACTCATAACCTAAAAGAAAGAAATACGTTTGAAAAGAGCCAGCAACAAGAAACATACAAGAATAATTAACCTATTGATGTCTCACTGGATATTTGAAATTCATCCATGTATCTCAATGTCCTAGAAAAGATACCACAAAAATTAAAATACTCAAGAAGTCAACTATTTATTTCTACAGTTAGTGAGACTGAAAGTTCACATATCTGGTCCTGTCTTAGAAGAAAAAACAAGAATGGGCACTTTTTCTATGGACTGAGGTTAACATGAGTTCTGAAAATATTTCATTTGATTTTTTTTTTTAAATGAGATTGAAAGATGGCAGCCTGCCATTAATTGGGATACAGTAGAGGTCTGGCAGGTAAAAGAAATATTTGGGAATTGAGAAATGCTCACAAGACTAAATGGACTTTACATCATAGAAGGAAAGGACAACAGAATGAATTTGGGTCTGCTGAATACATTGTTTACATACCAGATACTGGCCCAACCAATTGGGCATCTGCTTTAAACTGTTTATATTTGTGGTGATGGATTTGGACTGGTCTCTTCCCTTCCCCTCCCCCCATTTAGAACCAACAGCACACATCAGGGAGATTGCTGTCCAGGGTTAAAAGTGCAGTCTCTGGATAGAGAACAAATGGCAAGGGTAACTAATCCTTGCAGAGACTGCTCCTTGATTTGATGGGTCACCTCTTTCACTGAACAACACAGCCTATTCAATAATCCTGAGCATCACCACCAAGCCCCAAATGGCAATAATAGTATAATACCTTGGATTTAGAGCGGTGTCTTTCTTCAGAAGAGCCTTCCTGGGAGGTGGGAGGGGCAAATATTACCATCACAATTTTACAGATGGAGAAACTCAGGTTCAGATTGGTTAAGCAACTTAAGCAACTTGCCCAGGGTCACACAGCAAGTCAGGGCTAGAAGCTGGAGGTCTCCCGATTCTCAATCCAGTGACAATCAATGCAAGTACTGTGCCCTTAAAGTTTGAAGCCCCATGCTGCATCAGAAAGAACAATTTCACAGTTTCTCTGAAGGAAGGTACTAGCTCTTGTAAAACCTGTTAGCCATCTTCCTCTGAGGGGTAGGGAATAGACAGGGTAAAAAACCTTCACCATTTGATTAAATGATGTACCAAGGCAGGGTTTGGACAGATTCAACCCTACCACCACCAAATATCAATCAAATGCAAAATGAATGAGACCAGATGTGGAAACATGAGGGTATCACAAATTATGGTTCCTTGTCTTCGATACATACATGCAATTTGTTGAGTAGGACTGCATCTGTCGTACTGTTAGCACCAGGCTTTGCGGCTTTCCAAAACTGCTTCTGTGCAGAGTATCGATTCATAGGACACAGCTTAAAGAGGCAATCTAGAAGGAAAGGGAGAGCAAGAAAGGAGAAAAATTTGGAGAAGATGGAAAAATGCCATTTGCAAAATGTTTTTAACCACTTCCAACTTCTAAATATTTACAACACCTTCACTTTGCACAACAGACTGCACACGTACTTGGACATTCATAAAACATCCCATTTTAAAGAAACCAAGTTGACGAGCTCTTTGGTCAAGACTGAAAACTTTTAAATCTTGGAAAAGAATATCTCCTTTGGTTATACATCCAAAGAAGGGAATGCTCAATTATTTTGGAATCCACTCACTTTGGGTTTCAGATCATTTAGACAAGGCTCACCTAATTAAAGGTCATGTTGTATAAAAAATAGAAATCTGCTAAGGAAATGACCAGTATATCTATGATTGCAGGGACTGGTAAAAATGCAAAAAACAAAGTTTTTGCTGAAGACACACTTTAGCAAAATGACCAATAACAATACGAGGAATCGCTGGTATTAATGCTTCACATGTACTCACTTACCTGCTCTTCACAACAATCCTGTGAGATATATGCTGTCATCCCTATTTTACATATGAGGAAACTGAGGCTGAAAGAGCTTAACTGACTTACTAGAGAGAAGATTTAAATACAGGTCTTTGGGCTGCTGAGTTATTAACGGCATAGTGGAAAGGGCTGACCTGGAGTCAGGAAGACCCAAATTAAAATCTAGTCTCAGCGACTTATTAGTTCCATGACCCTGGGCAAGTGACTTCACCTTAGCCTGCCTCAGTTTCCTCATCTGTACAAGGGAGGTAATACCAGCACCACCTTATGGGGCTGTTGGGAGGATGGAATAAGAATCTATTTGGAAAGCACTTGGCAAACCCTAAAATGCCACATGAATGTCAGCTTTTATTACCACCTATACCACGCTACCCGGCTGCCTCATAGCAAATAGATGAAGCATATAAAGTGATTTTTAATTATATCTTCTTTTAAATCTATTCTTTAAGCAAGTCTCCTATAGATAGCTCAAGAGAATAGTGTTAGCCTTTAGGCTAATTACTGTATATCTTTAAAAGTAAAAAAAAAAGTCTCATACTCCATAGACCTGCATAAAGAGCTTTGATTTTGTTGGCATAAAAACACTCCTTCCCAGGGAATGCATCCTAACTATAATTTGTAGTCTTACAGAGACACCTGGAGTTCCAAGAGCAATGACTTCTATGTGGTTTAGAGCCACACAGACAGTCTCAGATCAAGATGTCCATGATTCAACACATAATGATGCTTCACAGGCATTTCTAGTAGAGTATTTTAATATTCAGAATTTTTAATTAGGATTGACCTCTCCTACTGTGAGCCACAACCAGTGAGCTTTTATGATATGTGGTATATTGGCAAAATTCTAACATTCAATAGTTCAGAAAAAAAAGAATCTAAACAGTGTGGTTTTTTTAATTCCATCAGCATCACACTGTCTAAAGATTTCTATCTGACCATAAGTAATTATGAAAAATGAAACCAAGACCCACCAAGAAAGTCACTACCAAAGAAAGTGATCATTCAGACATTTTAACCAGTCCTGCAGATGAATGACAGCCCATAAGATGCATCAAAACAAAGAAAGTGAACCAAGAGATCTGGAAACCCAGTCTGACTCTTTCCTTGTAAACTATGAGGGAGCTGCCCTTCATAAATAGTGATGATGCACTCGCTGGTAGTGACACCCATCAGTAACAGCATCATCTTTGCCACAGATGCACTGATACTGATTCCAGTAAGATGCTTTTCTTTGTCCTCCAGCAGTAAAGACTTTACATTCATCTCTGCAGCCCTTTGGGCCTAATACCCCTTGTGCCAAGAGCACATTCTAATCAGGTAGACAACCAGAGTGTCAAGGTTTTGGTTAGAAAATCTAGGAGATGTAAAAACAAAGGATATCAATACAAATCTATTTCTTCTTTTTCTTTATAAAGTTAACTGATCCAAGTAGGTAGAAAGGAACTCTGTGGTTTTCATCTCATTAGTACCATCCTTTAACTCAACTGCCTCCAGACCTACCATTTATCTTAATTAGTCAAAAAATTGAATACATTATTCCCAATATGCATTTATTTACTTTTTATAAATTTTACATTTGAATAACTGTATAATATACACTGTACAACTTACACAAAAATGCAAATTTTAAAATGATGAGAAAAGGATTAAATTATATTTGATCCTGGGGTCAACAGAAAGCCACAAGAGTTTATTGAGTGGAGAAGTGATGTGGTCAGACTTGCCCTGGTCATTCCCAAAGCACAATTAGAAGCTTGCAGCAATGGTCCAAGGGAGACAGCCACTAAGGACATGAACAAGGTGGGAGGCCACATGAATAGAGAGAAAGGGATGAATTCAAGAAAAGTAAAAAGGTGTAACAAGATTTAGCAGCTGGTTTGGGGAAATAGGATGAGGTGAGAAAGAGGGAGGAGTTAAATAGGACACTGATGCTGAATCCATGAGTGAAAGGAAGGTTTGGTGGTACCCTCAAAAGAAACAGGCAAGTTCCAAAGGAGAGCAGGGTGTGAGGGAAAATAGAAAGTAATAAAATTTGTGATGCATATTGTAAAGTATTCCATCTGCTCAACCTGTACAATTCAAAAAGAAAATGAGATTTGGGGTTCAGCTCATGAGTTACTTGCCTGGGGCCAGAGGCTTCCCTGCCGTAAGCATGAGGTGACCTCCTTCACTCTGCAGGACACTGGGGTTGCAAGTCTGAGGGACTGGGAAATCCTCCTGTCAGGTTCATGCTCTTCACATCTACCAACCAAAGCCCTACACAGAACGCCAGGTTGACCTCCTTCCTTCCTCAATGACTTCAGCATATGGCTCACAACTTTTCTCTCCTCCTCAGCTCCTGCCCTCATACTAGGGGACCTCAACATACATGTGGACTTCCCTTCAACCCCCCTAACAACTCAGTTCCTCAATCTATTCACTTCTCATGATCTTCTCCTTCACCCCACCTCAGCTACACACAAAGATGGTCAGACCCGTCAGCTTGCCATCATCCACAAATATATCACTTCCACATTTGCAAACTCTGAAATCCCCTCATCTGACCATAATCTTTTTTACCTTTCCCTCTGCCTTCCCTAACAAAACCCTACTGTGTGTCCACACTGTGACCTCTGATCCCTTGATTCTCTCCCAGCTCATGTCCCCTGCACTTGCCCCTTTCTTTTCCCCATACAGACCCAATTTAATTCTGCACTGTCCGCCTCTCTTGAATCCCTAGCTCCCTTATCATTTAACCCATCCCACACAGTCAAGTCTCAGTCTTTATCACTCCCACCATTTACTGCCTTCACCCATATCCCT
The DNA here is from genome assembly GCA_028658325.1 of Potorous gilbertii. Taxonomy (NCBI): domain Eukaryota; kingdom Metazoa; phylum Chordata; class Mammalia; order Diprotodontia; family Potoroidae; genus Potorous; species Potorous gilbertii. Next base: position 41,257,774 of record CM053772.1, on the reverse strand, counting down.
CGAGGTTCTGTCCTGGACCTTCTTCTCTTCTCTCTCTGTACTACTTCAGGTGATCTCTCATCCACTCCCATGGATTTAATTACCATCTCTATGCTAGGGATTCTCAGATCTACCTATCCTGCCCAAACTTCACTGCTGACCTCCACTTTCACATCTCCAACTGGATCTCCAGTAGACATCTGAAACTCACTAAGTCCAAAACAGAATTCTATTCTTCCCCGGGGAGTTCTACCCACCTTTCAACTTTTCTATTACTGTCAAGGGCAAAACCCTCTTCTCAGTTCTTCAGGCTTACAACCTCAGTATCATCCTCAACTCCTAATTCTCTTTCTCTCTCTCTCTCTCTCTCTCTCTCTCTCTTTCTCTCTCTCTCTCTCTCTCTCTCACACACACACACACACACAAACACACACACACACACACACATTGCCAAGGTCTATTTGATTTCACCTTTGCAACATTTCTTACCCTCTTCTCATCACCTCCTGCCTGAAGTATTTTAATAGTCTGCTGGTGCATCTACCTTTCTCAAGTCTCTCCCCATTCCAGTCCATCCTGTATTCAGCCATTAAAGTGATGTTTCCTAAAGTGCAAGCCTGACCATGTAAACTCCAGCGCCTCCCTATCCTCTCCAGGATCAAATACAAAATCCTCTATTTGGCATTCAAAGCCCTTCATAACCTAGATCTTTCCAGACTTCTCATACCTCATTCCTCACCACATCCTCTTTGACCCAGTGACACTGGTCTATTGATTCCAGGAACAAGACACTCTATCTTTCAATCCTAGGCATTTTCTTTGGATGTGCTCCATGGCTGGAACCCCCTGCCCCTCCTCAACTCTACCTATTGGTTTCTCTAGCTTTCTTTAAGTCCCAGCTAAAATCTCATCTTTACCAGCCCCTCTTAACTCCAGTGGGTTCCCTCTGTTAATTATTTCCTATTTATTCCACATACAGATTGTTTGTATGTATTTCTTTGGATGTTGTCTGCCCCATTAGGTTATCAGTTCTTTAATGGCAGGGTCTGCTTTTTGTCCTTTTTTAAGCCCCAGCACTTAGCACAGTGCCTGGAACACTGGAGGTATTTAATACATTTTCATTGATTGATAGATAGAGGGAGGGAGGGATGAGGCCTGCATATGCAGCACTTGGAGAAGATTTTTTCTAGGCACCTGGCACAGAGGGTACGAGCAGTTCTTAGGAGGCATTTAGGTTATCAATATCCTAGGATTGGGATACCTATTACATAAAGGGAAGGGGAAAGCATTGAGAATTTGAAAAGAAAAAGGAAGGAGCAGTCTGAGCAACTACTAGCAAGTAAGAGTAGATACAGATGTGGTTCTGCTGGAGATGGCTCCCACAACTGGCTATCATGGAAAGAGGGGGATGCAACTCATCATCTCCCTCCTTTTGGGGCTGATCAAACCCAATATTGAGGGCCAGGGCCCCCAAGAAGTTACCAACTCCAATTTAGACACTACCACTCTAACCAACTGATTAAATCCATATAGTATATATCAAGAATATCTTCCCAAAAAGTCCGGAGGGGGAGAAAGCAAGCCAAGAGGACATACACAAAATGAAGCCCTTTTGCTAATGATACTATCTTATAAACTGTCTGGAACCCTGGAATCTCAGCGACAGAAGAACTAGTACAGACCATTTAATGTAATTCTCTCATTTTAGAGATGAGCAAATGAACCACAGAAAGGTCCAGTTGTATATTCAAGATCCCAAACTTAGAACTGCTAGTCCATTGTCCTTCATTAAGATCATCCTGCCTCAGGTGCTAGATTTAGAAACTGAGGCCCTGAACAAATTCTTCCTCTGCCAATTAATACCTTGATGACTCCAGACAAAACACTTCCCTCTCTTGGGACTCTACTTCCCCATTTGTAAAATAAGGGGCTTGAACTAGATGACCTCTCAGGTTCTTCCAGTTTGATCAGATCAAATCTTTAGGTTAACCTCAAGCAAAAGCATGCAAAGAAAAAGAAAACAAAATAAACTGAAAAAACCCAATTTCTCCTTTAAGAAGGAAACAGTGAGTCTACTAACAATGCCAAGAAATACAAATGGTAACTAGCTGCAAAGCTGAAGTCCCTTCGCTCTAAGTCTCAAATTTCTAATCTGTAAATTGAGGAGGTAGAATCAGACGGTCTCTTCCAAGTTCTAACTGAATGATCCCACGATTCCTTCCATCTCTAAGGTGGTGTGGCATCTGTCAGTGTACTTTCCTTTATTGCTACTCAAGTGGAAATATAAATATTTTTATCTGCTTGAGAAAACATGAGACTTGACTGCTAATTTTCTAAATCATCAAGTGCTCACAGAGGAACCAAAAATCTTACATTTGAATGACAACTTAAGGTTTTCAAAATACATCTCCTGAATTATCTTTGATCCTTCCTCAAACCATGAGGGTGTGAGAAGTTGAGTAAGAATCATCATGTCCATTTTGGAGCTCAGGAAGTCAAATCCCAGAGTAATAAAGTCACCCATTAGCCAGCTAACCCTAGATAAGTCATAACCTTTCTGGGCCTCGGTTTCTTTATCTGTAAAATGATGAGAGGGAAGCCAGAAAGGAGGAGAGAACATATTTTCCCAGATAATCTACCCAGACTACTGCACCAAGTAGAGCACAGATTATTAATTTAGGACCCATAGAACTCCCTCAAGAAGTTCATGAACTTGAAGAAGAAAAAATACATCTTTATTTTCACTAACTATTGGCTTTCTTTGACATCCTAGGTATTTTACATTTTTAAAAGTATGATTGTGTCCACAGGCCTCACCAGGCTGCCGAAAGGGTCCATGACATACCAGATATGTTAAGAACAACTAACATGACAAAGTGCTCAGGAAACATTTGTCATCAATTTAGCTCTGAGGTAGGGGCAGGGGGATCAGTTTATCTATACAGGTAAACAACAGGAGATATAAATGAAACACGATTAAAATGTTCACATTACACAGTATCTGTCTTCATATAACAATAAACAAGGTGAAATGAAATACTGGCTTACAACTATCAGTAACTTTATAGTTAGCAAAAGTGAGTGCAACCTTAAAAAGACCCACCATGTTAATCCCCACCCCATTCACAGTCTATACTCTGAAGATGTTCCTTGAAGTTAAACTGAGTATGAGTAACTTAAACCACTGCAATCCAAGGTCTATGTAAATAGATGAGAAGCTAATTTATTGGTAACAGAACCAAATTAACTGCAATGATTTTGTCCTGTCTCCACAGCTGCTTAGTAACTGACATCAAGGCAAAAAAAATCAATTAAAGAAATCGTACTCAACTTAAACTTCAGAAATACTACCAAAATGGCAGCTCTTGTCATTTGGGTATAAATGAAGTGCACGATTAAAGTTTGGACAGGTCACAATATTGTATAATGCTACCTAGACATGCAATAGTTAAAAAGCTCCATCTCCTTCTTCAACAACCACCACAAAGAAGGGCTTGTGTGACAGGAGTTATTATTGTAGCCCTTTGAGAAAGAAAATAAACTAAGCTTTCCAAAAAAATTTACTTGGGGATCTTCTTAAACCCCAGTATATGCCACATTTAAATAGCATAAAAGGTTTTAACTGAATAGAGGGGTTTTGTTATGTGGTAATGGAAGTATGGGCTGGGAACCAGACAAAATAGCAGAGTAGGCAGATGTTCCAAAATGCTCTTCAGAACTTGGATGGAACATGACAAGGTGACATGCCAAGTGATCAACACTTACTGAGCATCCAGTGTATTCAAACACCTACAGGTGAAGACTTAAGGTACATCTGTGGAAGGGGGAACAGGAACAGAACGGATTATTCTTTAGCACCAATACCCAAGCTACCTGATCCAACTCTTTCATGTATAGGGTACTGGGGGCAAGGGGAGTGAAAGGGGGAGAGTCAGAAGTACAGAGTCAGTCACAACAATGGATGAGCCTGGGAAGGAAATAAAAGCACACAAAGTCGGATTCATTCCTCTCTCTCTTTGAATCTTCTCTGCCTCCTGCATTTCAAGTATTATATCCAATACAAAACAGCTGCTGGACAGCAGAGTCATGGTCCAAATATAAAAGAGTCATTGACACAAAGTGGTCAGGTCAATAGGAGACCAAGAAAGTCAGCAGGAGAGCGTATCTGCCATCTGGCCAGCCTGATTTTCTATATGGAATCTATCAGAGTTTAGAGAAAATATTAATTTGAGACTTTAAAAATGAAACAATTTTATCAATTTAATTTTTCTTAATTCACTTTTATAACAGGATGCTGGGTTTTTTTGGGGAAAAAAACATTGAATATATTTTTAAACCTCCCTAAAGAGAGGGGCTGGCCAGAATTCATTTGGGGCAAATGTTTGCACTTCGAGTAAAGAGAATCTACGTTCAATGACCATTACATCAATGTTGTGCCTAATTACACAGATGTAGCATTTTAAGGCTCAATAAAAACAAAGTACCAATAAGGTTTATTATATACCTATGACATTCCAGGTATCGTGCTTGATGCTGGAGATATAAGGACAAAAATAATAAACAATCCAAGTCCTCAAGGACCTTACATTCTGTTAAAGGAGAAAACATCTCCTTTCATATATATGTGTGTGTGTGTGTGTGTGTGTGTGTGTGTGTGTGTGTGTGTGTGTGTGTGTATATAATACCTACATATTTTTATATATTAAGGTAGTTCAGAATAAAGTAAGGGAAGGAGGGCATTAGCAGGTAGGGGAACTAGGCTCTGCTTCAGGTAGAAGGTAGTGCTTGAGTTTTGTCTTGAAGGCAGTAAAAGATTCTGATATGGAAACCAAGAAAAAGTGAATTCCAAGCATGACTGACCAAGGTATAAAGACATTAAAGGTATAATAGAGTGCCCTGTGAAAGTGATAGAGAGAAGGCCACTTGGGCTGTGTCACTGAATTACAGGAAAGGGATGAATGTATCATGAAGCTGGCAAAAAAATAAAGCTGGAGACAAGTTGTGAAAAGCTTAAAAGCCAAATCAGGGAATTTCCACTTTTATCTTACAGTCCATAGGGAGCCACTGGAGTTTATTTAATAAAGAGGAAACAATATCAGATCTATACTTAAAGGAAAATCACATTGGCAGATGTGCGGATTGGAACGGGGAGAAATTCAGGCGAACAAATTAGGAGGTTATTAAAAAGTCCAATTAGGAAGTGAAAAGATCTCGAACCAAGTAGAATGAGAGAGAAGGGTTGGATGAAAGAGATTTTGTACAAGCAAAAATGACAAGATTTAACAACTGACTGATGTGCAGGGTAAGGCGGAATGTGGAGTTGAGGTTATGAACCTGGGAGACTGGAAGAATACTGGAAACAAGGAAATTTAGTGTAGGTAAAAGATAACTAATTCTGTTTGGAACATGATGAGTTCGACATTCCATTGGAAATGTCCAAGAGGCAAGTGGAAATACAAGACTGGAGCTCAGAGGGAAAATTTGAGCTACATACATAGAGCTGTGAGTCATATCCATGGAAATGATCATTTAACCCAAGGAAATGATGAGGTCACCAAAACAGAAGGTCCCATGAGAGAGAGAAAGCTGAGGATGGAGCCTTGGGGAATAATCAAAGTTAAAGGATATGACATGGATAATGAGCTAGTAAAGGAGACTGAGAAAGAGTGATCATTGAGGCCGGGAGAGAACCAGCAGTCAATGGTAAGACAAAAACCCAGAAGAGAGAGGACCCAGGAGGAAGCAGGCAAAGAAGTGCATTTAGGGTCATTGGCGAGGTCTGAGAAGGGACCATCCAATTTGGCAATTAAGAGACCATGGGTAATTTGGAGAGAGCAATGCCAGTTGAGTGACAAAATTGGAATCTGGATATGAATGGGTTAAGGAGTCATTCTATAGGGAATAAAAACAAGGAGTAAAGATAGCTTTTTTGAAGTTTAGCTGAGAAAGTGAGCAAAGATGTAGCCCAACAGCTTGGGGAATGGCAGGGTCTAGCAATAGCATAAAGATCTACAAAACTTGGGCATGTTTGGAGATAGCAGAGAGGGAACCAGTAGACAAGGAGAGAATTAAGATTAGAGAGTGGGGGAATGATTGTAGAGCCAATCTACTGAAGAAGACAGAAGAGTATGGAATCAAAAACAAAGGTGTCAGGACTAACTTTGGCAAGGAGAAAGGCCCTTTCATTATCATAGAACGTCAGGGAGACAGTGAGGGCTGTTATGGCGTCAAAGGATTCTGAGATGAAGATGGGACAAAATGAGTACACAGCATGTATTCTGTCTATACAGTAAGAGAAGTGACACTAAAAGTTTTAGCCTCAGGAAACTTGAAATCATAGGCTATACAATGAAACAGCAGGGTGTTTATATAGACTTTACCGAAAAGTATTAAGTTCTACATACAGACAAGGGGTTAAGAGAGAATTCACATTTTTAGACAGAGAGGGACTAAAAAGAGATACATTTCCTCCATTTTTGGAGTAAAATCGCAGAAAGTTTTTAAAACACCAATTGAGAGAGACATGGAAGATTTGGTAATGGAGGAGGAACTGGTGAAAGAAAAGAGTTTTGAAGAAACCAGTTATAATGAATAGAAATAAAATTCAATTCTGAGACCATTTTGGGCTCACAGAAGAAAGGCAATAATATGGCATTAACAGAAAGACAGTCCTTCATAGCAAGAGCCCTGAGTTTCAGTCCCAGATCCATCACTGACTAGTTGAATGGCTTTGAGTAAAATCTTAATGCTTCTCTGGGCCACAGACTTCCCAACTGGAAAATGATGAGGTACAACTAGATGCTATCTTTCTGAGGTAGGCCCTTTCTAAATTCTAATATTCCTACATTCTATGAATTTCATTAGTTCAGGAACGCTCAAGTGGTTATTAGGGAAATTCAGACCCGTAATTAGGTAAGATATAAGGCTCTGGATTTATTAAGGACACGTTGGATGACTGTGACTACCAGCTCATATCCCTATACTTTTAAAAATATTCTTTACTGATGCTTTCTCTTTTTATATTACAGTAATTTCTGAAGAGGAAAAAACCCTCTGCCGCCGCCTCCTCCTTCAGATTAAATTCTTCCCTGTAAAAAAGAAAAACAACTCAGCAGAAGCACCAGATATGGTATAAACATATCTGAAAGGTAAACAACATTTTAATTAAGTACTCCTAATGTTGTTGTTTGTGCTTCATTTTCTAAGAGGACAAATGACATCACAGGCTACATCTCCACTCATGTGTGAGTTGGATTTAAGTGAGGCAGAGTTGTGAAGTCATGAGCCAGACTCTCTCTTCCTGAGTCATCAAAGCCCAATGGAAAGGCAAAGGTCTAGATGACTGGTGATGGCTCTTGACGCAATGGATGACCTTGAGTCTCTGATGTCTGACCAAGCTCTAAGTCCTCCATAGTGCTTGCTTCAGCTGCCTTCATGGCTGCTAAAACGATAGCTCTCATCTATCCATTCCACCAGAGAAAGTCTTCATGTGCTTGGGGTAGACATCCCTCTAATTCATCAACAAGTCTGGGGCCTGTCTGTTACCCTCAACTTGGTTTAGCCTGTCTGCTGAGGCAGTTTACCAAAGTGTGGCCTCTGTGCATTCCCATGTTGGAAGGAGGAAGGGGAGGAGGAGGAAGAGGAAAGTTTGTTTCACCGAATTTTCAATCATTCAAGCTTGGTTTGTTTTCAGTGATCTTTATTTAAATGCATGTGATTGTGGTTCATGCAAACACTGTTCTCTTGGAGATTGTTTATTTCATCCTTCACCAATGCATACAATGGTCCTCATATTTCTCCAACTTCTCCACGTTCATCTTTACTGAGCAATAATACTTCACTACATTAACATGACACAGGTTTTTCAAGAATTTCTCAGTGGATGGTCACCCCCTATTTCCAGTAACTTGTTATCACAAACAGCTTTATTGGGAATATTTTATTATATTTTGAACCTTTGTATCTATCTTTGATCTCCATAGGATATATGTCCAAAAATGGAACTGAAGAGTCAATGAGTATGGACAGTTTAGTCTCTTTTCTTGTATAATCCCAATTCATCCAACAGCATATTAGAGTGATTATCGCCTCAGAGCTTCCCTAATATAGACTTTCTGATCTTTTGTCATTTTTGCCAATTTATGATATAACTTCAGAGGTAATTTTGATTTGCATTTTTCTTACCAGCGATGATTTAGAACACGTTTTCAAATGATGAGGTATAGCTTGGAATTCTTCTGTGATGTTTGTTTATATCTTTGACCACTGATGTACTGGAGATATTTCTTGGTGTTAGGTATTTATGTCAATTTCCTATAAATCTTAGACATCAGATTTATCAGTGATTCATGTCAACAAGCATTTATTAAGCATCTACCTATAACAAGTGTTGGGAATACGAAGGAAAACAAAAAGTCCTTGTTCTCAAGGAACACACAGTTTAACGAGAGGAACAACATACAGTAAGGTAGACGACTCCATACAAACAAGATATTAAACAGGATAAATCACTGACGGAAAGCACTGAAACTAAGTTGGATTGGGAAAGGCTTCTCATAGAAGGGGGGTTTTAATCAGGAATGGAAGGAACATAAGTCAGGAAGCAGAGATGAAGAGGCAGAGACTTCTTGGCATAGGGGACAGTTGGTGAAAATACTGGAAAACAGAGTGTTATGTATAAGGAACAGCAAAGATGTCACTGGATCTCAGAATAAGTTGAATGGAATAAGATATAACAAAACTAGAAATTTAGGAAGGGGCCAGGTCAATTAGGGCTTTGAATGCCAAATGGAGGATTTAATATTTGATATTTTATATCAGTAATACTTGATGCGATCAATTACTTTCCCCACCAAAAAAATTCTCATGTTATTCTGTTTTTATTTATTGTATTACACCAAAGCTTTTTAATTTAATATAATCTAAATTATATATTTTAAATTCTACATTCTCTTCTGTCCCTTGTTTGGTTACTGGTTCTCCCCCCTGGAAAAAGTTTGAAGATTTACAAAGATTTACAAGCATGCCCACATTGACTCTGTGGAGTGGGGAGTGGAAGAATCATTAGATGCATTTTACAGATGAGGAAAATGAGACCATAAAGGTAATGTTTTATTTGCCCAATTTTGCTACTAAGTGGCAAAGCCAGGATGCAAATTCAGGTCTCATGATGCCACGTCTGGGATTCTTTCCAGTAACTTTATTAATCACCTGCTATTTGCTAAGCACTGGGCAAAAGGGAAATGGCTAGCTCTTGGACAAAAACAAGAAAGAACTTGTCCCACCTGTCCAAGAAGTTATAGATTCACAGATTCACAGGAGGATCTATAAGGCATAGCAGGCAGCAGAGGGATTGTTCTGGCTCAATCCTCATGGTGGCATTTTTAAGTGAAGTGGAATTTTCAGGGTCAAGCTGCCAACCAAACCTTTCATGGGCCTATTTACATGCCATGGAAGTTTTTATTTCAGAAGGCAAGGTCAAGGATGGGGAGTGATGTGGGAAGAGAGAGGGGTTGGGAAACAATTTTACACAATCTGGCTCCATCCTTTGCCTTGTCTAGAAAAACAAAACAAAAAACTGTGAATGAACACTTATTTTATCGACTTTATCTCACTCCATTTTTTAAAATCTCCTTTTTTCAAAAAAACTGTGAAAAGTGGTATAAATAAGTAGATCCATGTCACAACTGTATTTGTATCTCTCTATTCAATATGGGTCACAAATAACCAGAAGAATCACAACATAAATGAGAATTTTTGGGGTAAAGCTAAAGACAGAATCAACAGGTGCCTAGAATCACAAGCTTCTGACTTAGAAAAGACAACAAGTGCTCATTACATACTCAGAAAGGGAGCCGATCTCGGAATCAGGAAGACCTAAGTTGGAGTTCTGTCCTATGCTGGCTGTATGACCATGGGTAAGCTAGGTCATGCCCACCCACCGTAGCTGTCCTCAAAAAAAAAAAATCCCAATGTCGATTTTCTAAGGCAAAATGCCCTCCACACTCAGAGAAAGAAATATGGAAGTCATTCGCAGAATGTAGCAGATCATGTTTGTGTGTGGGGGGGGGGGGGGGGGTTTAGTGTATTATGTTTTGATTTGTTATATGATTTCTTCCACTTATGTCAGTGTGACTACATAACACCACTATAGTGAAAATATGCTCAATAGGAAAGTATATGTTGAACCTATACAGAATTGTATGCTGTCATGGGGAGGGAGGGGGGGAGGGGGGGAAGGTGTGGGGGGATAAAATCTTAATTTTAAGGAAGTGATCGTAGAACATTTATAAATAAACAAAATATAAAAAAAATAAAATAAAATTAGGCAGGCAAAAAAAAAAAAATCCTTGCCCTAAACCATCTTCTTTTCCCCCTCTACACCAGAAGTTCTTAACATTTTTGTGTGACACGGATGATGACCCTTTGGCAATCTAGTGAAGTCGATGGACTCCTTAGATGAACAACATTTTTAAATTCAAAAAACAAATTATGTTTGTACATAGTACTTCATGTCCCTAATCCATACATTTGCACTAGCTATGTCACATGACTTACATGCTCTCCCCTGCTTCCCTGGCTTTCTTCAAGACTCAACTCAAATCCTACTTTCTGCAGGAAACCATGGAAGCTAATGAGGTCATCAAGAAAGAATGGAAGGAGAAAAAAAAACCCAGAGTATCCTCAAATGGAACACTGGATTTTAAAGTTGAAAGAACCTATGGACTTTCTAGTTCAACCTCTTCTTTTTTACAGATGAGGAAAATGAAAATGGGAAACGCCAAGTGACTTGCTTGAGTGAGGGCACAGAGGTAATAAGCAGCAAGAGCCAAGGTTTGAAACCTGGTCTTCTAACTACAAAAATCCAATGTTCTTTCCATGACATCATTCAATCACAAAGCACTCCCTATGTGCGAAGTATTGTGTGCCAGATACACAGAATGGCAAAAACATAGCCTCTGCCCTCACGGAGCTCACTGTCTAATGGACATAACAAGTAAACAACCATGTCCATTCAGAGTAAATCTAAATTCCTCCACTACAGAGAAAAATGTCAAGTAGGAAAGACCTCCTGAAGAAAGGGGGATTTAAATCAAAGGCAAAGAGGGGAAACATCCCAGATCCCCACAGAAGCAGTACCAAGAAGACCCCTGTGGTTTATGGTTTTTTCCACATTGGTCACACTCCTGTTTAGCCCTCTTTACTGAACAACCTCAAGGGAGGTTTCCAGGCTTACAGCCTAATCTCCATAAAAACTTGTTCCACATCTAGGCCTGAAGAAAGTCAGCTTGGCAATGGGGGTAGGGGAGGTGGCAGGCAGAGGAGGAGGAAAGAAAAATACATGTGAATCTGTCTAGTTAAAAAAATTATTTTTAACATTAGCCTTACACTTAATATTTAAAACATGATAGATATTGAAAAGTTCTAAAATAAGACCACTGACTAAAAACAGGTACCACTTAGACCTGAATAATGTTTTCCATACTTAAAAAGTACCTTCACAAATGCTGTCTTATTAGATCTTGACAATAGTCCTTTCAGACAGGTAAGGTGGGCAGATATTATGTCCATTTTACAGATAAGCAAAGCAAAGCTCATAAAGGTTATATGGCCAATAAGTGGTGAAGTAATCTTTTGATTCAGTAAATATTTTTAAGTCAACTTTTTTAATGGTTCAAAAACCTTTTTTTTTACAAAGATAACCGTTAAAATTGAGCCAAAAAAAAAGCCACCTACCAATCTGCATAAAACTAACCTATTTAAGGAAGGTGAGGTTCGATGGATAGATGTAGCCAGCCAACAGAAAGCACATCAAAGAAAGCCACAGTAAAATGAGAAAGAGGAGCTCCAAAGACATAGTTATGCTGAGTGAATGCTGCACAGAACTTTACTCTTAAAAAGCTTCAATAAGCCAAGTGCTAAAGGCCTCAAAAGCAGAGATCTTTCATGTTCAAAGTAAATGGAATTGAGTTTTTCACAGCTAGATACTTCATAAGTCACACAGCATTTCAGTCTCTGATCATACTTTAGACACTAAATAAAAAGGCCTTCTGTAGGCTTCAATACCCTGGTCTGAGAAGGTTATGCAACCTTTTTGTTAGTATTCTAGCTGTCTGTCCAGGATCCTCATGGAAAAATACTTTTGCCATTAGGAATTTTTGCTATGCTAAGGAAAAACATGGTTTTCTCTTGAAAAATTCCAGCTCCAGCTGACAATCAACTTAATTTCTTAGAGACTGGGCCTGAGGTCCTGACATCTCTCTAGACTCTAGAATTCAGATTCTCGAATCTAGGGGGAGACAGGAATGCTTTGCTCTCCAAGAACAAAAGACACAAGAGAAAGTATTTTACTACCCTTGATGAAGGTCAAGATAATCTGGTAAAAATTATGCCTCCCTTGGGTCATAGACAATTTCATCTTTGCCATGTTCTTCGAGTATCCTAGAGCTATAAAAATATTTATGCCACTTAATAAAAAGATCGTTTCTTAAGATATTTTCTTCTTACTGAACACATTATTTAATGTTAAATAAATTTCAATTTAACATTTTAAAATTTTAAATTAAATTAATTTAAATAAATAAAAATAAATTTAAATTTAAATAAATTAAATTCCTCCCTCTCTAAAAACATACTTCTATTATGCTATGACCAATTACCTTACAAACCATATTTTTGTAGCATTATCACTCTAAGCACCTATGTGCCAAGCTCTGTGCCCTGGAGATACAAAACCCTTACTTCTCAAAGAACTCATATTCTAGAGGAAGATAAAATTAGTTATATACAAATACCAATGGAGGAGGGAGAAATCTCAAGAGACAAAAAGTACTAACAATGGGTCGGGAAGGACCAGGAAAGGCTTCTTTTTAAAGAAAGACAGGAATTCAACAAAGCAGGGCCAAGGAGACCACATATTCTAGGCATGGAGAAATTTGGGCATAAAGATGAAGATGACGCGTTTTTGAGGGAGTTCAGGGACCTCTCAAAAACTGAAATATAGGACAGGGTTGCCTAGGAAGAATTCAAGGACTTAAGCAAACTTTAAGTCAAGTTGGCAATGGTTTACTATTATACTATTCTGCGGGCAAAAGATTTTAAGGAAACTGTGACCGTAAGAGGGGTACAGTAAAGTTTATATAGGAAAAACTAGAGTAAAACATGTGCCAAGTATCTTAATTAGGTGCTTTAGAGGCTGGATTAGGGAGTGGTTAAGGAGAGGTCAGTTCTTAAAGGAATGTACACTTTTTATATCCAGGGTTCACCAGGAAATGGGGTGGGGGGGTCACAGAGAAGTTTGTTTTTAGTTCTGCTATATCACTAAGTTAACTAGTAGTCAGGGTCAACTGAGTATTGTCAAGTTTGCCACAGATCCATTTCTTGTTTGACAAGATGGATAGGATACACATAATGAGGAGCCCAGGATGTACATAATGAGGCAAGGAGTTTGTATAGATAGTCCAGTTGGTACCAATTATCTCTATGAGGCAGTACAAAGTCAGTTCAAACCAACAATTCCTACAGGTACAGTTTGTTGCTGTACCAGAGACAGAGATAGGTGTTCCACCAGGGCTCATACATGAGTAATTGCTAATCATAGTGTCCTTGGGCTGGGGAGAAGCTGCCAGAGATAATGTCTTTGAGGCTAGAGGGAAATATGGTCTTGGAATTGGGGTCTGAAGAGAAGCACCCTAGTCTGAGCACAAGCAACCCATCAGAGGCAGGAGATGGTACAGCTACTTGTTGGGGGTTGCCCACATATATATGGGATTCCTCTTGAGTATGGATTGAATGCAATGCCCTCGAAAATCCCTTCCTACTCTGAGCTTCTATGATTCATTCCTTGCTGTCATATTCTGCAACTCAGTGGTCTTTTTAAGCCAAAACAACTTCAATATGATGCGAGCTAGACCCCTAAAGAACAAAGAAAAAGGTTAGCTCTGCTTCTGTTGCTACTTTGCAGTAGTCCATTGCAACACTAAACTGTGGGTCACGGCCCCATAGGAGGTTTAAGAAGTAGCCAGCGACAAAAGTTTAAGAAGCCCTGGGAAAGAGTGCTTCTATTTCCAACATGGAACAGGGGTCCAAGTGGGGAGCAGAGGAAATGGATAGATTTCTAGATCCTACTAAATCAGGACTTCAACGTAGCTTCTTAATTTTATTTAGATAAATTCTAATTCTATTTTTATTGCCCAGATCATAATTAATGAGGTAGCCTAGCTTGGATAGAAACTTAACTCTGAACCCAAGTAGATCTTGGTCCAAGTTCTCAGTCACACATCCTCATCATGTGGCCCTGGGAAAGCCACTGAAATTCTTAGCCCTTTAAATTGAAAAAAGGTGCCAGCCTGCATTGGTAGTGTGAATATTCTCATCCAAGCATTCCCTCTGCCAATGAAATCACATCACAGGTCCAGTCCCTATTGTCCTTGGCTATGAAAGATACAAAGTTCCTTCAGGGTTTACCCCTTTAAGAGCAAAAAAAACTACTCTATATCTCTCTGGAAAAAAAAGGTCCAGTGGCCTCTGTGTCTTCTTTGATACCCTGACAACATGAGATCAATATAAATTCATCTATCTATAACTTGTTAAACTATGTAGGAAAGCCTTCACTCAAAATGAAGTTCATTTGCAAGAACAAAGTCAGCCTCCCCAGCTGTCTGAAATACAAAGAGCTCGCTCTCAGATGCCTCTCTTTGGGTATTGGCTATTTCTTGAAATGTAGCCTGGCTTAAAAAAAATGTGGCCAAGTTGAATCCTCAACGACTTATCAGGGAATGGACTTGCCACCATATTTGGTCAGGTTGGCACTGCCCAACTTCTCTTTCCCAGAATAAATACAGCTTGTTAACACCAGTTTGTTGGAGCACTGAATGAATTTCTCTGAAAACCACAGAGTGGGGGGATGAGTGTTTTATGTATATCATTTTAGGGTTTTTGGAGTGGGATAGAGGGAGAGAGAGAGAGGGAAAGGGGGAGAGAGATGGAGAGAGAGAGGGAAGGAGGAAGGGAGTGAAGGGGAGAGAGGGAGGGAAGGAGAGAGAGAGTGTGTGTGCGCACACGTGTATGTGTGTGTTTAAAGCCACAGTTCCCAAGAACAAAATTAACTCGAGGTCCTATTTTGATTTTGCTCATTCCTTTGTTGCGATGACTACTGGCTACTGTGGGCCTGGCCTTGAGGGACTCAATCATGTACCATGATGTGTCTGTAGAAATCTTGACATTCATCCAGGGAACCCATCTGTCACCATTAACTCCACATTCCCAGAATGCCATACCACATGCAACCAACTCTACACATCACATTGAAAACAGACACACATCGGCAGGATACGTGGAGCACCCTCAGACATCGGCATTTGATAAACACTAACACTGCGCTCTCAGATTAGAGTCTGACCAGGGGGCACAGGGGAGTTACATGTTGCTATCTGGATTTTTCCTTGTCTCCCCTTCTCATCAACAACTATAGAAACACAATTGTGTCAACTTTCCAAAATCCCTCACAAACAAGAGGAGTTCTTCCTGGAACCAAGTCCTCAAACTAATAAACATGATGTTATCATTCCAGAATCAAAGGATCTGTGAGTTGAAAGGTGTCCCTAAGTCACTTACTTCAACCCCCTCCCCAAAAGGAATCCCGTCTACCACACAGTCCAACCAAAGTGTCCAACCAGACACTGCTCAATGCCTTTCAATGATATGGAACTTACCACCCACTTCTTGAGGCTGCCTGCCCCGCTTCTGGAGAACTCTATTTAAGAGCTATTTTCTTTTCCTGATATCACAACTAAATCTTCCCATGTTTCAACAGTCATCCATTGCTCCAAGTTTTGCCCTCTGGGACCAAATGGAGCAATGCTAACCTTTCTCCCACACATCAATACTTCAAACATTTAAAGAAAGTTATCATGTCTCATACCTCCCACCTCTTGAGTCTTCTATTCTCCAGGAGAAATATTTCTAGTTCTGTTAACTGACCCTCATATGACTTATGTCAGTTGGTCAGTTTATTAAGCACCTTGGGGGAAATGACATGTGACCAACTATGTACAAATAAAATATATACAAGATAACTTGTGGGGAATCAAGAGAAGGAAGGCACTCATATTAAAGGGGAATCAGAAAAGGTTTCTGTAGAAGGTAGGATTTTAGCCGATACTGAAGACAGGTCATGGAAATTAAGAGTTGAAGATAAGGTGGGGGAGACAATTTCAGATATATGAAAATGCCCATAGCCTGAAGATGGAATATCTCTAGTTCCAGGAGCAAGAAAGCCAGTGCCATGGAGGTGTACTAAGAAGCCCAGAACAGTAGGAAGGGACTACACTATGAAGGAGGAGTGTTAAGAGCCAAACGCATTTGATGGTTTACATTGGAAGTGATGTGTGTTCATCCTTCATTGCCCAAGAAGACCATGACAGAAGAGAAATAATGACATGACTTGCACTTGACTTTGTTTTGAGTGAGGGAGGGCTGTGCAAGTCACCAGCCTCATTTCTTCTGCAGAGCCATCTGAATCCAGTGACCAGATATTCATCAGGATGACTGGAGATAAGCCAGGATGAGGCAATTGGGGTGAAGTGACTTGCCCAAGGTCACACAGCTAGTGAGTGTTGTGTCTGAGGTGAGATTTGAACTCAGGTCCTCCTGACTCCTGCACTAGTGCTCTATCCACTGCACCACCTAGCTGCCCCACATTGGAGGTGGTAGGGAACCACTGGAGTATCTATTTGACAGCTGGATGTTCAGAAGTAAGGAAAGATGAGACAGGCAGACCCATCAGTAGTCTACTGCAATAGTTCAGGCATGAGGTGATGAGGGCCTGTGCCAGGAATTTGAGAGAAAGGAATGTATTCAAGATGTTACAAAGAAAGAATTGATTGGATTGGGCAACTGATTGGACAGAGGGGTAGGAGTGAGAAAGAATGAAGAGTCCACAATGACACTTGGATTACAAGACCAGTTGACTGGGAGAATATAACAGGGAAGAGAGAAAGAGGGGAAAATTTGGGGGAAAAGGATAACAAGTTCAGTTTTAGAAGTAAGGCCCTTTACCTTCCTGGACGCCCTCTTCTGGATACACTCCAGCTTATCCTTGACCCAGAGAAGCTTCCCCATGGGCTCAAGACAGAGCCCACAATCATTCAAATGCAACAATGACAAATGAAAATTTTAATACATGTAGCCTAACCAATTAAAGGTCAAGTCAATAACCATTTACTAAGCTCTGATCTCCAAGCTACAAGGAATAAAAAGCTTTCAAAACATTGAGATCTAGAAGGAAAGATCAAAATCATGTGGGGCATCATTCTTGTTCTCTTGTCTGCCAAATGAGTTATACTATGGATGCTTTCAATAGGCCAAAAGAAAATGACCTCATATCTTACTACTTTCAGTCAACTACAGAATTTTTATTTTATTGGCTGGTGCAATAGTCCATAGAACATTATATAAGAAAAAATAATAGCAGGACAACAACTTATCCCAACACAGAGAAAAAGATGAGTTTGAGATGATAATATCTACATTATAAAGCAGTTGTGAGATCCAAATGGGACACCATGTAAAATGGTATGCCAACTTTGATTTTCTATATAAATGTGAACTACTGCTGCTGCTGCTACTAGAACTACTACCACTACCACCACCACTACTACTACTATTGTTATGCACAGGATCACTGGGAGTGGCCAGCCCCTTAGTTCTCAGATTACTGATTCTGCTTCTAGTCCAACCTTCAAAGTCATCATCAGGGAAGTAACAATCTTGAAGAAGACAGTCCATCCCCATCCCCTGGAAACCAGCTGCCACCCATGGATTACACAAGCATGACTAGTTGAGACAGTGAGGCATCCTGGGGGAAGAAGAGGGAGGTGACATTTTCCAGAAAAGTCAAACCACCACCACCCTGATCACCATTTCTCCTCAGACCCTGATGGAGACAGCACAAGACCCTGGGCACAAGAGCCTTGTGAACAGCAATGCTTCCACAGCCTAGGGCCACAGCCTTCACCCTGGAAAGTAACCTCAGGGACAAAGAGGCAGCCTGGAAACTGTCCACGTAGGTCCTATGACTACAGATGCTAAAGACCCCAAAAAGCAAGATCTTGCCACCAAAGTCCTTGGCCCTGTCAAATAATTGATTCAATATCCAAAACTGAATTGAAGAAGAATTACCATCTGTTTTACCACTGTACCTAAGGATCATGGGAATTTTTTCCATGTGTTGTCTTCCCCATTAGAATGGGGGCTCCTGGAGGGCAGGGAGTATCTTACCTTTCTATTTGCATCCCCAGGGAGTAGCACTTAGTAAGTGTGTAAAAAAATGCCTTTCATTCACTCATCAAAAATAAGTATCACATCATAATAATCGCCAAACATCTTAAGTAGTTATCTACGCGGATCACATGCTGGGTGACACAAAGGGCAGACCAATGTGATCTCTCTTTTAAGACAGTAGTAAGCACACACTCAATGCATGGTATAAAATCACATGATCTGAAGTAATACCATGGATATATCCAAATGAATATAATTTTCTTGAATGACTCTAATTGTATATACCACCACCACCACCACCACTCCACCCCCCCACACACACACACACAATTGATGGAAAATTTACTGAAACAACGCTATAATTTCCCAAGGTAATTACTTTGAAGGAGCATTCTCATTTGTCAGTGTATATTCCTATCCTATATCCTTATTTTGGCATTCAAGGCTTTATACTATGTGGGGGCAACTTGCCATTAGAGATTGCGTGAATTAATCAAGCAAAACTCAACACATTGGGCACACTTCTCCAAACAAACCTTGCAGATTTCTTTGGTACCTTCAAAACTTCCAATTCCCTCTAGGTGGAATACCCTCTCCTCCACTACCCCATTCCAGTCTGTTCTTCAAGATCTTGCTCCAATTCCATCCTGATCATTAAGTAGAGCTAGAAGGATCTTTGGAAGTTACCTAGTCCAACCTTCTCATTTTAAGAAGGAAACTGAGGCCCAGGAAAGTGAAAGGGAGGACATAAGCATTTACAGCTGCCAGGCACCACGCAAGAGTGTTACACAAATATCACCTCATCTGACCCTCACAACAATCCTGGGAGGTGGGGGCTATTGGTATCCTCATTTTCCAGTTCAGGAAATGAAGGCAAAACAAAGTTACATCATTTACCTGGAATCACACAGTAATTAAGTGCCTGAAGTTGGATTTGAACTTGGGTCTTCCTTATTCTAGCCACCATACCATCTACCAACCACTGCAGTTTTGAATCTGATGATTTTCAAATCTATTCATTGAGTCCTGGCCTCTCCTCTGATCTCATCTCACATCTCCACCTGCCTACTGGGCCCTTTAGGCCAGATTTCTTATACAGTCATCTTAAACTCATGTCCAAAGCTGACTACATCATCTTTCTTCCCACACCTTTTCCCCTTCTAAACTTCTCTAAAACCATCAAGGACACCACCATCTTTTCCGACTCCCAACTGAGGCATCATGCTCTCACCATCTCCCCCTCCTCTCACATCTAATTTACTGCCAAAGCCTAACGATTTTACTTTCTCAACATCTCTCAACTGTGCTCCCTTCTTTTCTCTGACACTGCCACACTCAGTGAAGGCCTGGACGAGTGCAGTGGCCTTTCAGAAGAGGGGGTGAGTCTGCACACAAGCCTCTCCCCACTCTAGACCATCCTCTACTCGGGTGTGCCATCCTTCCTAAACACTCCAGCGGCTCCCATCACCTTCCAGATCAAATATAAAACCTCAGCACATGGTGACACCAGCCGCCACAATGCTCTGGTATACCAGGCACCCCACCCTACTCAACGAACTCCAGTGGCTACCCATGATGTCAGTATCTAGTATACTAGATGCTGGTGTTGAAAGTTTCTTATAACCTAGCCCTTTCTTACATGTCTAATCTTTCCATATCTTTCTCTCCTCCGCATACTCTGTGATTCAATGATGTTGCTCTCTCCTCTTCCACCCACCAGATCTTCCATATGCCTGCTGCATGCATTTTCCCTGGCTGACCCCAATATCTGGACTCCTTTTCCTCCTCTTCTCTGACTCTGACTCTGTCTTGCTCCAAGTGGCAGAACAAATCTCACCTGCAGGAAGTCCCTCCTGATTTTCTTTTAAAGTTAGTATCTTTCCTTTAAGATTATCACCAATGTACCCTGTACATAGCTGGTTACATAGTGGTTTGACTGTGAGCTCCTTGAGAATGGAGGAAATTTTTATTGTTTTTTTTGGCCAGGGTGTGTGGGGGGGCTGATTTTTGCATTTCTTTTGTCCCCGGTACCTAGGACAGTACCTTGTAATAGATGCTTTGATTTCACTTAACCTCAGTGACCATTGATTCCAAACTGCCTCTCTTAATTCTAAGGGAATAGTCAAATTAGCTTTTCTTGGTATTAAAATTTTACTATATATACTATAATTTACCTATTATTTTTATCAAACTTGTAGGCCAAATCAACCTAGCTGATTTTCTATATACAGCAAGTTTTCATAAAGACAAGCTATGCCTCTAGCTTTGGATTATATTACATCTTGCAATTTTTTTCTTCTCTTTCTTTTTTTTAGAATAAGCTTTTTATATTACAGTCATTTCTAGATGTAGCACCACTCTCTCTACCCCTGGCACTGTACCGTCTCTTCTAAGAAACCCAGTTAAGCTAAACTGTGACTGCATCTGCTAGTGTATGTGGCACTTTGCACCCATGGCTCTCCCACACATCTGTCTCCCCAAACTATTCACTGACACTTCCATGCTCCAAAACAAAAGCCTTCTAACAAGAGCAACAGCGACAACTACGAGAGTGAGCATTTAACGTCTGTTGCTGCTGAGTCATTTCAGTCATGTCCGACTCCTTGTGATCCCTTTTGGGGTTTTCTTGGTAAGGATCCTGGAGTGGTTTGCCATTTCCTTCTCCAGCTCCTTTTACAGATGAGAAAACTAAGGCAATCAGGGTTAACTGACATACCTGAAGTCACTTTTACATGTTATATCACTTGATCCTCATAACCACCCTGTAAAATAGGGGCCATTATCCCTATTTTACAGAAGAGAAAACTGATGTTCAAAGAGTTTGAGTGACTTGCCTAGGATCACACAGCTAGTAAGTAATTAAGAAAGGATTTGAATTCGGAGCTTCCTGAATCCAAGTCCATTGCTCTGTACACTTGTTCACTGAACAGCCCTAAACACCAGCTACCATTATGAGTAGCAGCAGAGGAAATGCTGTGACAGGGATGCAGAAGTAAACAGGGCAATCTTGCCTCTGTGCGGATAAAGTGGATAGTGACTAAGAATCATAATGGGTCAAACGCTAAACAGCAGTTTCATCCAGCATTTGGGAGGTCTTGCTTATGGATCTGAAAGTTTGTCTACATTGGTGGTTTCTAAGTTTATTCTCAGGAATGAGAAATTCCTCTAGTAGAAAGAAATTCAATTCAATAAAAATGTATGAAGGACCTACTATGTTCCAGGCACTGCTGTACTAGGCACTGGAGATACAAACAAAACAAAACAAAAAACCCCACCAAACTCACAACCTTCAAATAGCCCAGATTTCAAGGAACTAACATTATTGGGGGGGGTTTACGAGAGGAAAAAAGATCTCTGCCCGCCCCTCTTTCTCTCCCCCCTCCTCCCATAAGGGAAGGAAAGAAAGATATAATTCTGCAGTACATATCTACTACTACTCCCTTACCCCCCCACATACCTTATCCTGTATGCAGCTTGCTTGTACATATATGTAGCTTTGTACCCCAGGGCTTAGCACACTGCCTGGCACACAGCAGGAGCATAATTAATCATAATTAATTTTTCCTGATTGACTGAATATACTAGTAAGTATAATATAAAATAGAGACAGGAAAGAGATAGACCTGACCACTGAGAGATGGGGGGTAGAAATGGAAATCAGGATAGCCCTAGTGTTAAAAACAAAATGATCTTAGAACTAAAATCTGAAGGAAAATAATGTTCTGGGAGGCAGTGATGAGATAGTGCTGGAGTTCTTAGGGCTGCCCATACACTAATCACTTTCTGACTTCACCCTTACCCGCAGGGTACCCAATAACTTCACCAACTGCTGCATGCTTCGGTTTCCCCACTAACAAGATAAGAATAAGATTTGACATCATATACCTCATGGGAATGTTCTGACCATAAAATAACAAAGACAAATTCAACTGAAACCATGTTCATGACTTCCTTGGCTCTTTCCTAAGAGGCAGTAAAGCTGGTTCCTAAGTCTCAGCTTTTAAACTAAGTGGTCTTAAGGATTCCAATCTCTAGGTCTCAAGTTTCCAATTGTAAAATAAGATGAAACTAGAAATGGTCTCTGAGACCTCCAACTCTAACCATCAATAATTTTATAATAAAAATTTCTCCAACATTCAGGAACAAATGAGGCCCTATTAGCTTAAAATATAGCATTGTTTGGATTTCGAATTTTGAGGAACCCTGGTTTCAATGAATACTTTTTATTATCTTTCACATTCTCCTGTTTTACCCTTGGCTTTATGCATGTAGACTATGTTTCTGGCCTTTGAAGTCTCCACAGTGGCTAAAATAAAAAAGTAGGGCTTATAAAATTTTTTAACTTATGAAAGTTAAAGGTCGTAGAAAGAGGCACACTGATACATTGTTGGTGGAACAGTGAATTAACAATTATGTGAAGTAGAGTGGCTTGTCCATAATCTTTAGGTCAAGGATAGAAAAGAAAGCTTACATTTATCAAAATATTTACAGCAGTATTTTATGTGTTAGCCAAAAACTGCAAACAAAAGGGACGGCCAAGTCACTTTCTTATCTCTCCTTCCAGTCTTCTAACATGTTTACCTCCCTCCACATTGTCCACAAGTCTGCAGTGCTGATCTTACCATTCTTTACCTACAACATTCAGTCCTCCATGCTTCGGTACTAGCTATCCCTCATACTTGACATAGACTCCCTCCTTGTCTCCCATGCAAGGCTTCCTTGGCTTGCCTAAATTGTACCTTCTACAGGAGGCCTTTCTGGGTCCACTTCTACACACTCATATGCAGAAACATCCACCCACTATTACTAGTACCTTCCCTCTGAGCTTATTTTCCATTTAGACTGTATGTATCTACTATGTTCAACTTTTTCTGTGTATAAACTCCTTGAGGACAGAAAGTACATTTTTGCCTTTCTTTATATCCCTACCACTTACCCACAGTGCCTGATATACAGAAATTCTTTAATAAATGCTTAATGACTCACAGTGATACATTAATACAACTATTACTGTAAGAAATGATAAATATGATGAATACATAGAAGCATGGACTTTCATGAACTGATACAAACTGATACAAAGTGAAAAAAGCAGCTGTAAGAAATAAACAGATATGACTACAACAACACAAATGCTATAAAATTATAAAAATAAAAAACCAAGCTTGGTTCCAAATCAGAAATATAAGAAAAAATGCCCCACCTTCTCTATGGGTAAGAGGTCCATGGGGGTGATACTCTGAATAAAAGGTGAGATTTTTTTTCCATGCACTGATTTTATTTAATTTCTTTCTTTAACAAAAAAAACACACCATTCTTTGTTATAATAATGGCTCTCTGAAATGGGGGTGGAGAGGAATGAATGGGCAAGTAAGCAATGTAAAACAAAATTAAAATTTGATTTTTTTTAAGTGAACAAAAAAACACTCTCCACTGAAGCCCTGCTTCCAAGCCTCATCTCGGCAAGATGATGATACCAGGTTCTCAAAGATTCTGCCTAGGTCTCATAGGCCTGGCAAGGCATACCAAGCTAATAAAACTATTAGCATAGACCTCTCAGAAGACGTTACATGTCAGAAAAACTCAGCAGCAGGCTGGGCAAAAATGATGAATTTTTAGGGACAAAAATTTTTATAGCCTTTCTACCAAGGCCTTGAGGAGTGGTAATCTGCATTAGTGGAGGGAATACCCACCATAATGAAAATAAACCATCCTTCAATCCCTGAAGGTTCCAAATTCGGTTTTAATTGCTACACAAACTCTCTTTTCTTCTCCTACTCTCTACCTCTTTTTTTAGTTAGAGAATTCCTCAAATTTGGTACTGAATTTCCTCCCCCACATAGCAAGTCCTGAATCAACCATCTGTGGGAAAATGAGTGTGGGGACAAGAAAAGATGGGAAGGAATGATACTCATTTTGCAAAGTTAAGAGACTGAAAACTGCTGCTTCTTCTAGAATTTTTTTAAAAAGTGTTATTATGTAACATGACCACCCTAGACTGATCTAAATGGGAATGAGAGCTAGAGTCTTAGGGAAGAATGAAGAGGTCCATCTTATGAAATTTCATGAACCCAAAGGGCAGCAAGGTGACACAATGGATAGAGTGCCAGGGCTGGAATCTAGCCTCAGATATGTAATAGCCTTAGACATATGTGACCTCGGACAAGTCACTTCACCCTGTTTGTCTCAGTTTCCTCATTTGTCAAATGAGCTGGAGAAGGAAATGGCAAAAGATTCTAGTCTCTTTGCCAAGGAAATCCAAAATGGGGCCATGAAGAACTAGATAGGCCTGAAATGACTGACCAACAAAAGGTGGGATTCCACTGAAGAGGGAATCATTTGGTTCAAGTCCAGGATAGCTTTTTATTAGCTGAGTGACCACGGACAAGCTGTGTCTGTTTCATCTTCTATAAAATTAAAAGTTCAGACAAGATGGCCTGTGTGGTTCCTTCTAGCTCTGACATTCTATAATTCTGACACACATCCCAACCAAACCAGAGCCACGATAATCAGAGACCTCAAACCCAAACATAGGTCACCCTCGTTTTAGCATTGAGATCATAAATATGTGCGCGCACACACACACACACACACACACACACACACACACACACACACACACACACACTGCTCTAATCCCTGAAGTGATTGAGTCAGGGACATGCCCTGGCCACAAAGCAAGGCAGGAGGAAGGTCAAAGAGACAGAGAAGTGAGTGACGGATTGCAGCAGTGAGAAAGAAACAAAGGGATGGCCAACAATTTCTCCTAATGCCTGAGCCTGTCCTTGACTCCACTCAATCACTCCATTAGTAATGAACAGGTGGCACAAAGCCAACTGGGGTCCTTTATAATCTATCAATATTTAGCAAGAGTAGGAGGGCAGATTGAAGGTCCCAGCAAGTAATCTAAAAAACAGCCAGAAGAGAAATCAGTTTGTGGTGTCTAGTACTCCCTCAACCGATGGCACTCTCCAGGAGGCAATGGGTAGAACAGTACTGAAGAGGGCTGCTATATTCTGGGGTGGAATGACTGATGGGAAGGTCCAAGTCCCAGCATCTAAACTGGCCCTAGAACTCCTCGGTTGGGGCACCTCTACTATGGTTCAAGGTTGCCTGCCTCTAAGAAGAACCACACAAATGTAGCTACATAGCTCAATTGGCAGTTGTCTTGTGTATTTGATTTTATTGCTTTGGCTTCTATGAATACAAGTAAGGAACCGAACACAGCAAACCATGCTTATGTGGTCTGTTTCACTGCATGAAAAGAAGAAAGGGGAGTTTTTCTCAGTTGGGAAACTAACTGTCTAAATCTGGTTAAATCCACATAGACCAAACCCCTTGGACTAATGATCACCAATGCCAACCACAAAAGAGGCAGAGGTAAGTGAAAACCAGAGAATTTGGTGTCCCCTAAAAGCTGACTCTGCTGTGGGTGCAGTGCTTCTTAAACCGTGGGCTGCAACCCCATATAGGGTTGTGAAAAATTTGGCAACAAAGATTTCTGAACAAATAACGATCAAAAATTAATTAAAAATCAAACACTGGAATTGGAGGTGTTTCTGGCAATTGTTTCTTGCCAGTGTTATATCATGTAACTTCACTGTAGCCTTGGTTCCGATCATACTGTGTAAGCTCTCGGGCCATATAACAATAACAAAAAACGAAGGGTCACAATCAGAAAAAGGGTTAAGAAGCCCTGGGGCAGAGTACATGTTTGCTGAGTGAATTTGAGGTTGTTAGTGCCTGGTTCTTATTTTTAAATAGCATCAGGTAAGTGGCCACCAGCACCATCTGGTGACAAAATGAACAATGCTTGGAAGAACACCTGAAAATTTCAAAGATCTGTGATTTCTTCAGTGTGGGTCTTCCCTCCACAGGAGTTAAATGCAATTTCTCTACAACTTTGTAGATAGTCTTCAAGACTGACACTAATTATTCATCACCTTATGGTCATCCTGCAGATAAACTTCCCAGAACTAAACAAGGTTGGTTCTTGGAAGAGAGATGCACAGTTCAGGACTGGGTCCACACTCAAAGTGTCCTCAACCTCGGTCATATGATCTTAAGATATCACCAAGAAGCTATTACAGTAAAAACCTTGTTCCATTTTCTTCACACAAACTTTTATTCTGAGGAGCATCTAAGTTAAATTCTACAAACATTTCCTAAGTTCAGCAGAGATAACCTGATATACCGAATAAACAGATGGCCGCAGAACCAAGGTTCTGGTCCTATCCACGAACCATACAGATCATGTGACTCATGGAATGACTATCTAAGATTAATAGTCTAGAGTATGGCTGCCCACTTTCATTAGAGTGTAGGTTCCTTAAGGGCAGGTTCCATCTCTTTTTTGTCTTCATATTTCCATATTCCCCCTGACACACAGTAAACAATAAATATATGTTGACTGGTTGAAGGGTTTTCCTCACCAGCAAATTCAGTATGCTGATGAAAATACAGGACTAGAACAAGAAATCTGATCATAAAAATGGCAAGAATGATAGCAGTAGTATTAGCAGCAGTAATAACACCCATAGCATTAATCCAGCACTTGGAGGTTTGCAAAGAGCTTTACAAATATCATCTCATTTGATCACATCAATCCTTGGGAAGTAGGCATTACTATCTTCATTTTGCAGATGAGAAAACTGAGTCAGAAAAAGGGAAAGAGACTTGTTTAGGGTCACAGAAGTAGTATGTTTGAGGCTGGATCAGAACTCAGGTCTTTCTGACTCCAAGTCCAGCACTTACCTACCACCAAACCACAGATGTGTCTAGAATTTTGCTACGTCTGAGATCAAAGATGTCAAACACAGGGTGCCAGGCCACATACAGCCCAAAACACTCCTGAATAGTCCAAATCCGATTATGATGTAACTGGGAAGTAGTTAACAAAATAAATTTCGGAAATAATAAAATATAGGTAACATTAATATGTATTTGTCTAAGTTAATATGTGATCCTCAGGAATTCTTCTGTATGGCTCAGTGGTTCCCATTTCCATATAAGTTGGACACCAACATTCTAGATAATATTAGCTGCTATTTATATATTGCTCTAAAGTTTGCAAAGTGTTTTATATACTGGATTCCTTCATTTAAGCTTTACAACAAACAGATAAGTTAAATACCACTGGTATCATCCCCATTTTGCAGATGAGGAAACTGATGCTGGGAGAAGTTAGCCAAAATGTGGTGCCTGAACTGGAGGAAACAAAAATGAATCTGGGGTGACCTTTTACTAGAGAGTAAATTTTTTCATGCCTCAAGAGCAAAGCTTACAAGGAAGAACCAAAGCAAATTAAAGATGCTAAGCCTGGCAGTTGATATGTGCTTAGGAAGATTTTCACTAGTTCTATTTCGAACTTGAACAATATTTAACAGTGTCAGACAAAAGATGTTAAAAGATCTATTGCTATAAACTGTCACTGTTCAAGAAAAAAATCACATACTGTGTCATGCGGGGCTTATTGCACAAGATCAGATGCTGAATTTTCAACTAAGAATGCCTGCCTATTAACCAATGTTTCTCAAATGGAGAGAGTTTATCTGTCATACCATTCCTGTCTTGTCCATTTGTAACCTGGAATTACCTACTTAGATATCAGAAGACATAAATTAGCATAGCTAAGTAAAAACATCTTGAGAGATGACAACAATTTGGAAAAAGAAAAAGAGGCTTTAATGAGAATCAGCACAGGTAACTTGTAACACAGCTATTTTCCTAAATATCATGAACTGAACCTTAATGAATGAAGGAGGTTTTATTGATTTGTTGTCATTGTTGTTTAAATGAGGCAGACTGGCAATTGTTCTGCAATTTATAATCTTAAGAGTTTCCTGAGGCTTTGAGAGGTTAAAGGATTTGCTCAGGGATAAGCATCCAGAATGCGTCACATGCAGCATTTGAACCAAAGTCTTCTTGATTTCAAGGACAGTTCTCTAGCTATATACCATAATGCTTCTCAATTAGAAGAGACATAAGAAACCCTGGGACAGAATATAGCACTGTATTTATGCTAGATTTTTTAAAAGGAAAAGAATAAAAGGACTACTGCATAACATGCTCAAAGTATGTTTCTAAACATATTTAGTTTTTATCTAAATTTGTTTAGATAGTATTTATCTAAAACCAAAAGTTAGCATTATTAAAATATAACAGAGAAACACTAGAAGCTTTACCACTAATATCAAGGGTAAAAGCAAGGACATCTGCTGTCTCCATTACTATTTTATATGATGCTATCAGCTAGATATTAGCTACAGAAATAAGAGCAAAGAAATAAAGAAAAAACTGAGGAGATAAGGAAAGATGAAGGAAAATTGTCTCTATTTGGTAACATGATAGTTTACTTAGAGAAGCCCAAAAATTGAACAAGAAGTTAACCAAAATAATTAATGGTTTAAGTAGCAGCATACAATAAATTTAATCCACAAAAATGATTAGTGTTTTCATACATGTCCCTTTTAGGAACAAGAAAAAAAAATTACGATGAAAATGAAAAGCATTAAACTATCATGCATTAAGCTACCAAGATATATCTATATTTATCTATCTATATGATTTATCTAAATACAACTGAAAAATATTCTTTCCAGCAATATGGGAACATTTAATAATTGGAGAAATATTCATTATTCTTGAGGAACATGCTAATAGAATAAAAATGATACTGTATAAAGTTAGCAAATTACCAATCAAAATACAAAGGTACCACTTTATATTAACAAAATTCTTTTTGGAAGAACCAAAGGTCTAGAATCCAAAGGGAAATTCTGCAAAATATAATAAAGAAAGAATGAATTACTAGATCTTAAACCATAAGTCAGTAATCATTAAAATCATTTGGTCATGGTTTTTTTTAAAAAATATCAGAAAAGTAGATCAATGGAACAAACTAGAGAGATAAGATCATAGTTACCCCAGTGTTTAATAAATAAATTTAATAAACTTTAATACATTCAAAAACCACTAGAAAAAGACTCTTTACTCAACAAAAACAGTTGCTGAATGTTATAAAGTTTGAAAGAAATTAGGTTTAGACAAGCATCTTATATCATATACTGATAATAAAAAGTGTGACAACGGAACACTGCATGATAAAAGTATTGCTAGAAAAGTACACTGAAATACTTATGGAGCTTTGCTCAGGATCCAGTTATCAGGAAGGCTAAAGTTGGTAGGTATCTTGAGCTCAGAGATTCTGAGGTACAGTGGGCTAAGCTCTTCAGATGTGTTCATCCTAAGTTTAACATTGACATGTAAGTCCTTAGGAGGACAGAAAAAGGCACCAGGATGCCTAATGCAGGACAAAGTAGCCCACTTTGGAAAGTTATGGCACAATCAGAATGGGACTAGGCTTGTAAGTAACCCCTGTACTTCTCAGAGTGTGCAAATAAAAGGAAATCCAGGTTTTTTAATGGGGGGGGGGGAATTTTGGAGTCCCCCTTCACTACACAATGCTATGGCTGACATAGGTACACAACACTGGGAGTGTCAGATATAAATAAAAATAGTTTGCCTTGGATGAAGATTATGAAATAGCTAAAATCCAAAGGTGAAATCATAAGATGACACATCCATTTGCAACATCTCCATGAACTCACAATGTTAACAAGAAAGTATATAAAAATGTCTGAATTGTTCAGATTTGTTTACAGAGATGAAAGCATTTGTAACAATTCTGGACTAGGTCACTGTCACCAGAAATTCCAGAAGGGTTATCCTTTAGGCACTCAAATTTATTGAACAATACAGATTATTCGAGAAAACACAGAAATGGTACAATGTATCACTGCTGCTGACAAATAACTGAGCACCTACCAGAAAGGTCCAATCAAATAAATGGCCAGAAGCTTAATATCCTTATTAAAGTCCTACCCTAAATGCAGATACAAAATTACCCATGAGTAATCTCAATGACAACCAGTCAAGGGATGGAGAGGATCACAAAAAGATAACAGATTACAAAATTTAACACACTGTACTGGAACATGAGTATTTTCGTGGACAAAATTGTTGCTCAATCTGCCTGAGAGAATTATCAATCCACACCATTCTCAGAAGGATGTTTTTAATAAATTTTACCACACCGAATACTCATAATCTCCAAATTATGCAGAATGAATTAGCAGAAGAAATCAAAACCATGTGGGATGAGGTACATCTCATCCCCATCATGTTGTCTGAGGCTGAAGATGTCCTGGAAATACTCCAGTGTTCCTACACAAGATAAATTTACATAGCAAAACTTTTACTCAATTATAAAAAAGTAGTCATTGCCATAATTCATTGGAAACTGAATATAATAGAATAATATCAGAACAGCTACTTGAGATTTCTTTCTATTCAGTACCGAAAAAAATGAGAATGAAATAATAAGTTAATAACATAACTACTCACATTCATACGGCACTAAGGTTTGTGAAGTACTTCAGACACATTGCCTTCCTTAAATACAACTCTGTGAATATTATCATATCTATTTTACAGATGAAGAAATTGAGGTTCAGAGCAATTAAGTGTCCTGATCGGGGTGACACAGCTAGCACCTGTCTGAGGCAGGATTTGAACTCAAATCTTCCTGACTTTATGTTCAGTTTGCTTGCCACTATACCAAATTGCCTCTCCTAATAAGAAACTCCAAAAGAGTTTCCAAACACGAGAAGAGCAAACACAAAAACAATCCAAAGAGATACACAACCCCAATATAAAAGGTTCACATGCACAAATTATAGAACGTTTGAAGATATCCTTCAAAAATACTGCTACAACCAGTCAAGGGATGGAGAGGATCACAAAAAGATAACAGATTACTTATGCTAACTAAAATTAAAAAGTGTTTGAACAAAAAAATAAATATGGCTAAAATAAAAGAAACTGTCATTTGGGAAAAAAATATATTTTGTAAAACATACAGAAAACTCACAATATTAAAACTAATTGTTATATGTTGTTGTCCTATCACTTTCAGTCATGTCCAACTCTCTGTGACCCCATTTAGGATTTTCTTTAGATACCGGAGTGTTCTGCATTTTCTTCTGCAGCTCATTTTACAGATGAGGTAAACAGGGTTAAGTGACTTGCCCAGGGTGACACAGCTAGTAAGTGTCTGAGGCTAGACTTGAACTCAGAAAAATAGTCTTCCTGACTTCCAGGCCCAGCACTTCATCCATTATGACATCTAGCTGCCCTGTATATATAACAATTATAACTATAAATATTATACAATAAAATGATAACTAGCATTTATATAATGCTTTATGATTTACAAAGTGCTTTATACATACTGCTTTAATTTATTCTCCTAATAACTCTGAGAGGTAGGTGCTATTTTCCCTATTTTACAGACAAGGAAACTGAGGTAGCCGAAGGTTAAACGACTTGCCCAAGGTCACAATTGGTACATAAGGCTCAATCTGAACTTTGATCTTCCTCACTCCAGGTTTGGCCACCTCACAGCTTAGAAAAGTGATTCAACTATATAAACAGTTTTTGGAAGAAGAAATACAAATGATCAACAAAAGTCCATGAAAAAATGACCCAAATTACTAATAATAGAGATGCAGACTGAAATCATTCTGCAGTTTTGTCCTCACTCATCAAATTTGCAAAGCTGACAAAAATTAGAAATAGTTGGTGCGAAATGAGTGATGGGGACAGGGACATACTAATAATACCCTGCTGGTAAAGCTAAAAATTAGCCCAATAATTCTAGACACTAAACTGTCCTATACCCTTCGATCGTGGGATCATATTATTGGGACCCTGGAGAGGTCACTGAAACTAATGATCCCATGTTTGACAAAATATTTTTAACTGCATTGTTTTGGTAGCAAAGAACTGGAAAGGAAGTGAGTGCCCATCGCTTGGTAAATATAATTGTGTCTCAAAAAAAAGACAAAACTGAGGAATTCAGAGAAACATGGCAAGACTTGAGTAAATAATGTAGAGCAAAGAAAACAGAAGTAAGGGAACAAGTCGGTTGTCACGTTCACAAGGTCCTATTTAAAATTCACTGGGAACCAGGATGATCCACTGCTGGTACTTCCCAAATGGGTCACTGAGATGGCTGTTAACAGTTAAGAAAAATGAGCTCAGAACTTAAGTAACTAACTGAATAGTTTGATATCAGTTTTTAGAAAACAGAACATCTCAAACCAGAAAGATTCTTTAACATGCAATGACCACAAAAATATAAAAGAAAACAGCATAAAGTCAATGGTACCTGAATTAATTGCAATCAACAATCTTGGGTCTGGAAAAAAAAGAATGAAACACTTATCCATGGACCTCCACTGCCCCACCCCTGCTGTAGTCAGTAAAGAAATGGGGGCCTCTAGATGTGGAATCTTGCCTATTTTGCGAGAAAAGATTCACATGTGTAAGGGTACATTATGAAAGGACTATGATGAGGAGGTGGGGAAAGCAAAAAAATTTTTAAAATAAACAAAAATTATAACTAAGCATCCATTCAAATCTCTATATAACTAGTTATCAAAGAACGGGAGAGTGAATATAAAAATGAGAGAATCGGGGATGTCTGAGAGTGGGGCATTATCACTACAAGAGACTAAGAAGAAAAGGTAAATATTAAATTGGAAATTATATAACTCAACAATGTTGATCTATGATTTGTGCTCTGACAACCATTCAATTGTTTTTAATCTAGTCCTTCAGAAAAAAATAGATTCTTCTCCTCTCCCATAAAAATTTGGAGAACACAAATATTGTATTCATTTGTCTTCTGGTTGATTTAAGGTGCTACAGCCATGGCTTGTAAGGAAGACCTCACAAGGGAAGGAAAGAGACCTTAAAAAAGCCGGCAAGAGCCAGGGACAGGGAGAGGTGACAGGGCAGAATCTGTTTGTCCCCCGATGAATGAAAATGAAAGTGGCCTCTTGGAGCTTTGGACTGTTATATGTTGGGAGGAGAAACTCTCACAGCCCCTTCTCCTCCGGGCCCCTCATAAAACTCAGCTTCCTTCCGTCTAAAAACCACTCTCTTGGCAAACAGTGACGGAAAGCTTCCTTTCCATGTCTCCTGTTAGATTCTTTTTTGGGGGGGGGGGGGAGCTAAGGGCAGAATGTAACAGGGAAGCATGATTGCCTTCCCTGCAGCTGAGCAACAAACCCAGAACTCAAGTGCAAGGAAGTAGCTCACCCCTCCCTTTGCCTCACCCCGACTTTGACATAACAATTTAAAAGTGATGTCCTATGCAAACCAGGCAAAATCATATTGGCATTAGAACCCATTGGATGGAGGGTGGGAAGAGGTACAAAAATTCAGTTTAAGGAGGAATCATTTGATTAATAATGGGGTGTGGTTTCATGGAAGGGGTGCTTACATCACACATAATGTACACTGGCACAGGCCCAGAAATGTACCCTTCCTGAGCAAGAGAAAAATTGTCTCCTTCAAGGGGCAGGAGGAGGTCGGAGAAGCAGCAGCCCTCTCAGAGATAATGAAGTGCAAAGGGAAACAGAATGGGGCAGGCCCACCACGTCTGATACATAAGACAAAGAAGACGAGATGGGATCTGACTCACAGGTTCACGTTTCCCAAATTTATCAACAAGTGATTTAGGCTACGTAAATGTGTACACACACACACTCAGAGATCTAAGCACCTCATTACCGACATGCATGGGGCATGCAGCCAACAACCAAAGGACTCTGTCTCTGCCCTCAGAATCACTAACCCCTATAGTTCTGAGGTATGAAACAGTGAATTTAGAAGTTAACACCAGAGCTGCCCACAAACTCTGGTCCCCTGGCTTATACATCAGACTTAGGGAGGAACAGACCATGAAACTAGTTAAACAGCCCTTTCCAGGAACAGGGAACAGCACAGCTTTACCAAATATGGCAAATGAAAGTGAAAAGCCAAGGGGAGAGCAGGCTCCGGCTGCATCCTTCCCCAAACTAGCCAGCTGGATGAGAGAAATAGGAACACTCCAGTTTTACTAGCACAAACCACAAACGCAAAGAGAAAACACCAAGAAATTCTCATCAGAAGAAAGGATGACCAAGTAGTCTCCTGAAATGATTTATCCCAGGCCTCAATGGTCCACAGAAAGTGTCTTTCCTTTGGGAAGGGATGCCTGTAAAATACACAATATATTCTGAAATAAAATGATGTGCTTTATGCTCTTGGGGCACTGAAGATACACATTAGGTTATCTATGCTTGGAGAATACTTAATGTTCCTCTGTAACATAATTCAGTATTCTTACACAGCATATATGCTCTTGAGATTAAAATTTCTAAAAAAAGTTTTTGACCTAGAAGTTATTTTGCTTCTAAGGACTTGGTTTCTATCCTTTAAAGGAAGGGCTAGCCACCATTTCGTTCCCTGTTGTAGTATAATCTCTCCTAAAAGAGCATAGGATCATAAGATTTGAGTGGGAAGAAACATTAAAAGTCACCCAATTTAACCTTTCATATCACAGATGGGAAAATGGAGGTCAAAAAGTTTAAATGACTTGCCCAAGGTCATGTCAATAGTGAATGATGGAGGTAGGCTTTGAGTGTTGGTTTTCTCACTCCAAAAGTTGTTTAATTTCCATGGTATCATATAGTCTGCATCAATTTCATTTTCCTTTTATTTTTTGTACAGTATTTTTAAGTAAAGTCTAAGACTTTACTAGACTTTTAGTAAAGTCTAAACGTGGTCTTCTAGGTCCTTGGGTGCAGCCTTTTGATTGAATCCAAGTTTTACAGAACAAATCTTTTTATTAAGGGGACTAGTTCTGTGAAGGTTTGATTCAGTCCAAAGACCAAACTTGAACACCTAGAGGGCCACAAGCTCCCCACTCTTCTGTAATTGATTTTATGATAACACAGACTTTCAACAAGGCCAAAAGCTTCTGCTTTTGGCTTTTCTATCTTCTGTAAGACTTAAGAATCAGATCCACATCAAAAAAATTGACCATTTTTCAGAACTAAACAATCAAAATTAATTTCTGAGAAAAAAAGGAGATAAAGCATTCACAGAATATTTCAAGGTCAAATACAGTATTAATTGTGATGCCAAGAACCTCCCCCCAATATATCATGTCACAAAAAGATTTCTCTTGCAGACAAAACTTCTTAAAACTCAAAAAAAAAAAAAGGATGCATTCAAGGGTTAAGAAACCAAGAGATGGAATGACCTTTTTCTAGCTCTGTTCAACAGTAGACAGTGTGGCTGAAGTACATGACTTTTGAGACTGCATGGCCATATGACAACATTCTATCACATCTTATGACTCAAAATATGCCCATGATGGTAGAACACAAACCTCCAAGTCTTATCTGGTGACCTTAGAACAATATGTGCTGAAAGGCTGGGACAGGGGTGGCCAAGAAGACACTAGAGTATATTGCCCATTCCACAAGACATTAAGAATTGGGTCAACTTGTCCACTGTGGATATATTAAAGCTGGAGAGATGATTTTCCTATGGAAGTAGCTAGAACATGGTCTTCAGACATAAATTAGGCAGCTGTTCTCTTGGCTTCCTTCAGCATCTCTAGATCAGAACTTACTCCTTGAGGGGAAAATGCTTTCTTGATGAAAATAGGATCTTTTCAACCTTAGAGAATTCAAAGCTTAAATTTTTATGCATTTTAGACAATATTAGAAATATATTTCATAGCTGAAAGACCAAAGTCTTACAAGAATATAATCTGATAATTAAATGTCATGCTTGAGATATCTCATGGAACACTGAAAGCATCAAGAGACATGGCTAAGTCACAGGTTAGAAGACCTGCTAACAAAGCAGGTCCAGTCTATGTTTGCTTCCTTTTTTTATAAACCAAACACTGTAAGAAGTCACAAATGCCCTGATACACTCAAATGCAATTGCTTTCTTGTGGGCAAGCACGACAATAACAACAAAAAACAGCCCTGCCTCAATTATTTTAAGTTTATTTAGCTGTTTGTGTGGGCAGGATGGCATTTCAAGTCCACAAGGATGACTGTTGGCTACTCAAGCACCAGAAAAATCCTGATGTTGACCTGGCTCCACTACTTTAGGGGAAAATTTCTGGCCTTTAAATAGCTGACTTGTAAGATGAAAGGTTCCCCATGAGCTACAGTGTCTCACCGTGACCAGAGTACAACAAAACAGTTCCCTACAGCCATTTTTACATCACAAATGGTTTCTGAGCATTTGGTTATTTTTAGCCTTTCATACAGTGCAGTCGGCACAAAGCAGAAATAGATGTTTATTTCATATAAAGCTTCTATAGAGTAGGCGTTCCTTGCTTTTACCCCATATCCATTCCATGTTTTGTAGAAATGGCTCCTAATAATAACCTCACTACCACCCCCAAATTTTCCTTAAATAGGTTTATGTAAAATATAACCAGCAAGGAAAATTTACATAAAACTGGAGAACAAATAGAAATGGAGTTTTTCATTCGGGTTTGTTTTTTTCTGGGGAGGGGTGGTTCAAACTTCTGATTTCATCAGTGTAGGGAAATTCTGGCGGGAATTTCCCTCCACCAATGAAGAATTGCCTTGAGGAGGGTAAATGATCTGCCTGTTTTCCCAGCCACTGGACATGTCAGGCAGTGACCTTTTACACAGGTCCTCCTGACTCTAAGATACAGGTTTTTAACTTGAGATCCATGAAATTGCTGGGTTTTTAAAAATATTTTTATAACTATTTCATATAATTCATTTCCTTTGTAATCCTATGTATTTTATTTTATTCAGTTAATGACATTATTCTGAGAAGTCCATGAAGTCTATAACCCAAAACAGGTTAAGAACCCCTCTCCAAAGGGCAGCCATCTCTCATTGTGGCACACTGTCTCTAACAAATTTATTTAAGGAACAAAAATTCGATGCGTCATTCTTCCGCTAGTTTAACTTGACAACAGTGGTAGTGGTGACAGAGCGTCATTGTTACAAAAAACGTCCTTTGGTACAGAATTTGATGACTTTTTTAGAGATGAAGAGACCCCGCTGTTTGGCAGCCTTCCTATGCCCTGCTAGTGCTGACTCAGCAAGCATGCTGCCGGTGAGGTTTAGCACCTCTCCAGATGGGCTGTGAGAACAGAGACTATAACAGCTTCTGGGAGTGCCTTGCAGAGATGATTTGAAAAAATCTTTCGGTCTGAGCCCAGAACAGAAAAGATTCTCCTTGTTCTATCTGCATTCTTAAATTGATCATGGCAGGAGAAAGTGGGGGAAAGGAGAAGACAGGAGCCAGTGAAGATCAGATCAGAGTGGCAACTTACGGAGAAATTTCATGGGTTGGAGCCACAGTTCAGATGAATGGTTCACTACCGGTGGTGACAGAGGTACCGGATGGCAGTTCTTATGTGGCCACTTCTCACCTTCATCTCTGCTCACACAATCTTTTTGTAAAAGTGATACTGATGTATTTTGTTCTTACATTACATTTACAGATTAAATTTCTAAACAAAGTAAAACAACTAAGTAAAATTATCAATATAGTGATCTCATCTGAAAGTGCATGCAACACTCCATACATCTGGAGCACCTGCCCCACCTCTTCATTTTAAAAATATTAATAGAAATCTATTTTCCTCTTTCCCTTTCCATTAGAAAAGAAAAACAAATAACTGTTAACAAATTAGCATGGTCAAACAAAACAAATTCTCTCACTATCTGTATGCAAAATCTATATATACATGCATACATGTGTATGCATACATACACATATATATGTACTGATGATAAAAACCTGTCATCTGCCACAGAGATGTATCAAGACTCATTCAGTAATTCCTCAATGAATGGGCATCCCTTTAGTTTCCAGTTTTTTACCATCACAGAAAAGAACTACTATAAATTTTGTTTAGTAAACACATGTCCTTTCTTCTTTCCTGGACTTTTTTTGAGTAGAAGCCTAGCAATGGCAAAACTGAGCCAAAGTATACAGGTTGTTTAGTAATTTGTGTGTGTGTGTGTGTGTGTATAATTCCAATTTTTTTCCCAGAATGATTATATCTATGCATGCAGGTCTACCATCAATGTGCCAGTTTTCCCATTTCCCATCATTTTTCATTTTCCTTTTTTCAATAAATGACTATAGACAGCCTGAATTCCCTTGAGAACTTGTCTGTTTACATCCTTAGCCCATAGCTCTTATTTTATATTTCCCACAATTACATATAAAAACAATTTTTTACATTTTTAAAAAGTTTTTGAGTTTCAAATTCTATCCCTCTCTCCCTGTCCTCCATCCTGCCTGATATGGTAAGCAATCCAATATAGGTTACATATGTACAATTATGTAAAACATTTCCATACTAGTCATTCTGTGCAAGAAAATTAAACAAAAAAATTAAAAAATAGTATTTTTCAGTCTGCATTCAAATGACAGCTCTTTCTCTGGAGGCAAATAGCATTTTTCATCATGACTTCTTTGGCATAGTCTTAGATCACCGTACTTCTGAGAACAGCTGAGTCATTCAGTTATTGCTGTTACTGTGTACAATGTTGCTCTTACTGTGTACAATGTTGCTGTTACTGTGTACAATGTTGCTGTTACTGCATACAATGTTCTTCTGGTTATGCTCAATTCTCGTTGAATCAGTTCATGTGAGTCTTTTTACGTTTTTCTGAAATCATCTTGTTTGTCATTTCTTATGGCACAATAATATTCCATTACAATCACATAGCACAATTTGTTCAACTACTTCCCAACTTATAGGCATCCCCTCGATTTCCAATTTTTAGAAACCATAAAAAGAATAGCTCTTATTCTTACATATTTTAATTGATTCCTTGTATATCTTGGAGATGAGACCTTTATCAAAGAAACTTGATTGTAAAAAAAAAAAATTCCACAATTAAATGTTTTTGTTATCGTATTTGTTTGCACAATCAAAATTATCCATTCCATCTTCTGTGATTCTATCTAAGGCCATGAATTTTTGTCTACCCACATATCTGACATAATTTTTTCCATGTTTCTCTAATTTGACTGTAAAGTCATATTTAAGTCGCACTCCATTTGGAGCTTAACCTAGTATAAGTGTGAAGAGTTGTTCTAAATCAAATTTCTTCTATACTGCTGCCCAATTTTCCCAGCAATTTTTGTTAGATAGTGATTTTTTTATCCCTGTAGTTGGGGTCTTTGTACTTTTCAAATATTAGGTTACTAGACTGAAGTAGTTAGATAGTGGATAAAGTGTTGGGCCTAGAGTCAGGGAAGACCTGACTTCAAATCTGGCCCCAGACACTTATTACCTGTGTGACCCTGAGCAAATCATTTCACTTTTGCTTGCCTTAATCCACCGAAGATAGAAAATGGCAAAACAAACAAGCAAAAACCCACCAGTATCTTTGCCAAGAAAACCCATGTAAGCCATGGAGTCAAAAAGAGTCAGACACAACTGAACAACAGGGTACTAGATGCATTTCCTTCCATATCTTATAGACTTAATCTGCTCCATTTGTTAACCTCTCTTTTTTCTAAACAACACCAAATTGTTTTGAGAACGAATGCTTTGGAGTACTGTTTGAGATATGGTACTGCTAGTCTACCTTTGTTTCCATTTCTTTTCATTTTTTCCCTTGAGATACCTGACCTTTTTTTGCCTTCATATGATTTTCATTATTTTTCTAGTTTTGTAAAATACTTCCTTAATTGTCTAATTGGCATAACAATGCATAATTATGAGACAAATGCCACAGATACACAATGCATATTAGGTAGTATTGTCATTTTTATTATATTGCTTCATCCTACCCATGAGCTATTAATATTTTTCCAATGTTTTAAAGTCTGTCTTTATTTCTGTAAACAGTGGTTTATAACTGTATTTATATAATTCTTTTGTGTATCTTGGTAGATAATCTCAAGCATTTTACATATTCTATAGCAATTATAAATGGAAATTCTCTCTCTTGCTCCTAGGTTTCACTGGTATTATACAAAAATGCCAATGATTTGTGTAGATTTATTTCCTATCCTGCAAGTTTGTTCAAGTTGTAGTTTCAATTAAATTTTAATTGACTCTTGAGGGGCTAGCACATTATGAAATTATCTGGAAAAAAGTGATAATTTTGTTTCTTCTTCCTCATTGTTGTTGTTTAGTCATGTTCAACTCTTTGTGACCCCATCAGGGGTTTTCTTGGGAAAAATACAAGAGTGGTTTGTCATTTTCTTCTCCAGTTCATTTTACAGATAGGGAAACTGAAGCACACAGCGTTAAGTGTCTTGTCCAGGGTTACACAGCGAGTAAGTGTCTGAGGCCAGATTTGAACTGAGAAAAGTGTGTCTTCTTAACTTCAGGCCAGGTCTCTCTCCACTATGTCACCCAGCTGATCAAAGGTCATGAATTTTCATTATTTTACTTACACTTATTCTCTCCACTTCTTATTCTTATTGCTCATATCGATCACTTCCAATATTATACCAATAAAAGTGATAACAGACATCCTTGTTTGACCCTTGATTTTACTGCTATTTCTTCCAGTAATGTCTGGGGGGAGACCAAAGATAGGTCAGTTGGTTTAGTGGGGTCAGGAATATACAAATGAGGGAGTTGGTGAAATATGACACGATGACAATCATCAGATGAGAAAGTTTCAGGACCAATGTTCTCTATTAACATAAGCAAGAAGTTACCATATCCTTTGAGGGCGGGCCGATTCATATTTTTCTTTGTATCTCCAATGCCTGTGGCAGTGTCCAGTATGTAACTAACACTTAACAGAACCATAAATAATAACTCTAAAGCTGGAAGAAGTCTTAGAATTAAATCCTTACCAAAATAAATGCCTTTCTTTTAGTTTCAATTAACTCCTATCTTAAATCCCTCAACCCGTAATTCCTAATAACACTGACAAGATTAGCTACCAGTTGGAACTGAAACCATTCTAGATCTTTAAAAAGGAGTTAACTGGTCCTGTTATCCCAAAAAAGAACAGTTCTATCTAATTAGGTTAACTATACACAATTTTTGTCAAATCTTCAGAAGGAAAAATTTCCTGGAAGGAACAGAAAGAAAATAATCCCAAACCATGTATGGTCATGAATTTTAACCTGCAGTCAGTCACAGAGCCAGCTGAGAAAACATCACGATCTGCATATATCCTGATGAGTAGTGCTTACATGCCTACTGCAGATTCACCAGAAGTGAATTAGTGAGAAGGAATTCTCTATGTCATCTGAGACTTGGCAGATTTCGGTTCTCTACCATGAAACAAATAATCCTGGCATAGTGACAACCAGAACATTCAATGTCCCCATCTGACGTTAGCTGTCCTGCAGTGCAAGGGTCAAGAGATGATGATCACATTTCTATTAAGAGCAAAAATGTCAGGCACAGAAAACATAATGCTTGAATGACACTCCATATACCTCATCAGCACCTTCAAAGCGACTTTACTCATGAGACAGATGAAAACAAATTTCTACTAAAAAGTTATTTTAGGCCTCTCTTAAAAAACCCCCCAAACTGGAAACCTTTCAGAAGTTCTTTCTCATACTGCACCTAAGGCACAATGATGTGAAGTCTACAGAGAATATGGTGAATACTTAATGTTTATTGATGATGGAATATACGGGATTAGGTAGCATGTTTATAAAAAATAAACCCCAGATGCTGGCTTCATGTTAGGATGTCAGGTCAGGATTAATGTACAATCATCCAGCTAGAGTGACCCAAGCAGTTCCTCTGCAAATTGATTTTAAAATTAAATATTAAAATCAATACTGAACCTCCTCCTTGCACCCCACCAAAAAAATTAATTTGATTCTCCGCGGTGGGAAGCAAATGGTCATTTCTGCATTATAAACAATACATCAAGACTAGGGTGAAGGAGTTTGGTATTGGGAACTAGCCCTAAACAATGATTTGCCAAATATTATATAGACCTAACACCACCTACAGTGAATAATTTAACTGATTGGGGGTGGGAGATGGTGATTCTTTGTCCTTTTGAGCCTAAATTAGCTGTCAAAGTTCAATGGTATCACAAAGACAGTGAACTGTCTCAGCACCATTTCTATCTAAATTCCACAAGATGAGAATGAAATTTAGTAGTAGCATAATAACATGATCATAACAGATTATTGCTATCCTGTAAATATGACCTGTCCATCATGCTTGGAATGTCCTTCCTTCTCACCTCAGCCTTTTACATAGAATCCCTCGTTTCCTTTAAAGATCAACTCAAACATCACCTCCCACGTAAAGCCCTTCCTGTGTCCCCCAGTTGACAATGCCCACCCAAATGATCTTTTGTTTATTTTTAATCTACTTTATATGTTTATTATATGTGTACGTATCTTTTTGCCAGCTTTCTGAGGGCAAGGACTAATTTTTCTCTTTTTTTCCCAGTCTCCAACTTGTTAATGTTGGCTTTTTTCTTCACTGCAGTCTTGCTCACCCATTCTGCTGCTTCCCAGTAAACTTTCTTCCCTGGAAGCTGTCTCATACGGGTCTACAAACTACAATTGCCTCTTTTATATGAATCCATTTCTTTCTCTTTTAATCTCTATGCATGAAATTTTCCAATCTATATATCTTTTCACATGTCTTATATGCACCTCCAATTCAATATGCCCATAAAATATACAGTGTTCCCTGCTAAAATGTTCTTCTAGATTTCTCAGTTTCTACTGAGGGCATGACCCAAGTCCTCCAAGTGCATCACCTCAAAGTCAGACTTCACCAACATTGTTGAGCTTCTTGTCACATTTCTCCCACCATTTCATTCACAGGGCCACCACTCTACATTAGGTCATCGACCTTTGGTCTGAATTATTCCAATAGCCCCAGACGTCCCTGCTTCCAGCTTCTCCTCACTCCAATACATCCTCCACATCACTGCCAACATTATCATCTTAAGGCACAAGTCTGGTCACATTTCTCCCTTTTCAATGGTTCTTCCTTTTTTTGTGGGATAATATAGAAACTTATTAGGGAATTTGTATATTGGCTCACTGAAGGCCCTCCACAATCTGGTTCCCTATTTTTTCAGCATTTTAAAATACTATTCTCACTCATTTGTGGGAAAACTGGACTATGAACTGTTTTTCAGATTAGACATTTCATCTCCAACTTCCATAATCTGCATAAGCCTGGAACTTAATAAATATTAAATATTAATTATAATCACAAATATTAAATATTAAACTGAACTGAATTTATTAAAACTTGTAGTGGGGATCCTAGAAACGAACCGAGAAAGGGAAATAATCTTCTTGATGGCTACAAATTAGATTTAAGTATGGAGACT
This sequence comes from Potorous gilbertii, assembly GCA_028658325.1. Classification (NCBI taxonomy): domain Eukaryota; kingdom Metazoa; phylum Chordata; class Mammalia; order Diprotodontia; family Potoroidae; genus Potorous; species Potorous gilbertii. The sequence continues at coordinate 41,214,296 of CM053772.1, read as the reverse complement.
TTGAGCAAGATAGTCTACCTCCAAACTCATCTTCATAATGGAATTATCACTGGACTTTTCTTGTGGAACAAAGAAAATCTAAATAACTGACCCCTACTAATTCTCCCAACTGTAGAGTCTCAATGGGTGTTTGAATATTTTTTCATCTTTTGAGGAAAGGGTAGGAAAAGGGATAGTGGTAGCTAGAAGCGTGTTAGTCAACAGCTCTGACTGAGGTTCCTATTCACAGAGGCTGAATATCAATGAGAGTTATGGATAGAGCATCAAATTTGAACTCAGAAAGACCTGGGTTTGAATTTCATCTTAAATACTTCAAATCTGTGTAACTCTGGGAAAGTCTCACTTTCCTCATCTGTAAAATGTGGTATTTCTATCTAACACACTTATTGTGAGTATTAATGAGATAGCATGTATAAAGGGGCAATTAGGTAACTAGGAGATAAAATATTAGGCTTAGAGTCATGAAGATGGGAGTTGAGATCCTTCTTCAGGTAATTACTACCTCCTGCCCTCAGTAAGCTATTTAACCTCTAGGTATCAGTTTTATCTGTAGCACTTACCTCACACTCTTATTGTGAAAATAAAATGAGATAATATATGTAAAGGACTTTGAAAATCACATATCAAACTATGACAGGAATATTTTGCATAGCTAGAAATAATGAAAGTTTATGAGATGGAACAAAAGTTCTAGAACAGAAGGGGGAGAAAAATAAAAAGGACAAATAAAAGCATTTTCAGACCTCAAACTATATTAGTATGCAGCAATCTTCAAAATAATTTGGAACTACTTAAAAAATAGGAGAGTAGACCAATGAAAAAGACTAGACAAGGAAGTAGAAATAATTTAATTCAATACCCCTAGTCTGGAAGACACATGAAAACATAAATTATTGAGGAAAGAAGTTGCTATTTCATAAGAACCGCTGAGAAAACTGTAAAGCAGTCTGGCAAAAATTAGATCAACATTTTATACTATATTCTATAATAAATTCAAAATGGTCATGAAACTGAATATTAATGATTATACCGCAAGAAAATTAAAAGAGAAGCAGATTACAGACTTTTTGCAGTTATGAACAAGAGAAGAATTCTTATTGATCTAGAAATAAATACAAAAGATAAAATAGATAATTTTGATTATATGCATTGAAAAAGTTTTACCAAACTGAATTAGTACATCCAGGATAAGAAGAGAAGATATCAGAGAAAAATCTTTGCATCACATTTCATTGATGAGTATTTGGAATCCATCATAGACAACTAATGAAAAAATATGAGAACAAAAGTCATTCCTCAAGAGACACTTATCAAAAGAAGAACAATATAAAATAGATAATTTCTATACATTAAATTAAAAGGTTTTGCACAAACAAAATCAATGAAGTCAAGATTAGAAGGAAAGCAGGAAACTGGGGAAGGGGAAATTTTACAACAAGTATTTTCTGATAAAGGCCTCATTTCTCAAAATATTGAGAAATGAGTTTAATTTATAAAAATACTGGTCATTCCTCAATTGATAAATGGTCAAAGGATGTTCAGAAGAAGAAATCAAATCTATCAATAGTCATATGAAAAATTGTTCTAAATCACTATTGACAAAGAAAATGCAAATTAAAACAACTTTGGGTTACCATCTCACACCTATCAGATTGCTTAAGATGACAGAATAGGAAAATGACAAATGCTGGAGGGGATGTGGGAAAAACTGCACTTTTGGTGGAGTTGTAAACTGATCCAGACATTTTGCAGAATGATTTGGAACTATGCTTACCTAAACAGCTATGAAACTGTGGATAGATACCCTTTGACTCAGCAATACCACTACTAGGTCTATATCCCAAAGAGATTTTTTTTTAATGAAAAAGGTCTTACTGGAACAAAAATATTTACAGTAGCTCTTTTCATGTCATCAAAAAATTGGAAATTAAAAGCATTCCCATCAATAGGGAAACAACTGAACAAGCTATATGTATATGATTGTGAGGGAATATTATTGTGTTATAAAATATGAAAAGGAAAATGTTTTCAGAAAAAATGGGAAGATTTGTATGAACTGATGCAAAGTGAAGTGAGCAAAGCGAGACCAACGTACACAGAAACAACAATTATTACACGATGATCAACTGTGAATTACTTAGCAATTCAAAGATCCAAGACAATTCCAAAGGACATAAGATGAAAAATGCTATCCATCTCCAGAGGAAAACAATGATGGCATCTGAATGCAGATCAAAGTATACTTTTTAAACTTTCTTTATTTGGGTGTTTTGGGGAGCAGGGGTCTGTGTTTTCTTTTGTAACATGCCTCACATGGAAATATGTTTTTCACAACTGCACATATATAATCTATACAAAGATATACAAAGACTGCACATATATAATTTATACAAAGTGCTCACCTTCTCAAGAATAGGAAGGGAAGGAAGTGGGGGAGGGAATTTAGAACTCGAAAATTATAAAAAATGTTAAAAATTGTTTTACATGTGATTGAGAAAAAAATCAAATATGAACAATATGAAAAAAGCTACAATTGTAAAATAAATTCAAATAATATAGGCCTGAAGTTTCACTGCTCTTCCTACCCTGCCCAACAATTTGGCAAAATTGAGAAAAGATGAATGATAAAAATGGGTTGATTCTCTATGGACAGGAACACTAATGCACTGTTGGTGAAGTTATGAATTGGTACAATTATTCTGAGAAGTAATTTGGAATTACAAAATAATAAATATGGCTATAATATTCACATCTATTGACCCATATATTCTACTACTGGGCATATACCCCACGAAGGTCACTGTCAAGAAGAAAGGTTCCAAGTATACCAAAATATTTATAGCACTAATTTTTATGGTAGCGATGAACTAGCCCATAAATGGGGAAGGCTTAATGAATTATGGTACAGGAATGTAATGTAATACTTCATTGTATTTTAAGAAACAAACGAACTTGATGAATACAGAGAAAAATGGAAAGATATATGAGCTGATGCAGACTGAAGCACTTCATTGCTTTGAAAAACAAACTCAGTCCCAAAGAAAAAAATACAGGGAGACACCTTCTCCTGCTCTTTCTTAAGAAGTTGAAGTTTAGAGGTGGAACACATGTGAAACATGTATATGTCCAAGTTATATGTGGATTTTTACATGTGAAGCAGTTATAAGTGGAATATCATATATCAGATATTTTTAAATGTATCTACTTTTCTTAAATGTTTTCCTTAAAAAAATTCTTATTTGGGATAGCTCTCTGGGAGGGGATAGGAGGAAAGGAAGAGAGAAAATCTGGGTGATGAAAAAACAAACCACATCAATAAAAATCTATCAAAATTTTAAAATGAAAAAGCATAAAGGAATACCAAAACTAGGGATATTTCATGTGCCACAAACCATATGGACAAGCATGTTCTATAGCTCAAGCACTAGACTGGCTTTCAGAAGACTAAAGCTGGACTCCTAGCTTTGCCTCTGACAAGGTGCCCTGCCTTGGATACATCACTTCATTTCTCTGAACCTTGGTTTCTCTATCTGTAACATTCAATGACTACTCTCTAAGGTCCATTCCTATGTTAGTATTATGGAGCAAGGTTATTAACTGATAAATGAGCTTGATAAAATAAAATTTTTAAAATGAAGACTGCCATCTTCTTGTCCTTAAGCCATACTTAAGTTCCAGGTTGGGCTCTGGATATTTTGAGGAGCTAGAACAATGGAGCAAAATATAGCGAGAAGTCTGATCCAAATTGCTCCTTCCCACGATGTCCCTATTCTGAACACAGATGACTTGATATTCCCCAGTGCTGTCACTCAAAAGACTAAAAATCACTTAAGAAACCCCCAAAAAAGTAGCAGAGAAAAATCTCCTTTCTACGCAATCTTATGTAATTAAGTCTTTAACCTCATATCAAATAATTTTTTAAAAGAACATGCCTACACAATAGCTGCATTTATCCACTTAAGACCTTTGTGAAAGCACAACAGTGTTAAGAGTTGGCAGTCTCATAATTCTTCTCATGCTCTTGCTTGTTATAAACAAAAAACATTTTATTATCTAATTTTAATTGTCCTGCCAAGCTTGGCCCCAACAGAAGAGATCAGAAAACGTATCTCCATCTTTCTTTGCAGAGGTGGGGACAATGGGTTTGAAATACTCCATATTACTGCCAGGCTCAGTGGATGTCTTGGTTACTTTGGCTAACCTTTACAATGGATGACTCATTGGATAGGAGGACAAGGAAGGATGCATCTAGAAATGAAATGATGTGAAAACCAAAGGCATCAATAAAATTGCTTTTAAAAACTCTAATGATCCTGGTCACTCACTTCATGATAAGCCTGTTACCACAAAATTTTTGTATTAAAGCAGATCCATCTTTCAAAGCCTAACTCGAATATAATTCCCTCTTTTGTCCCTTCTTGGTAACAAATTTGTCTCTTAGAGAAAGTTCTCAAATTCATTTATTAACAGTCCACAAACATATATGGTGAATTATGAGAATTCAATTAACAAACTTATGTTGTGAATTAGGAGAAATCATACAGGGCAATGAATAGAGAACTGGTCAGGACCAGTTGGGTTCCATGCCCAGTCTGTAACATACCAGTGCTACTTTGTATTGGTAGAGAGAGTTTCCTTACTGGGAAATCCTTACACTCACAAAATCACAGATCTTGAAAAAAGAAAAATTGTGCTACATAGTCATCTGGTTTTGTATCTTAATCATTCTACTAAAATGGTATCTCCTTGAGGACAGATATCATGTGTTTTCTAAACTGTGCATCCAAAGAAGGCGTACTGAATAAAAGTCTGTTGAATAAAGCAGTATTTCCACACACTTAGCCAACAAAAGGGATAAAGATTAAGGAATGATAGCATCAGTAAGAATTAGAGCTTTCTCATGTATTTCCCTCCCAGTACAGACCACCTTACTGTAGGTACTCCGTATATGTACCTAGTTACATGTCATCTCCTGTATCCCCAAGAGATAATAAAAATGGGAAAGGGACCCACATGTACAAAAATATTTATAGCAGCACTCTTTGTGGTAGCCAAGAACTGGAAATCAAGGAGATGTCCATCAATTGGGGAATGGCTTAATAAATTATGGTATATGAATGTAATGGAGCACTATTGCGCCATAAGAAATGATGAACAAGAAGACTTCAGGGAGGCCTGAAAGAACTTATACATGTCATCTCTCTAAGTATAGGCACAATTTTTGCCTTTCTATGTGTCTCCCAGAGTTTAGCAAAGTACCTGGCACACAGTAAGCACCTACTAAATACCTAACTGAATGAGTATTTTGCGACTAGATGCCGCCATAATTTCTTTCACCACTTGTCATGACAGAAGCAGTTCCCCCATGGCTCTGTCTCAAGAGAAGGTTAGTAGAGGGTTGGTCCTAAAGCCAGGGAGACCTCTGCTTGAATACTTCCTCTAACACATACTAGATATATATGACCATGGTCATGTCACTTAAATTCACAGTGACCTCAGGCAACTTTCTAAGACTCCTAAATTGCAGATGAGTTGGCATTTTGCATCAGTGGATGGAGTTTCCTCAATAGGAATTCTTATACCAATGAAATCACAAGTCTAGATTCTCTACCTCTAACTCCCCAGAAAGAAAAGTCTTGTGGTCTTATGGTATCCCATACTAGGCATCTATCTTCATTTTCTGTTCTGGGGTCATCCTAGATACTTCAGTGAAGAGAATTTCACAGTCTCAGAAGTGGGAGGGACCTCCTTCTAGCAGAGGTCAGTTCGTCCAACTCATAGCCAAGGAATCCCCACTAGATATAAGTGATCACCCAGTCTCTGCCTAAAGATCTTTAAGGAGGATGAACTCCCAGTCTTCCAAGGCAGTCCATTTCACCTTGGAAAATCTCTAATTATTAGCACGCTTTTCCTGACATCAAGCCCAAGGTTATATTTGCCTTTTTACAACTCCCACAGATTGACTCAGGCTCTACTCTCTGAAGCCAAGCAGAACAAGTCTAATCCTTCTTCAACAGGACATCAAATACTCAAAGATAGATAAAGAGTTAACTCTTCTTTCACAACTTTTTAGCATTTGACTATAGAGTGTTTTCTCTTATTGGCTCATTATTTCACGTCATGGTCTACTGGAAGGGACAAAATCAGACATTTCTTGAAGGCAGGGTCTACGTCAAACATTTTTATGTATTCCCTACAGCAGCTTCCAAAGTTCTGGAATTCTAGAAGGCTCTTGACAAACACTATGTTTATTCAAAGTATTGGCTGCACTCAAATACAACAAATCCAGTATTTTAATGAAATTTCGTACTGTCATATTAATTCCTAACTCGGCTCCTAGAGGAGGAACATAACGCAACATATCACAGGGTCCAGACAAATATTTACACAAGATGAGAAATGCAAGAAAAAAACAGAGAAATCATTTTTAAATCAAACATACTATGCTTGGGTTCATGAAAATACAAAGCAACAAAACTCTTCATTTAAAATCATCCTGCTTGTCAAGGGAGAGACATATACCTCATCATTTGTGACACAACAGAAAAGAAAAGTAGAAGCAACAGCATGCAAAAGCTACAGGAAGGGGTGAGGGAGGCAACAAAAATGAGACTCTTCTCCAGCTGGCTTCACTCTGGCCATTGCCTGTCTCCTTTGATGCACATCAGCGGATGAGCAGCTTTTTTCTATACAGGAAGAGGACCACTTAAGGTGGCATGGGAAACCAGAACACAATAATGCCTTAAGGTGACCTGAGTGCTAAAATTGGGATAATTTTTCTAGAGTCTTGAACCCATGAGAACAGAGTCCTTTATACATGAACCCAGTACCGAAGACCCCAACACAGGTGAGGTCAAATATGACCTTGCTGAGAACATCTTATGCTGATGGGCAAGAAAAGTCCATTGTTTTTGGAATTTAGGCTTCTCTCACAAAGCAGAGAATCCATTATACAAGTGATGGAGTAATACTCTACATGCAGGAATTTCTGATGTGGCAATTCTGAAGTAGCCTTCATTTCATTCCTGAATGGGCACTGCATCCGGGTTTAAAAGGAGAACCCAAACAAGAGTGGCAGGCACTCAAGTCCTTTGGAGGAGTATGTGGGGGCTGTGGAGACTGTGGACAGACTAAATGCAGGTAAGGCCACCACTTGCTTTAAGTGTCTTTCATTCACCAAAAAAAAAATTACTTTTTATCTGTCATTAAAAGGATCTTTGTATTGAGGTGTTTTGCCTGCAATGACTGGTGATATGATGTCGATGGGCTTCTTCAGACCCCAAGTATCACAACTTAGGAGATGATTGGAGTAAGAGCTGTGGCCACAGAACAAAGAGAAGGTCACAGCAATCAAACCAGGAAATGTATGCCCCCCCAAAAAGAACCCGAAGCAAAAATGAATCCCAAGCCCTCTCTATAAGGAAGATGCTGATGATGGAGCCCCAACAAAGGCCACAGGAATGATGACAGAATCTCAAGGACCTCATGGGTCATGTCAAGTCCAATCTATCCCTGACCAAATATCCCTTCTGAGAGATACCTAACAAGAACAGAACCAGAAGCTCCGTTCAAAGACCTCAGGGGAGTGGGAGTCTACTAACCTTCCAAGTAATCCACCCTATATTCAGACCACTCTAATTGTGAGGAGATGGTTCCTGACCAATCTAAGCCTCCCTCTCCACAGCTGCTGGCCACTGCTACTGGTTCTGCCTCGGAGGTCAAACATCTGCATGAGAGCCGTTTTCAGATACTTCGAATACTTGAAGACAGCTGTTTTATTATCTTAAATATTTCCTTTTTCAATCAAAATCAAACAATACATAAATATTAAGTGCCTACTACATACCAGACAAAAGTCAAAAGTTCAGGGGGCCCAGTCCTTATATAGTGTCATCTAAAGACCCTCACAATCTGGTCTCCCTCCTCTGGATGTGTATTAGTATGATAAAAAACATTCTTAAGATTTGCCACATAGGATTGAACACAATACCCAAAGCAATGGTCAGAGCAGGGCAGAGTGCAACAGCATTACCAAGCCTGCTTTTCTGGACGCTATGCCTCTTAATAAAGCCCACCATCGCCTCTGCTTTTATTGGTTGTCATGTCATGCTGTTCAAGCTCCTAAAAGAGAAACAAAGGGCCTGGATCATCTGCCCTTGCTCACCGAAGGCCTGGCTGTATTTAAAGTTTACTGACATTTTTCAAAATAAACAATTTATTAAGTCATTCAAAATATTCTCATTCCCTGAGTTACTATGTAGATAGCAAAACAAAGTAGATAAACTTCATTTAATACTTTTTCAGCATGAAAGTATTTATTTAAACAGCCTGATGGTACAGTGTATAACGTGCCAGATCCAGAGTTGAGAAGATTTTGATTCAAATTGGACCTCAAATACTTACCAGCTGTGTGACCCAAGGCAAGTCACTTGACTTGTCTGTCTCAGTGTCCTCATGTCTAAAATAGGGACAAGAGTGTCTAACTCCCAGGGTTGTTGTGAGGACAAAAATGACATAATATTTGTAAATGCATTTTACAATTTTAAAGTACTATACAGGTCCTAGATATCACTATCATCTTTTACTTTCAAGGAGTAGATATATTCAAGATCACTTTATGGACACTGTGAGTCAATATGTATTTATTTCTAGTATTTCTTGAGGGAAGGGTCATCACAATGGACACCTGTATATGTGCACTGCAGCACACTCATACGACAAGTTTTAGGTAAGCCTTTTGAACATCTGGTTGGTTTTTGCTCTTAGAAGTTCAAAAAAGTAAACTGTCAATGAATTTAAAATGTTTTAATGGCCCATATTTCACATCTAATATCCCAGTAGAGTAGAATGGGAGAAGTGTTGGATTTGGACTGAGAAGACATTGATTAGAGACATTCACTGACAGTGTGACCTTGAGAAAGTCATAGTCAATCAATAAACTTTTGTTAAACACCTACTATTTGTCAGACACTGTACTAACCTCTGAGTTTCACTCTGCTTATCTACAAAAAGGAAAATGAGTGTTTGCCACTACCTCTTACAAGGCTATTGTGAGGACCAAAAAGAAATAATGTACCCAAGATACTTTGTAAATGATAAAAACCAACACATGCCAATGCTTCAAGCCACCATGATTTCTCTCTCCAACAATATCAACTGTGATCCTTCTATAACTTATGACTGCGGATGAGATGCTGCAGCCAAAAGATTCATCTTTTGAATGGCTGACCTGAAGAACCTCTCCTAATTCACACTGTGCATCCATTATCTGAAGACTAGCTCTGCTGGCAGAGTCCCCATTTCCTAATCTGGAAGGACCTGTCAGAACCTGTGCTCTGCTGGCATTTAAAAAAAATTGCTGATGAACTGTATTTTAATACATTAAAACCTCCAATATATTCCCAATTCAATTCTATACAATGTTCACTGATGTCACACAATTCAAGTAAAACAACATAAAGGAACCATTGCAATGGATAAGACTTTGCAACCTTGCTTTTTATTAGAGAAAAGGACAAAATGATACTAGGTCAGACAATGGACATTCCCTTCCAATACTCATGGCTACCTCCATGTCACAATAGGACATCAGAGTGAGACTGGAATCCAGGAAAATACCATACAAACCAATGAGAAGCAACATGATGCAATGGCCAGAATTCTGAACCTGGAGTCAGAAAGACCTGAGTTTAAATCAAAACTCAGATATTTACTACCTGACTCCTGAGCAAGTCCCTTAACCTCTCTCATCCTCCGTTTTCTCATCTGAAAAGGAGAATAGTAACAGTATCTACCTCACAAGGTTGGCTATCTTGAGATTCAAATGACAAAATTTATATAAAGCATTTTGCAAACTTGGTAAGATATTTTATATATATATATATAAAGAGGGAGAAGGAGAGGGAGAGACTGATATTTTACATATATATATATATATATATATACATACATGTATATATGTATATATATACATGTATGTATATATATATATATATATGCATATGTATATGGTTTCATCAGTATAAGGAGTATGTGACAAAGAACTCTGCCTACCAATATAAAACAGCTCCTTCTCTCCAACCTAGAGTCTTAGGTCAATGGTCCTTAGCCTTCCACTGTGCTGCAGATTCCTTTGGAAGTCTGGTAAAACCTATGGATACCTTCTTAGAATGATGTTTTTGAATGCATAAGATAACAAAATAAAATATACAGGATTAGGATTACAATGAAAACCAATTATGTTCAAATATAGTTATCGTTATATATACAAATGTACATATGTATGTATGTATTTATACACAATAGACATAGATGTGAATTACTTCAAAGTTCAGGAACCTTCAGGCCAGAGAGTTGCCTGGGAAGCCCAGGGTCATACAGCTATAGTGTATGTCAGAGGATGGACTTGAATCCCAATTCTTAATGTCTCAGAGGTCAGTTATCGATCATCCATGATGCTAAGCTAAATAATAAAAGCATTATTCTAAATATGGGACATTATCAGCACCTTCAGCGTAGGGCTGAAAGACAGTCAGTCAATACGCACTTACTATGCGGGAAGTTTTATGTGAAGCTGGAAAAGAAATCTAAAAATATAATATCCAAAGAAAGTTAGTTTTCTATTAAAATGTTATTGCCTTAGCATATTTTTATAAAAGAGTATAATATCGACCTGGAAATATCAGCTCTGAAGGCTTTATTGTAAAAACACAAATCTCTAATATTAAGGGGTAACCGATCCTCAGAAGTCGGGGTGGGGAGGAGATGAGGAGTTTTAGTCTGGAGCCATTGCATTTTTGAAAAAGATTGAAAAATATCAGTCCTTAGTTGATCAGCTGTTTAAAAATAGGAACCACCCACAATTAGTCCTTTCTTTTTAAATTTTAATTCCTGTAGTTTTCAGACATTCTAAGTCGTGTAAAATTAAATATGCATGAATATAAATTCAACAGGTGGCCTCTAAAACTCTGTCACACTTCAGTACCATTTCCACAAACACTTCCCTTTTCATATGTTTAGAAAATCCTGATCTTCAAAATGACACTAATACTTCAGCCTCAAGCCGAGAAGTCCATTATCTAAGTGTGATAGCACTAAAATGACTTTTTAAAACAGGTATCTAAAAGAATCATCTCTCTCTCTCTCTCTCCCTCCCTCCCTCTCCCTCTCCCTCTTCCTCTCCCTCTCTCTCTCTCCTGGAAAAACACATCATTTTCCATACAGGAAATCCAACCTCCATGCAGTAAATCCAAAGCAAAGCTTCTCAAGAAAACCAAAACCCATCAGGTGACATTAAAGAATAAGGCCTCTTGGGGCTGGGGCAATACAGCAAACCTCAACCTTCCAATGGGTTGTTTCCCAAAAGTTTATTTTTCAGGCTGGTAGTCTGCAACTCAGATTGTTTTTCCCATTGAAACAGTGTACCTAAACGGTGGCTAGGTTGGCAGACCAAGCTCACAAAACATTTTTTTAACTTGTAATACAGACAAAAATAAAGGAAAACAGGGAAGTTGCAATGTTAGTAATTAGAGAAGCAAAGCCACAAAATAAAAGTTGTTTTAAAAATTTATCTTGAAATCTGATGCTAAAGGAAAATAAGGCTTAATGTCAGTGAGTTTTGAATAGGATTTCTGAGCACTTCAAAGGATTCTTTTAAAGCTCTATAGCCCTGGTATTTTTTATTGTCTCCTCTCACTCCCAAGTTCACAGCTTTCCTTTTTCTTGACTAATCACCATCAGCCCCCATCTCAGTCAGGAAGCCCCACACCCACTATCAGTGGGAGCAGAACACCACCAGAGATGGGGGAGCTGGTGGAAACTTCCTGCAGCAATGCTCCAAAACACCTGCATTGCATGCTCCATGGAACTTTGTCCTGGGCCAACTCTTGGATTTCTTGTATTGTTTAAAATCTTCTGACTCAGTAATCTCTGGCCCTACCCCCACCCCATCCTTGTCAACCAGTCAACTGCTGCAGTCAACATCTCATTTTCTTGGTTCTCTAATTCCTATCATCCAGCCTTATGACCTTAGTGACAAGTTGTATCTATTCACTCTTTCTGAACCTTTCCCTCCTTATCTGTATCTATTCTACTCTTCCTCACAGCTACCATAAACCAGGTCATCCATCTCCTAGTTCATTCCATCATACCCTCTAGAACCCTGGCTTTAAAATCAAATTTAAGCAGCATGGTGGACTACCATGGACTGGGAGTCAGGAAAACCTAGATTTGAAATCCACCTCAGACACTTCCTTGTATCTCTTAGACTCTCTAAGCCTCAATTTCCTCGTCTGTAAAATTAAAGGGTTGGACTCAAAGACTCTGACGGTCTCTTCCAGCTGTAAGACTGTATGCCTATGACCTAGTTAGATGCTGAATTTCCAACCCCGTTCCATCTCTTCTCTTGAATGGAAATCTAATTTCCCCCAATGGACACCATATCCTTTGCAACCTTCTTTTGAATATCATTCCTCCTACTCCTCCTAATTTCTAGGGCCATGAAAGGCTTTGGAATATTCCTGCTACCCACTGTCATTCCAGACCAAACATCTGACTTCATCCTCCAACCCTTAACCCTCATTAAACTTTCCTCTGTTTCTCTTTTTCCTTCCTTCTTGTTGTAATTTACTGAACTCCAGGCCAGTGTTGTCAAAATCAACTAAAAGCAGATTTCTTGGGCCACAAAGAGAGTTTGAAAACCACAAATTAATATTATTTGTGTCGTATTGTATTTTTACATATTTTGTTAAAGAATTCCCAATTACAATTCAATCTGATTCCATAGTGTTCAGGAGTTTTATAGGCCCCAGGGAGTTTAACACATTGACTTCCAATTTCCCCAATGACTTCAACTCACTGTCTTTCTCTTTACTCCATCCTTCACTGTTGTTCTCAGAAATGCCATTATATATACTAACACCCCTCCTAGGGCCCATGCCATACAATCTTGCATCCTCACCTCTGTGGCCTCTGGGCAAGAAGTAGATAAAGACTGCCCCCCTCCTAAATGAACTCAGAGACTGACCAGGAGGTATCCTCAGGTAGAGAGCTTCCAGTGAATAACCTCTCATTGCCTTTGTCTTTCTATCCCATGCTAAAGCCGGGAAACCTGTGCCAAAGCCCCCTCATATTGTACCATGCATTACCCTCATCTGTTTACGTAACACAAAGACCCCACATTCACTCCTCTACTTGGAAACAGCCCTGTTTCAAACCATCCTGAGTTCAGCTATTTTATTCTAAGTGAGCTGAAGGATGCTGGTCATTGCTACTGTACCTTTCCGTGTCTCATTCTCACCTCTTAGCCAAACTGAAAGTGGAGAATTCCAGGGTTCTAGGAAACTTCTCCTCCATGTCTGGTCCAACAGGCTGATTTCTTTTATTTAGCTGAGACCAGCTATATCTATCTCTTGGATAAATCCCTTATCTATCTCTTGGAGCTAAGAATATACATTTTTATCCCACAAACATACTATTCTTTTTGTATAAACCACCTGTGTTTTTCTTTGTTTCACATAATTTTACTTTAAATAATGTTTAGTTTATGAATGTTGATCTAAAAATCTGTATATAAGGATGCTTTTTTGTGAAGCTCAGGGTATAGATTGCCTTCAACCCACAATCTGCTTCCACCAACCAGAATAAATGTGTACTTGCTTCCTTCTTACTAGACTCTTTACTTCTATTGTATGTCCTCTACCTCAAGAACCCAGATTTATGAGTAATAATTCTCTTGGGTCCCTAAAAAATAATCCACTACACTTTCTTCAATCCAATTTTAGCTGCACAACAATATGTTCATATCTCAGGCTTTACCAATTCACCGAAGTAAACCACCTCCAAAATAGGAAACTTCAAAATTCTCCCTTTGATGACAAACTTCGGCCTCTCCTATGTCCTAGTGAAATTTGTTCTTGGTATTCATCTAAAACTCCAGTCCCTTGAATTCTCAGACATCTCTCATCTCTCCTAGCCTCCACACCTACCTAGGCTCTACCTCACAATTTAACTAATTCACGATTTGCTGTCCTCTCCCACACCCACATAATATCTATCACTTCTTCGGTGATCTTTAGGAACTGATTTCTCTGCTCCAACTTCTAAAGAGGATGCGCTATAGTGCTGGACAATTAAAGAAATGGAGTGAATTCATGAAGGACCTTCCTTCGCAACTTTTATTCAACCACCATTTCACTTATTCCATAAATTTAAAATAATTTTTAATTAAAAAGAAAAAATCAGCCTCACTATCTCACTACCATGGAACCTAACCTCTCCTGTTTTCTCCATGACTTTGCTCCAATGATCATTCCCATGCTCAACTTTTCTCTGCATCCCAGTTCCTTTTCTATTTGCCTACAAACATGTTCAGGTCTCCCCAACTCTCCAGTTTTCCTGCCCCCCACATAATTACTATCCTGTCTCCTTCTCATTGGGCTCACTCCCTGACAAACTCCTGGAAAAAAGTCATCTATTACACTTAATGCTTCCATTTTTTCACAGCCTACTCTCTTCAATCCCTTTCAATCTGGCTTCCACCCCCACCAATCCACTGAAATTGCTCTTTCAAAAGTCAGGAATAACCTAACAGCCAAATCTAGTATCTTTTTCCCCTTCCTCAACCTTCTTGACCTTTCTGGAGTACTTAACAGAGATGCCCATTTCTGCTTACTATTGAATTCTCATTTTTCTCTGTTAGGAGTTACCACAGTCTCTTGTTTCTCTTCCAAACTTGGTAACTTCCTTTCTCATCTCCATTCCTGACTTCTTCTCTCCCTGACCCTTTTACATAGGTGTTTCACAAAGTTCTGTACTTGACCTCTCTGTAGACATTCTCATTCACTCCAATAGCATCGATGAAGATAACTGAGAAAACTCTCTAGCCCTAACTATTCTTTTGGGCACCTGAACTACATCTCCAACCACCTTCGGGTCAAATTCAATTGGACATACCATTGACACTTCAAGCTCAAACTCACAATCCGGTAGGACACAGTATGGGATTTGCTATTAAGAGAGATCTGGATTTGAATCCTATTTAACCAAAGAACTATAGGCAAGTTGCTTAATCCATGTCTCAGCTTCCTCCTCTGGAAAAGCAGAGAATGATATGTATAGTGCCTACTTCAGAGAGTTGCAAGCATCAAATGGCATAATATGTGTAATGTACACTAGAAATTTTGAAGCCATATATGTCAACTATTATTAACCTAAATGACAGTGTCTAGAGCAAGACCATTAAGATGAATGATTTTGAATTTATGCCATATAAGGATCTTGGGACATTTGGGACTAGGGATTGAAGGGACTAGGGATGTTTGCCTAAAGAAGACTTCAGAAGCCCATAATAGCTTTCTTTTTTTTTTTTTAATTGTTTTCTCTATCAGCAAAAGTTTACCTTTGCTTCTTCCCACCCCAAACTTGCTAGTGGAAAATAAAAGAAAAACAAAAGCCATACTACATGCATGCAAAAAAAATTTTCTCATCAAGTATGCCTTTAAAAAAAATGCCATCCTGCACTTTTGGGATCTTTCATCTCTCTATCGGGGGGAAAATAGAATGTTTCATCATGAGTCCCCTTGCAATCATGGTTAGTCATTACACTGATGAGAGCTGTTCATTCTTCTAAAGCTGTTTATTTTTGCCATATTGTTGTCATTGTATAAACTGTTCTCCTGGTTCTGTTCACTTCACTCTGCATCATTTCATATAATTTTTCCCAGATTTCTCTGAAACCATCCCCGTCGTAATTTGTTACAGCATCATTTGACTCAAGTCTATGGTGGCTTTCTCTAGCACAAGGTGGGAAGGGATAGAAGGAAAAAAACAGCGCATAACTTAAGATGTAACAAACAATAAATGTAATTTAATTTTAAAAAAAACTTGCTCAGATTAGAAAAGAAAAACTCCTAGGAATGTTGTAGCCAAATTTCAGAGTTCCCAGGTCAAGGAGAAAATATTGCAAGCAGCCAGAAAGAAACAATTCTTGTATTGTGGAAATGCAATCAGGATAACACAGGATCTGGCAGCTTCTACTTTAAGGGATCGAAGGGCTTGGAATATGATATTCCAGAAGTCAAAGGAATTAAGACTAAAACCAAGAATCACCCATACAACAAAACTGAATATAATACTTCAAGGGAAAAAATGGTCATTCACTGAAATAGAGGACTTTCAAGCATTTTTGATGGAAAGACCAGAGCTAAATAGAAAATCTGACTTTCAAACACAAGAATCAAGAGAAGCATGAAAAGGTGTTCTCCAGTTTGTCCATATCCTCCCTAAATGAAAGTGCTCAGGACTGAATGCAATAATTCTAATATAGTCTAATAAATCCATCCCTACCACCACCACCATTCTGGACACTAGGTCTATTAATGGTAACCTAAGATTGTGTTCATATTTTTGAGTTTGAGGATGTATTTCATGTTAATAAACATCACGCTGTGTATAAAAAAAAAAAACTTGCTCAGTAATTCCCTACTTTATGGGCAGTCCCTCAGATTTCATTCTTTGCTGCCTCAAAAAGAACTATAAATATTTTGTATATCATCAGTCTGTTTTGCTTAGAATTAATTCTTCTCTTTATTGGCTCTCCCTCTCATCTCCCTTCTTCTCTTTCCCTCTTATTTCCCAGTTGAATGAAATGGATTTCTGTACTCAGTTATATACGCATTCTTCCCTCTTCTGGTTGCTTCAGATGAGAGTGAGATTCGAGTGTCATGCCCTTTCCTCCCTCTTTTCCTCATTTGTATAGATGACTACTTGTATACCTTGATTATGTAAAAGAATTCTCCCCAACTTTGCTTTCCCAGGTTATGCCTCTGCCCTTCTCTTTATATTCTTAAGAGCATCAAGCCGTAACAAAACCACTCACAGGCCTTATCTAATTAGACTCTATAACCACTGATGATGATAGAGTTCACAGCACATACACACATTATCTCCCCAAATTTGAACGTAAGCTGTTCATCCTAAACAATACCTTTTCATATTTTTCTTCTGCCATATTTGAACTTCAAAGTTTCTATATAGCTCTGGTCTTTTCAACAGGAATGCTTAGAAATCTTCTATTTCGTTAAAGATCCATTTTTACCCCACAGAATTATATACTCAGTTTTGGAGGGTAAGTTATTCTTGGTGGTAAGCTTATATCCTTTGCCTTCTGGAATATCATTATTTCAAGTTGTCTGTTTCTTGAGAGTGATGACTGCTACATCATGTGTGATTCTGATGGTGGCATCTTGATTTTATTTCTGGCTTATTGCAGTATTTTTTCTTTGACCTAGAAGTGCAAGATTTTGCATATAAGTTCTTTCAAGAGGTTACCAGTGGGTTCTTTCTCTTTCCTCTTTGCCCTCTGGTTCTGTGAGATCTAGGCAGTTTTCTTCTAAGATTTCTTGAAATATACTTGTTTTTCTCATAGTGTTCAAGTCCCCCAATGGTTCTTTTTTCTTCTCTCAATCTCTTTTTTTGGGTCAGTTTGTTTTTGCTATGAGATACTCCACATTTCTTCTTTTTTCAGTCTTTTGACTTTGTTTTCATATTTCCTGTCTCATGGAGTAATTGATTTGTGTTTGGTACACTCTGATTTTCAGGGATCTTGTTGGACAAGGTTTGGTCTTGTGCTAGGCTGTTAATTCTCTCTCCAATTCTTTCTTCTAGAACTTTAATTTCATTAAAAAAATTTTTTTAACTCTCGCTCAATCTCTTCCAGGAATTCCAGTTGAATGTGAGCTGGCTTATAGATATTTTGGAGTCATTGTCCATTTCTTCTGAATTTGTGCCTTGAAAATCCTTATCACCTCAATGGCTTTTTATGATGGGATTATTTTTTGTTGCTTTTCATTTGTCCAGCCTGCTTCCTCACTTTGGACCTGGTGTTAGAGTTAGCCTCTGAGCACTTCTGGAAAGCCTGGGCTGCTTTTTCTGCTGCCTTCCTGGGTTATTTAACATCGTGTTACTCAAGGATCTCAGGGAGAACAGGCTGGGAATCTAAAAGCTTTTAGTGCTTCTAAAGTGATCTGAATCAGGGCAAAGTCTGATTGCTACCCCTCCCTCCTCCGGTCTGAGCTCTGCTACTTCCTAGAATGATTTTGGGTCCAAGCAACAGAAGAATGCTAATACACTCAGTTCATATTAGCCATCTGGGAAACTCTGGTGGTTCAGAGTTACAGAACTGAGAGCTTCCCTTTGGTCTGGAAATCTTGCCCTGGTTATTCCTCAACAGATTTCAGACTGAATTAGAAGCTAGAATAGAGACACTACTCTATCCTACTTAATTTTCAACTTGCTCCTCTTCATGTCACTGCCCAAGACCTTTCATCAGAATGCTAATCCTAGATGAAGGTCCTCTCAATCCTCCTTGGATCTGTGACCCAGAATTGGGTAGTGTGTGGCAAAGTCATCAGCTGACCCCTGTTCCCTTCCTTCTGGTATGGATCTGGGACCTCCTCTTGCTCCAATACATAGCCTTTCCTCTGAGCAATGAAGTGTTCCAACGAACATGCTTTATCATCCTCTGTGTCTGCAGAACTACATCTCTTTGCCAACCCTAAACTAGAAAAATGACTGCATGTGACTTTTTCTTAGATTTCCCCATCGATTCAGTCTGGTGCAACTTCTAGGTCTATTGGAGGAGTGTTGGTGGGGAGCTCACGGTACTTCCTGTTATTCAACCACCTTCGCTCCTCCTCCTGATAACTTTCTTCAAGAAGTTAAAGAGCTGACACATAGGAAGGAATTTAAACTATTCTTGGCTCTAGGAAACAGAAAGGGGAACAATGAGTGAAAGCTGTCAAGACAAAATGAGGAAGGTTTTTCTTAGTCCAAGCTTGACAAGTGTTGCTGTCCAAGGTTAGAATGAGCTACTTCAGCAGGGAATGACTGTCTATCATTTGAGGTCTTTAAGCAAAGTCTGGTGACTGCTTGGGAAGCATATAAAGTAAAGGGGACGCTTTTTCAGGTAGGTGTTGAACTAGATGGATCCTGAGGTCCTTCCAACTCTGAAATTTAGTCACTCTGAAGATGACTCATAATGGCAACCGTTCTGACACTGGTATGAACATTCATCTCCTCTCCAAAGGCTGCTTTGGACTCCTCTCTCTTCTGTCATAGCCCATCAGTTACCCAATTCCTGCTCATTTCACTATCATCATTTCTCTCACATCCATTCCCTGTTTTCCAATCTCAACTCCATTATCTTAGTATGAACACTTTGTACCAACTGCCCAGACCATTTCAAGAGTTTCCTAATGGGTCTTTGCACTTCCACTCCCTCTCCCATATGCCTTCCATACTTTACAGCTTGGAGTGTAATTCTTCTTATAAAACAGTATGGTCATTTGATTTCCTTTTTAAAATTTTTCACTGGTTCCAATGCCTATTGAGTTAAGGCCAAACTCCTCTGCCTGACATTCAGGCTTATAAAAACATAATTTAAAGAGTAAGTTTCTTTTATACTTACTAAGTATTGTGAATTTTGAATAATAAATTTTAAATACTGACTTTGATGAGATGGAACACCTTGTCATTATGCCTTATGTCTTGGATGATGCTTTCTCAGACAGTGGGTAAGTGGGTAAGACATTCAAGTCCAGTACGCTGGACTGTGAACTCCTTGAGAGCACAGATTATCTTATTTTGTCTTTGTATCTCCCATTACTGAGCACAGAATATGGATTTAATAGATGCCTAACAAATGCCTATTTCACATTTCTGTTTTCTATACACACTACACTCTGGCTGAACTAGACTACTTAGTGCATGACACACAGTAGGCATTTAACAAATGTTTACTGACTGAATATAGCCTTTACTTAATCACCTCCAGTGCCTAGGCTTATTGATCCAAATGCCTTGAATGACTTCTCTTTTCCTAATTACCTAACAAATTCCTTATGCAGCCTTTAAAGTCCAACTCAAATTCCACAATCTTCATCAACTTTCCTGATTCTTCCATCAGAAACAATACCCTTCCCCCACTTTAGTGTAGTTTTAAGTTTTAATAACTTCTGAAGTGAACATGCAACAGACTTACCCAAATGGTTCAAATTATTTTAAAATATTGATGGTTCTTATTAAAAATTCAACGTAACTATCAACTTGTGCAATACAATGCACTAGTTGATTTTATAACTTTGTAAAAATTTTCAGCAGCTGCTGCTCAATGTTTGAAAAGATTGTATTTATAACCCTAGCCTTATGATCATCCAAAGAATGAAGTTCTGATGCATACAGGACATTTTTATATGGCCCCACAAGAAAAATTCCCCTACAGATATATTAGTTGACCAAGGCAACCAAGCAAGGGGATCTCCTCTAACAAGTCATTGTCTGAGAAAGCATCATCCAAGACATAAGGCATAATGACAAGGTATTCCATTTCATCAAAGTCAGTATTTAAAATTTATTATTTAAAATTCACAATGCTTAGAAAGTATAAAAGAAACTTACTCTTTCAAATTATGTTTTTATAAGCTTAAACCATTCATACATCTAAAATTATTAGAAAAGTATTCTAAGACTTTTGGTATACCCCATATTATAGCTCCTTATACATGTGCTATGCAATAATAGCTGACATTTATGTACAGACTTTTTTAGATAAGACATTTGATTTCACTGGGAATGCTGTCATTAAAAAAGTTGGAGTACTTTCAGGCTAGAAGGACTATGTTACAATGAGGTCACCACTAACTGGCCCACAGGAGCTATGGGAGGGATTCTTATTCAGATATCAGTAGAATTAGATACCTCTGAGATCCCTTCTCATTCTGAGGTTCTATAATCATGAAGGAAACTTTCAAAAGACTTTTCTTGGGTAAGATAGCATGACACAGAGGTAAGACTGCTAGATAAGCCATTAGAACAGCTGGGTTCAAATCCCAGCTCTGCCATTCACATCCTGTGTGACCTTAACCTTTCTGAGTCTCTATTTCTTCATCCGTAAAATGAAGGGCTAGGATGAAATAACCTCTAAGTTGCCTTGCATTTCTAAATCTGTGTGATGCTCTGGGTGGTCAATCAATCAATCAACTAGCATTTATGTAGCTCTAGCTTACATGGGAGGCATTGTGCTAAGTGCTGGGGATGCAAAGACAAAGAAAAGTCCCTGCTCTCAAGAAGCTCACAGTCTGATGAGAGATACAACATGAAAATAATTGTGAGCAACCAAAATAAATACGGAATAAATGAGGGGGAGTTTCAAAGGGAAGAGTGAAGAAAGACTAGGAAAGTTTTCTTGAATTTTCAGATAAGACATTCACGGTCCATCATTGGACTCATACTCAAAGCCTTTCCCAGTGGGGAGAAGCTGTTGGAACTTCAGCACCAATGCCACAGCCAACAAAAATCTAGATTCACTTCCATGCCCCATTTCAGCATAAAGGAGGACATCAGTCGAGGTTCAAATATAATTACAAGGTACATATATGTAACACATATATGTACTACATTTATGTTCAAACATATATATGGAAATCAGTATCTACAATAAAGAATATCTATTTTAAAAGACAAGACAGCAATGCTACTACATGGCCTATACATCAGAAATCAAAGAGAGGAAAAAGATCCACAGGTACAAAAATATTTAAAGATGTTCTTTTGGTGATGTCAAAGAACTGAAAACTGAGAAGGTACCCATCAATCGGGGAATGGCTAAACAAATTATGGTAAATGAATGTAATGTAATACTACTGTACAGTTTGAGACACAAAGGAAGATTTATACAAACTGATGCAAAATTAAGTGAGGAGAACAATTTCTACAATAACAACATTATAAAATAAACAACTTTGAAAGACTTAAGAACTCTGAACAACGTATAACCAATCATGATACCAGCGGATCCATGTTGAATACTATTCACCCTAATGACAAGAGAGATAATGGACTAAATATGCTATATGGTTAGTGATATATATTTGGACATGGTCAAAGACAGAATTTGTTTTGTTTGGTTATGCGTATTTGTTAAAAGGGGGTTTTTTTTCTGTTTTCCAATAGGATAGGTAAGGGAATCCTAGAAAAAAAATAAATGCTTACTAGTTGCAAAAGTAAAATGAAAGTCAAGCACAACATCCCCAAAGACAACAATTTAAAGTTGGAGGGTTTAGGCAAGCAGAACAGGCAAGGATTCCTACCACAATATGTAGATCTTGATAGCACCAAGGAACAATTACAAAAGGTGTCACAGAAGACACAATAATTCTGCCAGCTCCACAAGGACTTTTGAGATCTCAAAATTGGACTTTTTTCCCAAGTGCACCATTCCCTGCCCCCCTTTCCCAATTTGATGAAGACTCATTTGAGACTGAAATAAAGGGGACTAGTCCAATGGCTTTTGGTAGGTACAATGGGTGGGCACAGCAAAACCCCATCCTAATGCATCAATTTGACACAGAAGGCACCCAGAGTTCTTAAAGGCTGCGCCAGTATCATAAACACTGGCTGGAAGAAAGCCTTTGACCATGGGCC
Organism: Potorous gilbertii; assembly: GCA_028658325.1. Taxonomy (NCBI): domain Eukaryota; kingdom Metazoa; phylum Chordata; class Mammalia; order Diprotodontia; family Potoroidae; genus Potorous; species Potorous gilbertii. The sequence continues at coordinate 41,191,817 of CM053772.1, read as the reverse complement.
CAGGGTGGGACTTCCCATAGGTCTTTTTTCTGAAGATTAATCTAGCTAACTTTTGAGAGGTTCATCAAGCCCCCAGTCAATTAACAACTCCTATTAAATACTTCCCACATGCAAGAACTGTGTAAGGTTCTAGAGATTAAAAAAAAGACAAAAAAGGGAAGAGAGTCCCTACTTTCAGGGAACTTATAGTCTACCAGAATTCCCACAATGGCTACAAAGTGATTTATCTTTCCAGCAATGACAGCTCTCAAAAATCGTCTATTAGACTTCAGAGGAGTCATGATCTGCATTGGCAGAGAGAAAATTCGACTATAAGTGGTGAGAGGGAATGTAATACACCACTCCTTCCACAGCAAGACTTTTTTCCTTTAACTTTCCAGCAGAAACCTTACCCACCATTCCAAATGAAAATAATGAATCAACCTCATTTCTCTGAAGGCTAAAACATGATGGGTTGGGTCAGAGGGCTCCTTCATCTGACCTGAGACTCTCATTTCAAAGTGCTTTGATGTTGCACCCCAACCTTCTAGTTTCAGGTTCAACCACTTACTTAAATTTAATTGTCTAAGAAATGAAACTGAAATTTGAATTGATATCAATCTCATTTCTATTTAGCAGGGAGTCAACTATTCAATACTGTGCAAAATCCAATCTAGTTCAATACAGGGTGGTATACACTCACATTGGTCTCTTGTGGATGGGTGATAAATATAACCTGCTCGCTGTGGTGAATACAGTAAATGCCATACTGCTGCTACAGAAAGGTTCTGACCATGAGCAGCACAGAGTTTATTTCTTGGCACCAGGAGACAATTTTAATTTTCCTGAGCATTCACACAGTGCTTTTCATCTTCAAAGTGCTTTATGAATATTAACTAATTAATCTTCACAACTCTGCTGAGTCAGGGATATATTATCAGCCCTTTCCAGAATAAAGATTATGATGGGCAACAAGCTCTCATCATGTCGGTAACTCCCTTGGCTTAGAACTGCCATCAACAAATTACAGTGGATGTTAATGCCTCCATGAGAATGTCACTAAGCTACTTACCATTTTGCTCTCTGTCTAGATTGTGGTACAAAAGAAATACTCTCAAAATTTCAAAAAAAAAAATTGGAGGGGAGGGGCTCAAGAAAAACGATACTAAAAACACCAGTCCCTTTTAAATGGGGAGGGAATAGTCATAATATTCAGCCTTGAAGGTGAAAAACGGATTACAGCACTTGTCTTAGGTAGTTTGTAGAAGCAAGCCATTTTTTTCCCACTTGGAAAGAAGCCTGGTTTTGACTAAATTCGGAACATCTTTGAATAAAACCAATCACATCTGATGAATTGCCAAGCATCGGCCTCGTTCCAGCCATGAGCAAACTGGCCTCAGTCTAATACAAATTCCTTCTGCTCCTCTACTCAAAGGGGATCTGATGAAACAGGTAAGAATGAACTGCTGAAACTGGTCATTTTGCTGGCAAGACTGGGGGAAAGAATGCCTTTCCCTTGAGAACATTTACTGACCTTTCGTTTTTTAGGGCGTTCAGACACACTACCTTACGTAATCTGTTTCAGTGCCTACATTTCACTGCTATTCCAAATAGTTACCATTCAAATGCTCTGAGCTGCACTCTGTATAGTATTTATGAGTAATATCTCATTGATTAGCATTCAAGATTAATGAATCGTGGAGCACTCAACTAGAACGAAGGAAGATGTATACCTTAAAAGTGTAAACACCCTAGCTATAGTCATAATTAAAATCTGAAAAAACTATCATTTCCTTTTTGGGAAGATCTAAAACACTAACAAAGTATATTAAATAAGCAATGGCACAGTTTGTTGAATAAAATATAGTAAAAACAGTAACAGCTAGCATCTGGCTAACACCTTTAAGGCTTACAAAGTGTTTTACACATACTACTCCACTTGATCCTCATAACAACCCTGTCAGGCAGATACTACTATTACCCCATTTTACAGATGAGGAAACTGAGGCCCAGAGAGATTAAGCAATTTGTCCAGTGTCACACAAGTAGTAATTGTCTGGGGAGGGATTTCATTCCTAACTCCAAATCCAGGGCTCTGTTACATTGTCTAGCTGCCTCCTACATAAATAGGCCAGTCCATTCTTCTCCCATGTTTATGCTCTTTAAGTATAAATGCTTCTCTCACGTAGTCTTTTTGGTACACATTTATATAGAATACTCATAGATAATACAAAACAAAATTTCATGAGACCAAAACCTATCACAAAAAAAGAATATTTCACTGGCAGCTTTGAGCACAAAGTCTAATACATAATAGGTCCTTAATAAATACTCAATCTCACCTTAATTTTTCTGCTATCTTAACTGTTTCTATGGGATTGGAAAAATGGACAGTCAGGTGGTACAGTGGATAGAGCACCAGGTCTGGAGTCACAAAGACCAAGTTCAAATCTGGCCTCAGACATTTACTAGCTGTATGATCCTGGGCAAGTCACTTAACCTCTGATTACCTCAGTTTCCTCATCTGTAAAATGAGCTGGAGAAGGAAATGGCAAACAACTCTAGCATCTCTGCCAAGAAAACCCCAAACTGGGTCATGACATGACTGAAACAACAACAAGGGAATGGAAAATTCCAAATAGAAATAGAATAGTTCCATGAAGAGTCAGACACAACTGAATGACAACAAACAAGAGTCACAATAGTTTGGTGAGGGCAATTGGTGAGTCTCTTTAATTTCAAGCTACTTTCCTTCACACAGAACCATCTTTCAGCCAAACTGGCCAACCTGCTCCAGTGCTTAGAATGAGCTCCCGGCTACTCAATTATCTTAAGAGTCTTTGACTTGCCTCAAGGCATAGTTCACGTACCAGTTCCCAGGGATTGGCCTGACCTGGATGTTCTGATTCCCTCCAGCTAGCTATTAACACACTCTACTTGCTTATATTATTTCTTTATACTTACTAGTTTACATGTTGTATCTCCTCCACCCTCTCCTAATATGTAAGCTTCTCAAGGGAAGACTTAGCATTTTTCACATTTGTAATGTCAGTTTTTAGCACAGGGTAGGCAATCACATACAAGGTGGGCAATCAATAAATATTGTTGAATTGAATTTCTTAGTATACACAGTAAGAAGCTGAATAAGGCAAAAATGGTAATTGAGTAAGCACAGAATACTTAGTAGATATTTGTGACTTTTCAAAATCTCTCTAAGAACAGTCATTTTAGGAACCCCAAATTCAAGTCTAGATGTGACCTTCATAGCAAAAAAAAAAATAGCATCAGTTTAGATTTACTGACATCCTTGCTACCAGCTCAGATGAATATTACACTCTCACCCCAAACTTCTCAGGTTTCTATGCTAAAAGATGAATGTTGCACACAAGTCAATCCCAAAACAAAGGCAGTACAATTAAGTGTCCTGGGAAGTCCTTAAACCAACCCTGAATTAAAGTTGAACAACTCAAAGATGTCATTTTCATCTCCTGCCATTTGAGATAGCACTTCTATATTTATCTCTCCATCAGAAATCTGCTTTGATCAACAACAGCTTTTGGAATGATCACAGAATACCCCCCAAAAAGTGAACATATGTGAGGATGTGAATAAATTCAATGCAATTCAACAAGTTTTTACTCTGAAGGCAGTATCATGCTAGGTCCAAGGGACACAGCCAAGCAGCTCTTCACCCCAAACAGCTTCTACCAGAGACACAGTATGCATTCAGTTAAATAAAAAATATATGATCTGAAGAGAATTTGAGCATTAAAAATCTGGGGGAGGGGATCAGGAAAGGGTTTACCTAGAAAATGGTAGCAAAGCTAAGTGCTCATAAAGCTAAGCATTCTTAGTTAGAAATGAAGAGGGAACACATTTTAGGCATGAGAGGAACCATGGGAAGGACTGGAGGCAGGATTTGGAATGTCAAATTTAGGGCATTCCTTGGCCAGTCTGATCCACACTTAAAGTATGCAAGAGGGAATGATATGTAACAAGCCTGGAATGATGGCAAAACTCCAAGTATCCCTCATGAACCACTTGAAAACATGTGCACCCTTCATATACCACTCAGTGAATTCTCACCCTGCAGACCCCAGGATAGCGCTAGCTATCATAGATGGTGGATTCAGCATAGTGTCTTTCATAAGATAAATTTGTTGAGAATGACTACCGCTCCATTTACTCTGGCACTGTATGGTTTCTTCATGTACCCAAGAGATGAATGATCAGCAATACACAGAACTGGCTAAGGGTGGAATTTTGGTCATTGCTCAAAGTACCCCCATATTTTTAACATCTGTTGGAAGCTTCCATGACTTCTTGCCTCCATACCTCAAACTTCCTCACTGCCTCCTATTCCAAGATTCCATTTGTTTCAACTCAGTAAATATTAATTAAATAAAATGCTTATTATGTGCAAATCATTGTGCTAGGCATTGATGATATAAGATAAAAATGAAAAACAGTCCCCACCCTCCAAAAGTTTCTATTGGGAAGATACAACATTAGAATAGATAAGTAAAAATAAGAATAGCAACAATGCGGGGCAGGATAGGAGGGAGGGAAATATAGCTAGTCTTACACAACACGACTATTACGGAAGTCATTTGCAAAACTACACAGAAATGGCCTAGTTTGAATTGCCTACCTTCCCAAAGGGAATGGGTGGGGAGGGAGGGATGGGGAGAAGTTGGAACTCAAAGTT
>CM053772.1:40958217-41183384 GCA_028658325.1 Potorous gilbertii | reverse complement strand
AGAAATAGGGAGAAAATTTGGAACCCAAAATTTTGTGAAAATGAATGTAAAAAGTTAAATAAATAAATTTATATCAAATTTAAAAAAAAGAATATTCAAATAATCTACATCTACTCCAGTTCAAAATCTTTCAGCTGGAATTTGAAGATGTCCAATATCTCTGGTACCTCCCTACCTTTCCAGACTTACTTCATAATATACTACTTGCATGTACCAAACTAGACGTACTTGCTATCTCCCATCCTACTTTTCTTAGTACTTTCCACTATTTTGTTTTTTCTCATGTTATTCCCTTCATCTAGAATGCCCTCCCCTTTCCAGCTTCACTTTTTTTTTAAATCTCTAGCCATCTTTCCATATCATCACCTCCTTCAAAACAACTTCACTTATTTATCCCCTTCCAGGTGAAGTCTTTCCCTCTTCAATCCTTATCCTCTCAATTCTGTCTCTCCTCCAACATGTAACAACAGTGCTCTGAATACTGCAAACAATAAATATTATGCAGTTATATGCTGTTGATTGTAGTCATTTCGTGGGTATCATATAAAACTACTTATCTGTACATTTATTTTGTCATTGTTACTAGATTATAAACTTTAGGAGGCCAAGACCCTGTTTTAAATATCTCTGCATCTTCCCAAGAATGAGTTGCATAAAATGGATGCTTACTAAATGATTGCTGAAGGAAAAATCATCAATTAATCCACAATACATCACCTACAAGGTCAAGTGGCATACTCTGCCTTATGTCCCCACTGAAATCTTGGAGCAATTTCCTTGAGTCTTTCCTTGACTTGTCTCCAGTCTCTTAGACAGCTCCAAACCACACCATTAATCTTCCTAATATCACTACTCTAATCTCTGCTGCCCTCTTATTCAAAAGTCACAAGGGCTCTCCACTGATAACGAACCCTTAGTCCAAGCCTCTTCAGAGAGGGCTCTCCACAAGCTGACCCTGATCTTTCTAACGTTCTCCTCCTTCCCCACACCCTCTCACACCCTCTCCCCATGTTCCAATCATGGTTTGCCTTCTTCCCATTTTTGTCCCTTTGCTCCTCCTCTCTTTCAGCCACATACTTCCCATCCTTCAAAACCCAGTTGGTCTTCCTCTCATTCTGAAAAGCCTTTCCAGAAGACTCTATGATCAAAAGAGATCTCCCCCTCCACCAAACTTGTCTGAGGGTTCTACATGGCCCAGGGGATATTGCTAGACCTGGAGTCAGGAAGACTTGAGTTCAAATTCTGTCTCAGACACTTACTAGCTATTTGAGATCCTGAACAACTCACTCAGTCCTCAGTTCACTCCTTTGCAAAATTGAAATTACAATAGCACCTATTCCAAAGGATTATTGTTAAGGTCAAATGAGAATATATGTAAAAAGCCTTTTCAAAACTTAAAGCACTCTACGTGTGCTATGTATATTATTCTCTACTACATTCTCTAGCTGGTGAGGAGGTCCATGGAAGACCAAGACCCGAAATCAAATCTGGCTTTAGATACTTACTAGCCCTGTCATCCAGGGCAGGTCATGTAGCCTCTTCCTGCCAAGTTTCCTCATCTGTAAAATAAAGATAATGGTAGCACCTACCTCCCAGGGTGCTTATAAGGATAAAATGAGATGATATTTGTAAAGTGCTTTGAAAACCTTAAAGCATTATATGAATGCTAGCAATGCTGCCTCTACATAATAAGTACTTCATAAATATTTGTTCAATTAATTAGCTGCTGGATGCTTCAATTTTCTCAAGTATGTTCTGGATCAAAGTCAGCTACCTCCTTGACAAGGATTTGGTGAATGTTAAACATAAGTACACAGTGGTACCTGGAAGAATTTACAATACCCAGGAGTTATAAATTATAAATGTCATTTCCATGGGGGTAGAGTAGTGAAGGAAAAGGGGAAGTGGGTAGGGAGAGACAGAGAGAATAAACACTTATTAGCATTTTTTGTGCCAGGCATTAGGGATACAAACAAAAAAGACATTGCCTCTTCTCCAGGATTCTAATGGCAAAAGATAATACATATAGGACAGGCAGATGACTGGGGCTGGGGAGCTGGGGAGGGTAGCTTCAGATGCTTGTCAGCATGAGAGCTAGGAAAAAGGCTTTAGAGACTCCAGGGGAAGCCTGTTTGGAGACCTTCCTAAAATGGTGGTCCCAGGGAGAGGGTCATCAATCAGACCATGGCTAGCAGTGAAGAGGTTTCTCAAGTAAGGTTGAGAATGAGCAGTCATGAAGCTGGAAAATTTTCTAATTCAGCAACAGTTAAACACAAGTGGGAAAAGTTTTGAGAGCCAGTAAGTCCAAAGCCATGTCTTCTTCCTTTCTCTGCTGCCACTGTCTTGATGAGGTAAAATCACAGCCCTGAGTAATTACTTGGTCATAATAAAGCTTAACCGAAGAGGTCTTTATCAATTACCTACCCAGGCAGTTTCTCATTAGTGTGATCCACTGCCACCCCTTTCCTGACTTGCCCCTCTTTGTGTGGCCTTTGTAAATGACAAACCTCAAGAGTTAAGAATTGATAGAATTTTAGTTATTCTACGGTGCTTAAATACCGCTCAACAGAATGTTCCCAATGATAACAAGCCAACCCAAATTCATGCAGATAAATTTAAAAGAACCTCTCAAATACAGCTCTCATTCTGAATGAAAATTACCCTGTTAGAGGTCTTTATTCTTCCTAATAATACACAGGATTTGAATAGCAGCAAAAAGAAAGCAAATAAAATTGGAGATTCAAGTGGAGAAAAAGCTCAGTACATAATGTGATATGTGTTGCATAGCTGCAGATGCTGTAATGACCAAGTACCAAGCTGGACTTACAGGGCAAGCCAGGGACTGTATGTCAGTGGTCCTAAGACCATTCTAACTAAATTCCAAAGAAACCCCATCATCAGATGAACTTCAAGGTAATGGATTTTTCAGTAACATAATTCATGAACACAGGCTACAAAAGCAGAGAGGAGTAGCTGTGGTCTACATTGGTAGAAAGAGAGACCACAGGAATGAAAGCAGAGACAGCTGGGTAGAACAGCAGATGGAGTGCTACACCTGGAGTCAGGAAACACTCAAGTTCAAATCCTGTCTCCAACACTTAACAGCAGTATGACCCTGGGAAAGTCACTCAATCTCTGTATGCCTCAGTTTCCCCAACTATAAAATGGAGATTTTTGTGCCTGACGTATAGTAAGTGCTTAATAAATACCTATTTCCTTCCCTTCTTTAAGGAATTTGGTCTGAGGTCCCCTGCAGGATAAAAAAAAGGCTGGGGCCTAATTCTTTTCACTGACTAGCCTGAAGGAAAATAGAAAAGACATTACAAAGAGAGAGTTAGAGAATATGAGAAGTACAGACAATGGGAAATGGGGCAAAGTAGAATAACTTTAAAATTTTTGTTAGAGATGGAAGGGAAAGTGATCTGGAGACTTGAAAGCTAGAATTTTTGTTAAGGCTTTGGGTTTCTTTTTTAATTTCTGAACATCAAATTCCAACTTAGCTGTAAAAGCCTGTAGAAAAAAGAAAAATAAAGCTTTAAAGAACACCACTTATCAAAGATGAGTCATTCTTCTGCTACAGATCAAGTCAGAATATCTGCCCAAATGCAGCCCAAAAAGACGGAACCTGCCTAAGTGAAGAAAGAAAATCAAATTCAGGGCTTAACAAAAACAGCCAAAAAATTATAAACCATAGGTACTGCATTTCATTATAATAAAACTCTTCTACAATCTTCTTTTTTCAAATAAAAACAAAATGGCTTTATAATTAAGCTTCATTTCTTAAAATCTTAAGATTCTCTCTGCTCAGGCATGCTGAATCTGCCAAATCACATAGAAACCAACCAGATGGTTCTTGGGAAAATATTCTCACTTGGACTGTATTGCATACATCTGTATAAAAATCTATCTCTGAATTCAATTTCAAAACTGAAGGCGTTGACCAGTAAAAAGGAAAGCAAAAAATAAGTAAAAAGAAAGCAAAAAATAAGTTTTTAAAGATACTAAAAGGAAACTTCTCAAAAATATACATATATACACATATAACATACTAGGAAAACAAGGAATGAAAGGAATGAAACACTGTAGTCCAGTGTTTAATAAATCCAGTAACAGACTCCTAGAGGAAGACTATTCAGCAAGAACTGGGAAAAGTGGAAAGCAGACTGGCAGCAATTGGTTTAGAACAGTACACTGCACCATATAACATATGTTTCAAAGGGATATTAAACTCGAGTATCAAAGAACAGATCATTAAACAAAAAATTTGGAAAGTGAAAAGGAAGTACTTTACAACTATGGCTAGGGGGAAAAGTCAAAGAAAGGACAGAGATCATCATGTAACCAAAACCAGATCATTTTGATTACAAAAAATTTAAAAGGTTTTCAATGACAAAATAGATATTATCTAGAAAAAGAAAAAACTCAAGTGGAGAAAGATATTTGCTTCTAACTCTGATATCTAAGATTTATAAGGAATTGACAAATACCAAAACTAAGAGTCATTCCCCAATAGTGGTCAAAAACAATAAATGGTTTTCAAAGGAAGAATTGCAAACTATCAACAATCAAAAGTGCTCTAAATAATTAAAAGAAATGAAATTTCATTTCACACCTTTCAATAATGTAGAGATGATGAGACTATAAGAGGCAATACTGGAAATGCTTCAGGAAGACAGACTCCCTAACACACTGTTGGTGAAACGATGAAACTCATCACATGCCTCTGGAAAACAATTTGGAATTATATAACAAAAATCGCTAAGCTAGTTATACTCTTTGACCCAGCAAAATCAATATTGTATTGGGTGTATACTATAAAGTGATTAAAGACAAAAATTACCAATAGGCACAAATAGGTGTGTGTATGTATCTAAAATTATTCTATACATATTTCTATTTATCAGTTCTTTCTCTGGATGCAGATAGTGGGGCAGAGAGAAAAGAAAAAATGAGGAAAAAAGAAAAAAGAAATTTATAATATATAAATTTATTACATATGTAAATGGAATAACAAGTTATACTAATAGATTTTCAGTTTCATGTGCAATCATTTTTATTATACTATTTTATGGAAAATTGTTTTATTTCATAAATTTAAAAATAAACTTCTTTAAAAAGACAAAAACTAAAAGATACACATACACACAGAGAGTATCCCATAAGTCTCAGTAAAGTTTTAAGTTTTATTACTATTAAGCTGCACTAAAATTTTTACACGTGTATATATGTATATATGAATGCGTTTACACATAAACATACATATAACAAGATATTCACAATACCATTTTTTGAGGTGGTAGCAAAAAATTGGGAAAAAGGAGACTGCTCATCCATTGGGGACTAGCTGAACAAATTATGCTAGGTAAACAGAAATAGATGTTACTCCACTGTAGGAAACAACGAACATAAGGAATTGAGAGCAAAGTGAAGAAGCTTAGCATCTAATGCAAAGTGAAGTTAGCGGCACTAAAAGAACACAATCCACAATGACTATAAAAATGTATACAAACATAGCACTAACAGTGGCCAAACTCTGATCAAAGAGAGGAGAGAACAAGAAAGTGGCACACGACCAGAAGAACTATGTATGGCAGTCATGCTCATTCCTTCAGTCTATTCTACTTAAACTGATTTTCTTCTTTAAAGGAAGGCGTCTTTTAAGGAAGTGGGGCAGGGGCAAAATATTGGAATTAAATCAAAAGGCTTAAAACTGAAAAAAAATGTTTTTAAACAGGCAAGGTGTCTTATGTACCTAAATGTAATTCTCTTTAAATCTGGAAGAGATCAAGATGAGTAATTCTTGACCAAAATGAATGTGCACTATGTACCAAAATTACAGACATAATTTTTTAAATAAAAATAAATAAGTGGTATCCAAACAAATGTCCTTGAAAGGGCTGTTGGATATAAACAAAGCCTGCATGTTCATACACTTCCTATAATATTATAGGTTGTGCTATATCATAACTCTAAACCAGGAAAACAGTGCTGATCTCAAAAGGGGATTAGTAAATAGGGAACTCTTCTCCAATTTAATTCCCATTTATATGTCAAAGGGACCTAAGCAACGTTATGAAGCAGTGCACTATAGATCAGGACTCAAAAATTATCTTTTAAAAGTCTAAAGCTGTAACTAAAATAACCCAACTAGATGCTTTATATTTATTTTTAATTAATTTAATTCATATTAATTAATTTTAATTTAATCAATTAATTATATTTATATTTGTCTGTTGATGTTGTTTCAGTGTTATCCAACTCTTCATGACCCCATTTGGGGTTTTCTTGGCAAAGATACTGGAGTGGTTTGCCATTTCCTTCTCTAGCTCAAGGAAACCAAGGTAAACAGGGGTAAGTGACTTGTCATGGGTCACACAACTATAAAGTATTGTATCGTTATGAACTAAAGTCTTCCTGACTCCAGACCTAGCACTCTATCCACTGTGCCACCTGACCACAGTCTCTACACTGTTGAAAAGTCTCCCAGTATTCTTTTCTCTTCCCTCTCCTAGAGAATCATCTCATATAAGTGTCTTTTCTTTTTTTAAGAAAAAGAGAATAACCAGCAAAACACATCAATACACAAAAAAGCCTGAAAATATAAGCAATATTCTATACCTGTAAACTTCCTACTTCAGCCTTAGAGGGAGGTTTCTCTTCTTTGGGGTCATGCTTATACTTTGTAATTCTGTAACTCTCACTTTCCATTATTTTGTGGTTGTTCTCATTTACATTGTTGCTGTCATTGTATATTTCGTTTTTATGGCTCTATTTAACTGTTCATCTTTTCTTGGAAGTCTTTCCGCGCTCCTCTGTTTTCATCATAGTCACTTTTCATAGTAACAGTCTATTTCACTCATGTACCACAATTTGTCCATACCCCACTCAACAGGATGCTTCCCATTTCTGACAGGCAATGGTCAGTCAACAAGTTGAATTTAAGCATATCTTCAAAATACCTTCATAAACATGGACATAGATATTGAGTAGTTTGCATAGTAAAGTAGAAAGGAATCCTGGGCTTTGAGTCAAAAGGATATGGTTAGAATCCTGCTCTGCTGGCCTGGGAGAACTCTGATAAAATATTTTCCCTCTCTGGGCCTCAGTTGCCCTATTTGTAAAAAGAGGAATTTGAACTAAATGGCCAAAGTCTCTTCCAGATCTAATATTCTGAAAGTTACATTGGAAACTCAACATAGATTTCCATTTTTACATTCTTTCTTTTGCCACACATAACAGAGATAGCACTCCTATGTAGTATTCCGAATAACTGGTATCTAAATGACTTTTTCATGCCTCCAAAAAGAGGGAAAACTAAACACGAGTAAAATGCAAGAAGATCATAACCCTACAAAATATTTATGAGAAATACTATGGAACAGAGTGCATTTTTCAAAAGCTGTCCTAATGCCATGTGGAAAACATTCCAATTGAGAACACTTCAACTCCAGATCTCTGTAGTTTAGATTTTATCTTCCTTTTATTCAGTTGCTTGCCCAACTCCCATATGGGTACCATTTGTTATCTCATAAGATTGTTGTTTGATACATTTATCTGTAAGCAAGTGTTTCTGCTACCATTCTTAATTCTCACACTTCAATAGTCTGTACACACACACACACACACACACACACACACACACACACACACTTGCCTTCATAATTACACCAACAGGGCTTTAGCTAAACATTGATCCATCCACCATTCCCACAACCAAAGGTTCACAATGAAGAAGGGATCCACCAAAGTATCTAGGGAATGAAATGAATCTAATTGTTACTTTGATCAGTTCCAAGCCAGAAAATTTCATTTCAGGGGCCCTAACCACTGAAGATATTATTACATACTTGAAGGACAATCTTCTAGCTCACCTCGAGTAAGCTCTTACCACATCAAAAAATGATAACAGCAGCTGTCATTTCTATACTTACTTTCACATGTAAGAAATTGTTTCAGTATATTGTCTCATCTGCATCTCCTGACAACTCTGTGAGGCAGACACTACAGGCAGTGTTATTAACCTCATTTTAGGAGGAAACAATTCAGCAAGGTTAAATGACAGACATCTAGAAAGTGTTAGGTGCAGTATTCAAAAACAAGTCATTCTGACCCCAAGTCCAATACTCCACCCATTTCACCATGCTGCTTCTGTACAACAATGACCCTTCCAAGATGGTAGCTTCATGGATCCTTTATTTCAACACCAATCAATGACTCTCAACTTCAATCTACTTCTACCACCTACCAGTAACTAAACTTAATCCCCACCCTTGGAAATGCTTAGTTTTCAGGAATAGGAGACCTCTAAGTGTCTAAGCACAACTTCCCATCCTTCTCACACACACGCATGCACACACACGTCTCTTATCTCCTCCTCAACTTGTTCTTTGCTCTTATCAACACCTTTAGTCCTTTATTTCCTCCCTATGGTACCAAACCAAAATTTTAATTCATTCTGGTTTCATTTCTCAGACCCTAAAATCTTGGTGATCATTTTCCTAGTACCCTTTACACTTTCATTGTCCTTGCCTTATCAATCCCAAAACTTAAGTAAAATCTAGCATTCTATTTTTTCTTCTTCTGCTCCTCGGCTGATGAATACCACTGAAGGCAGTCAGGAAACCCCACTGACTCTCTGAGCCTTCATGATGTTCTCAAGATAGCTTCACAATTCTTGTATTCTCCAGCAGAGTGTTTTCTAAAGCATTCCCCACAGTGGCTGTTTCTGAAAAACAATGAGTTCTCTGCAAATCAACTTGCCCACTTCACTGAGGAAATGAAGACATCAGTTGTGAGCATTCTCAACTTCCTTCCTCTTCACCTCAAAAGAATAGTTACTGCTTCTACCATTCATTCTTCAAGTCCTTTTAATTTGGTTTCAGTTCCCTTTGCATATGACCATTAGGAAGTCGCCAATGACCCACACTTCCAAATATCTCCTAGCTCCCACCACACACAAGTCCTCTTGCTGGCCCCTAGTACTGTATGCATCCACGTCTATATGCTGACTGCCCTGTTTCTATCAACAGTATCACTGCTCTACAGGAACACCCAAACTCTAAACTGTATGGCCAACTTTGCTTCTTCTCTTTTCATTACCCCCAAACCCTTCCCAATTAGCTGCCAGGTCCTGTCATTACACGCAAAAGGCACTTTACAATGGCCCATGTGGAACAGGGAACATATTGAATCAACAACTGTCCGTTGTGTGCCAGGTGCTGTGGTTACAAGTAAAAAGAATGACACAAAATTTACTTGTAACAAAAAGCTGAAATTCTAATGTGGAAGTCAAGTACATATAAAACTACACATGGCATGTTATTTTTGTTGCTGCTTAGTAGTTTCAGTTGTGTCTGACTCTTCGTGACCCTATTTGGGGTACTTTTGGCAAAGATATTGGAGTATCTCTACCATTTCCTTTTCCAGCTGATTTTTCAAATAGGAACTAAGGCAAACAAAGCTAAATGACTTGCCCTGGGTCACACAGCTAATAAGTGTCAGAAGGTTACATCTGAACTCAGATCTTTCTAACTCCAAGTCTGATGCTCTATCCACTGCACCACCTCACTGCCAAATTAAATGAATAAATACAAATACGTACAAAGCAGCTAAATACAAATTAGTTTGGGATGGAGGATGCTAGAAGTTGGAGAAAACGGAGGAAAGCTTCATGCAGAAGAAGGTGATACTTGAGCTGGGTCTTAAAGAAAGAACAGAACTTAATGAGGAAGAGGTAAGGAACTAGGGTACTCCAGGCATGGGGCACTGCTAGTGAGGAGTATCATATATGAGACCAGACAGGAGGTTAGTTTGGTGGGATCAAAGACTGCTATGGGTGAGTAATTGTAAGGCCAAGCAAAATAGGATCTTTTGCTGTTTGTGTTTTACTAAAAGTGCCTCTGAATAATGTGATCAAGAAGAATCTTTCCACCCATTGTCCAGCCTGGGAAGATTTGTAGGAAGGTCCGCTACTTTTTGTTAATGAGGCACTGGATCTCAAGGGATGTGATGCCCTCCAGCTCTAAAAGTGTAAAAGACTCTGAGATGCAATTTTATTTTGGGGGCTTAGTTTTTAGAAGTGTTTGGCCAGAGAAGGACTCTGGGAAGGCGTTAAAGAGCCCCCGGCTTTGAAAACCCAGATGTTGGTGCTTCTCTCTCTGATAACTATGGTCAGACAGCTGAACCTATCTGTTGAATTGTGGCATATGTATTGATTATGGTCAGGCAGAGGAAACCAGGTCTGTTGATCTTTGATTTCTCTGTATTTTCTTTGAAGTTCAGGGTGCTCACTCCCCTGAACTAGGTGAATGATACATGTGCTTGATTAAAGTGATTGTTAACCCCTCAAAACTTGCCTTTCCTTTTTCGAATGCAGATTTAAGAACCTGTGATAGCAGGCCACCCTGTATATGCTGGGGTGCTTACTGATACAATAATATCTTCAGCAAATAAAAATATAAGATAGGGTCAGGGTGTAAAGGGCTTTAGAAGCTACAGAGAGGAGAGTACAAGTACTTAACTTGGGGTCCATCAAAAGATTTCAGAAGTCCATGACCTAGGATGGGAAAAAGATTACATCTATATTTTCACTAACCTCTAATGGAAATTTATCAATTCTCTTTATTATGAAAGGGTTTTTTTAAATCACATTATTCTGAAAAGGGATCAGCGGACTTAACCACGCTTGTCAAAGGAGTCCATAACAAAACAAAACAAAATCAAAAGTTAAGAGTGCCTGTCCTAGAGACACGAGAAAGTCAGAGGAAGGAGTGTACATATAAGGGTTGCCTTGGCAAAGAGAAGGGGCACCACAGGGTGCCACAAGGTGAAAGCAGAAGACAGTGGAAGATGATGCCAAGGGGTTTTAATAGGAAGAGAAGGGTCATATCAAATGGTCTGTTTTCTCAGCAAAATCAAAGTCAGACTCCTCAGCTGAGAGAGAGAGAGAGACAGAGAGAGAGAGAGAGAGAGAAAGAGAGAGAGAGAGAAGATCAGATTTCACTTTATCAAAAGTCCTTGACTCTGCCAGGAGAGATCTGAGTGAGAATCCCACCTTTCATTCTTAATAGTCATGTGACCATGGCCAAGTCATTTAGAGGCTCTGGGCCTCAGTTACCTCATCTTCCAAACTGACCACAAAGCCTGGCGCACTCACCTCTGAGGGCTGTTGTGAGGATGACATGACAGAAGGAATTACACCACCTGACAAACCTTAAACTACTCTATGAACACCAACAATTATTATTCATTGAAATGGATCTCCACTTTGGCAATCAGTCTTGTGTCTTTCCCCTTCTCTCCACTTCAACTGCCAGGAGTCAGGCTCAGGTTCTCGTTACTGCCATGTAAATCAAGGGTTTTTGACTTTGGCAGTCTTGTGAAACCTCACAACCCCTCCTTAGACTCATGGTTTTAAATGCATAAAATTAAATACACAAGATTATGGGGAAAACCAATTATACTGAAATATAGCTATCGAAAATGTACACACATGCACACTCATGTGTGCACACACATATATTTAAAACCAAGTTTATGGACTCCATGTTAAGAACCCTTTCTGTAGATAAGAGCAATTCTATAAATGCAAAAATATACTGGTCCGGTTCTACCAGGATCTTCCCCTTATTTTTCACTTCAAAACTCCAGATGGCCCTTTTCACACTGAGGCCAAGAGAAAAATTACACCAACAAAGCACATGTCATAAAAATGTTTTTTCTCTGCAAGCGTCACTTGCGCCCCCATACCCCTAGTAAGAGAGACTCCAGCTGTCATATCCCCTTCCAAATCACCTCCTCTCCCCTGACATACATCCACATACATACAATTATTTTAAAAAGAGCTAGTTTTAACAACAGCTAGTTTAGCACCTGCTCCCAAAATGCCTCCCAAAAGGACTTTCAGAATGTTAGTCTTCTCCTGGCTGACCACTCCTTCTGTATTCCTTTCTATTCCACATGGCATTATTTCCATCTCTACCAAACAGTCATTTAGCAGTTCTCTAGACCTGTGTGGCAGCTTGCAAGTAAAATCTCCTTACAGCATGGCTGAAATGTAATTAAAAAATAATTGGTCCTAATTAAGTTACAAGAGATAACTTCAAATGGCAATAAATGAACAATCCTAGAATGGATTGCTTTGTGCATGTGCCAAGTTGTCAGCAGATTCAATGACAGGTGAAAGTTATATCTATAAAAGTGACTGAAATTCACAGGAAATGCTTAAGACATGGATTGCCTCAACAAATATGTTCTTCCAAAGAAAACACAGGCATTAATGAATCTCTTTTTAAAAAGAAAATCTCCCCTTTATATCTTGACAGTCAGCTCTTGACTTTGATCGCTTATTGTGGTACAGAGGTGACCCCTGGGTTCCTGAGGGCTATGCCAGCATAGCACAAACTCCAGCAGCAGATACCATGCTAGAAAGGCTTCAAGGAGAGGGTTCAGGCCATAGACCCTGTTTGCTATCCACAGATGAGTCTAGTCAGATGCTACAAAAAAATCTCCATGAGGTGAGCCACTATTGCTGAGAAATTCTTTCACACAAAAAAACAATAAAATCTTCAGCCAATAAATTAGACGTATGTCTCCACTCTCCTCAATGGTAATCTTTTCCTCTCCCTTTTTAGGCTTTCTAAATTATCTGGGATATTTCACAACAGATAATCACCCTCAGAGAAAACCAGCAATGGTAAAGTGGCTAGAGAGTAGATTACAGAATTAAGAAGACATAAGTTCAAGTCCCACCCTCTACCATACAGTGGCTATATCCTTGAGCAAAATACTTAATTTGTCAGTGCCTCCAAGCAGCCCCCTAAATTTACAAGTTATAGAGAGCGTTGAGAACTGCAGTGTTAAAGAGAGTTTCCTCAACTGGAGTTTCCTCAATGATATCAGAGGTCTAGTCTCCCCCATCCTCCAAGAAAATCACCCCACTAAAGGAAAGTCAAAAACTGTAAAGGTGGAACTTTAATTGGTTAACTAGCTTAGACAAAGAAGGCACAGAAGAAGGCATTGATTTGCTTGGTATTGGAAATGATCCTGTCTCCTCCTTTGCCATAAACAATGAAGGTAATTTTTCTCCTAAAGCTGTGTACTCCAGTATCTCATCACGATGTGAGATGACCATGTTCTCAATGGCTTTGCCAGTGGGAGACAAACTCCAAGACACAACCAAGCTAGAAAACCTTTAAGGGTTCATCTTCCGCTCTAAGGGCCAGTCTAATTGGAGAGTCTCATTATCAAAAATCATAAAAAATGGGGCAAAGTGGGGAGAGAAGCAGTTCAGGAGGGACTATGGTTGCAAATATCAGTATACCACCATCTTTGGGCAGCTAGGTGGTGCAGAGGATAGGGCACCAGTGCAGGAGTCAGGAGGACCTGAGTTCAAATCTCACCTCAGACACTTGACACTCACTAGCTGTGTGACCTTGGACAAGTCACTTGACCCCAATTGCCTCATCCTGGGGCATCTCCACTTATCCTGATGAATATCTGGTCACTGGATTCAGATGGCTCTGGAGGAGAAGTGAGACTGGTGACCTGCATAGCCCTCCCTCACTCAAAACAAAGTCAAGTGCAAGGCATGTCATCATTTCTCTGATGGCATGGTCTTCTTTAGCAATGAAAGATGAACACACACCACCATCTTTGAAGAATCAAAGTTTCAGATGATCCAAAGAACAATCATGGGTACAAGTATGGTCTGACTTATTTCTACACAAGAAATAAGGGTAATATAAAGGGTATCATTGAGAAAACATGTCTTTAAAAAGGAAGTGGGACCATCATGTGAGGAGAATCGCCAATCACAACAGATGGCTAGCCCAAGCGACCCACTGGTACCGATGCAATGTAAGAAGGAAACAATGGTTTCAGAATGCTGGGCAGATTCGTCTGGGGGAGCTGCGGGAGGACACACAAGTTTCTCATCACTTTTCTCTACAACAGGCACTTGCACACCCCCATACCCTCAGAAAGAGAGACTAAAGCTCTCTTATGCCCTTTCAAGTCACCTCCTCCACCCAAAATATAGACAGATACATGCAATCACTTAAAAATAGTTGTGTTTCCACTATAAATAGTTTAGTACCTGATCCAAAAAAACTAAAAAGACTTTACAGAACATTATTCTTCTTCTAGATAACCTCTCATTCAACATTTGTTTCTGTCCTACAAGACATCATTTCCATCTTGACCAAATAGATATTGAGCACTTCTCTAGACCTGTGTGGCAGCTTGGCAAAGGCCACTTTCTTACAATATGGCATGGATAGGTTGCAATTCCTACCCATGGAGAACACCATCTCCTAAGGAACAAAGGGGCTGTGCTTGGTCTTGATGAAGGAAGTAGCCAACTGAGAATATCACAGATCTTCTTCAGTATATCCATCCCAAAAAAATAGGGCTGGTCATTTAGAAGATTTTTGCAGCCCCAATTTTTTAAAAATAATTTTTTTATTTGTTTTCAGTGTTCTATAATCACCTCCATATATCTTAGATTTTTCCCCTTCCTTTCTCCTTTTTCCCCACTCCCTCCCTGAGACAGCTTGCAATCTTATATAGGTTCTACACATACATTTCTATTAAATACAATTTCACCATAGTCTTGTTGAATAGAAGAATTAAAATGAATGTGAAAAACCATAAAACAAATCAAAACAAAACATAACACAAAAGAAAATGGTCTGCTTCTTTCCGCGATCAAATTCCATTGTTCTTTCTCTGGATGTGTAAAGAGTTTTCCCTCAAAAGTCCATTGGGGATTTGTTAGGTCCTTGCATTGCTGGGAAGGGCTAAGTCTACCAGAAAAATTCCTCACACAATGTAGTTATTGCTGTGTACAAAGTTCTCCTGGTTCTGCTTCTTCCACTCAGCATCAGTTCATATAAGTCTTTCCAGGCCTCTCTGAAGTCTTCCTGTTCATCATTTCTTATAGTACAATAGTATTCCATTACATCCATACACCACAACTTGTTCAGCCATTCCCCAGTTGATAGACATCCCTTTAATTTCTAGTTTTGAGCCACCACAAAAAGAGCTGCTATAAATATTTTTGTACATGTGGGACCCTTTCCCATTTTTCTGATCTCTTAGGGATATAGTCCTAGAAGCAATATTGCTGAGTCAAAGGGTATGCACATTTTTGTAGCCCTTTGGGCATAGTTCCAAATTGCTCTATAGAATGGTTGGTTCAGCTCACAGCTCCACCAACTGAACTAGTGTTCCAACTCTCCCATATCTTCCCCAGCATTTATCATCTTCCTGTTTTGTCATGTTAATCAATCTGATAGGTGTGATGTGGTACCTCAGAGTTGTTTTGATTTGCATCTCTCTAATCAGTAGTGATTTAGAGCATTTTTTCATATGCTTTGATAGCTTTGATTTTTTCCTCTGAAAACTGCCTGTTCATATCCTTTGACCTTTTATCAATTGGGGAATGACTTGTATTCTTGTACCTTTGACTCAGTTCTCTATATATTTTAGAAGTGAGGCCTTTATCATAGACACTGGTTGCAAAAAATCTTTCCCAGTTTTCTTCTTCCCTCCTAATTTGGGTTGCATTGGATTTGTTTGTGCAAAAATTTTTCAATTTAATGTAATCAAAATTATCCATTTTGTACTTCAGAATGTTTTCTATCTCTTGTTTAGTCAAAAATTTCTCCATTCTCTGTAAATCTGACAAATACACTATTCCTTGCTCCCCTAATTTATTTACAGTATCAATCTTTATACCTAGGTCATGTATCCATTTGGACTTTATTCCTGTGCATGGTGTCAGGCATTGGTCTATGCTCAGTTTCCACCATATTGTTATCCAATTTTCCCAGCAATTTTTGTCAAACTTGAGTTCTTATCCCAGAAGCTGGAGTCCTTGGGTTTATCAAACAATAGATTGCTATATTCATTGACTACTGTGTCTTGTGTACCTAACCTATTCCACTGGTCTACTTCTCTGTTTCTTAACCAGTACCAAGTGGTTTTGATGATTGCTGCTTTGTAATACAATCTGAGATCTGGTAAGGCCAGGCCACCTTCCCTAGCATTTATTTTCATTAGTTCCCTTGATATTCTGGACCTTTTGTTCTTCCAGATGAATTTTGATGTTTTTTCTAGCTCTCGAAAAGAATTATCTGATAGTTTGATTGGTATGTTGCAGTCCCAATTTTTAAAGAAGGAGAAAAGCATTTAAATTTTCGGTGGGGGTAAATTCATCTGTTCAGTCTTGAAAATGTAACAGATGAAAAATAAAAAAGATTTCCAACTTCACAACACGTTTCTAGCCAAGGAAAACACACGACAAATACTACATACAATTACAAAGACTGAGGATGGTCCTCTACTGTTTGAGATCATCACACTATTCCAAAATGTAAAAAGAGACATAAAAGGTTTTTAGGACATGACTCTCCAAAGTGCCACCCAGAGTTTAAAAGCTTAGATAACACTTTTAAAAGGAAACTGAATAAAATTTCCCTGAATTGAAGCTGTTTCCAATTGCTCTAAGTTAGTTCTATAATAAAGAACTACAGATAATTTACTTTTTTTTTTGTCTTAAAGGCAAATAATAAGAACCACAAAATAGAGAAGATTATGGTTATTAGCTATCTGAAATCCTTTCAGTCTTTGTTCATGGTAAAAAATAAATGTGCTAAAATTAACTATCCAGATGCTTTACATAATTACCTAGGTAGAAAAAAACCAGCACTAAACTTGGGAGTCAGGAGTCTGGATTCAAATCCTTCCTCAAGTATTTTATACAATCATATCAACAATGGAAAATCAGAGTCTGACTGACATGATAAACAAGTAGGAAGTGTGTAAAGTCAGTCTCCACCTCTTGGGCCTTGAAATGCCTTATCCATAAAAAGGAGATAATGCTATATACATTCCTTCCCAGAGTTGCTGTGAGGAAGGCACTTTGCAAACCTTAAAGTGAATCAATAAGCATTTATCAATGCCAATTATGTGCCAGGCACCTTGCTAAGCATTGGGGATACAAAAAGAAGCAAAAAACAGTGCCTTTCCTCAAGGATATCATAATCTAATGAGGAAGATAACAAGCAAAAAACTCTGTACAAACAAGCCATATACAAACAAGATAAACAGGAAATAAGAGAGCACTATATGACAGAGTAGCAGCTAGGTGGCACTAGGCTTGGAATCCAGAAGATTCATTCCTCTTCATGAGTTCAAATTCGGCCTCAGACACTACCTAGCTGTGTGACTCTGGGCAAGTCACTTAACCTGGTTTGCTTCAGTTTCCTCATCTGTAAAATGAGCTAGAGAAAACCCCAAGTGGAGTCACAAAGAATCAGACATGACTGAAAGGAATGAGCAACCACAACAAATATGAAGGAGTAATTATTCCCAATACTTCATTATTTTTATGTCCTTAAACAACTGTTGAAAATTGATTAAATTTTTTTAAAATGCCATGACAACATAAGTCCAATATTTTGTTCTCTGTACTCTGAGACACAGAAGAAAAACCAGTTGTACTATCGTGCATAACCATGCCTTAGTAACCCAAGACTTCACTTCAGACTCAGATAGGGCATTTTTGCTGAGAAGGGAGATTTCACTACCTAGATTGGGCTAATAGAGTTTATGATGTGGTAGAATTCAATCAGTTCTCCAGATGTGAAGCATTAACACTTGCAGAAAGTTTTCTGATACCCATGTTAGAGGATGTCGAAGGTCCATTTCTAAATAATATTCTATCCCAGGCACTGACTAGAAATTTGAGTTCTTGCATTTAAGATCTGAGTTGGATTCCCAGATAAAATGCCTTTCGTTTCACCTTGAAAGACCAAGATGACAAGAGAAACTGTATTGGCAAAACTCCAAGTAAACAGGACAAAGAATTCATTCACTGCTACCTGTACATCTTAGAGGCAAGCATAGGGGCTTTAGAAAAAGATGCTGAGATCTACTTTCTGCATGGGGGAAATCAAGCTGCTGCTAAATTTAACAAAGTAAATAAAAATGTGAAACGCAACCTGAGAAGTGGCAAATATCTGAATACATATTTACTAGAATAAAGGAATACCTTTTTTTTCTTTTTTACATATTACAGATTTTCAAAAGAATGCAAAATGTCCTAGAATGATGAGACTGTAAAAGTAGACTATAAAAGTGTTGGAGAGAAATGTATACATGAGCTATGGTTAACAAAACCCTCGAGTTTTCATGGAGAGAGGACAAAAATGGAGTTGGAGAACTGGAAATGAATGGCAATGCCAGACCTAGCATATGAGCAAAGTACAAACTCCACATTAATGAGCTTAAATACAATTCCACTGGTTTAATTCTGAGGCAGCAATTTAATCTTGGCAGACAGTTTTACACTAAAGAAACAGTCAAGACTCAAGTCTTACTAAACTTATGTACAACTAGATTCAAACTTGGGAGATACTGGAGAGACCCAGTTGGAAGAATTGTGAATAATGTCTTTCGTGGGCAGCATGCCTTCAATCACCCTACGAAGAGGCTGGCAGGACTGGAAGTCCGAGCGAGGAAGGGCCTAATTTTATATGGAGAAATGAGGAAATGTGACATTGTAGTTTTTGTTGTTTTTTCATATGCCCATGTTCCACACAAGTTGACTTGTAATGAATTCCTCCTATAGGAATATGAAAAACAAAATTTTGTGGGAGTTTTTTTATTATTAATTACAATTTTAAAGGCATCAAGATGGTTAGCTTCTGGATGTTTTAAAAGAAAATAAGCCCACATCCTTAGCACCACAAAAAATTGGACTTTTTCTCCATAAGTAATCTGTCTAAACCCCTTTAATTTAGTTGTTCTCTATACTGGGTATGAGGATGGGGGGAAACTCCTGCAGTTTCTCTGAACAAAGTCTGTTCCCACTCTAAATCTAGGAAGCTATTATGCTAAATGAGATGATCCTTTGTCACTCCAAGAAGGTCAAGACAGTTAAGTCAGTCAACACACCTTTATTAAGTAACTACTTTATGCCAGGCCAGGTGCTAGGAATACAAAGAAAAGACAAGAAACTGCCCCTGGTTTCAAGGGGCTTACATTTTAATGATAAAAAGAAAGACCACAAATACACCAAACTATTACTATTTATAGACCAAGAAAACCACCTGGGAGAAGGCCCATCATAAGAGAATGGGAAGAGGAAAAGAAGTCGGACAGAAAAGAGCATGAGGAGAAGAGAGAAACCACTACAGTCCTCTCTGAAACCACGGGAAGAAACAACTTTGGGAGAAAGGGAGTCCAATGATGCCAAATATGCAGAGGTGGAAGTGGGTAAGTGTTGAAAAAAGGTACATGGAAATGGCTTTTAGGAAGGTATTCTTGACCTTTCAGAAAGTAATAGTCCAGGAGGACACAAAAGCCTGATTATAAGGGATTAAAGAGTGAACAAGTGCTAAGGAATTGAGACACAGACAGCTATGGTAATTTGTCTAAACATACAATGGAAATTTATATTGCTACACATCTATAAGTTTGTTTTACTGGTACATATTTCACCTTCGTTTTCTAGATACTCTGCTAAAACACTCAGCAAAGAAGAAAAATCACTTGCTTTGGAGTCAGAGCACCTGAGTTCAAAACTGACTCCATCACCACCTGGGTGCCTGGTTTAATCATTTCGTTGCACCTCAGTTTCCTTATCTGTAAAAGAAAAGGGGGAAGAGGGAAGAGTATTGTACCATATGGTCTCTAAGATCATTGTACAGAGTGCTGAACCTGGAGTCAGTAAGACCAGAGTTCAAACCTGGCCTGAGGTTTAGGGGTGCTGGGGGTCCCCAAAATACTGGCATATTGGGTCCTGCTCGAATGAATTCGACACAAGCCTTCTTAAAGTCAAAGAAAAACACAGTTTATTAAAGATTCACCACCTTGGGTTGACTCTTAAGGAGCCTAACCGTTTGTAACGCTCATATTGACAAGCGGACCAGACAGAATCTCAGCTAGACAGAGTCTGTGCTGCATTAAAACTGAGCACCTTCATGGAGGTAAGATGGAACTTAAATACAGAAAACGACTGAGGGAAGAATCCAGGTGCCACCAAGTAGTCTGGGGTCCCAGGGATGCTCTTGATAGGGGAGGTTAACCTGGAATCTCCAGAGGAACTGATAGGAATGATCGGGGAGGTTAATCTGGAATCTCCAGAGGAACTGATAGGAATGATCAGTACACTGGGGTGAATACAGATGGAAGCTAAGGTAGATCTTGATGGGAGTGGTTAGCAGCCTGGGGAATGGGATTTAGATAGGATCAAGGGTGGGAGTGCAACCAAGACCTTGGTGCAGGGAAAAGCCCATGGGCCTCCGGGGTCTGCCGGATCAAACAGGAAGATTCAAGGAGAATCCAAGGAGGTTCCAAGAGTCTGTACCCCATCAGCCTCAGACACTAGCTGTGTCAGCAAGTCTTCCTCAGTTTCCTCAACTGTAAAATGGGGATTATAAAAGTATCTACTCTCCAAGATTGTTGTGAGTTTCAAATGAGATACTATTTGTAAAGCATTTAAACTCGGTAGGAGGCACATAGTGGGTGCTGTATCAGTGATTATTCCCTTTGTCCTCCCCTTTTAGGAATTCTATTAATGCTATCCTGCAGGTGCATGAAAATGAGTGGTAGGAAAGGGTACTTGGGCAAACTCAGCTCCTGGGGCCAAATCAATGTGTCAGCTGAGAGCCTGGATATCTTCCAAGTCTTTTTGTAAGCTACTCAAATAAGCTGCTCAGAATTTTATATCCTGTATTTATAAGGTGAAAATGCAGTCTGAATGGGATATGCTCTTATGCAATAATACTATTAACTGTTATATAGTCAATCTCCTGGATGTTAGAGAGACAATATTCACAGTTTCATAAAATCCATAAAGCTGAAAAGTACCCCAGGAATCACCTACCAGGGATGGGGAACCTGCAGCCTCAAGGCCACATGGGGTACTCTAGATCCTCAAGTGGAGCCCATTTGTTTGAGAGCCACACTTGAGGGCCCAGATTTTACATCGCCCTGATTTTACAGGTGAAGAAAGTGAAGCTCCAAGAGGTGAATGACTTGGACACACTGACTCCAGCTTGTTAGGAGCAGAGCCACTTTCAGGAGCCAAGTTTCCATTCTACTACAAACTTGCCCCATGGTTCCCATTTCCCCTCTCTATGATCCACTTCTGCCCATATGGTACTAAATATTGTTGTCTAGCAAGCAAACATGACTACACAATGCTGTAAATTAAGCAGTCAAGCCCTACTATGTGCCAGGGAAAATAAGCATTTGGTAAAGTAGCCATTAAGCGTTTATTAAGAACCTACTATATGCCAGGTTTTGCGCTAAGTTTTGGGGATACAAACATATGCAACAAATAGTCCTTGCCTTCAAGGAGCTCACAGCCTGAGGAGGGAAGCAACAAGCAAATAATATGTAAAAACAAGCTATATAAAGAATAAACAGGAAATAATCTAAAGAAGGAAGGCACTAGAATTAGAAGGGATTGAGAAAGGCTTCCTGTAGAAGGCAGGATTTTAGGGGGTACCTGAAGGAAGCCAGGAGGCAGAGATGAGGGAGAGCATTCCAGGAATGGGACAGGACAGCTAGAGAGAATACTCAGAGCTTAGAGATGGGAGTGTCTTGTTCTGGGAACAGCAAAGAAGTCAGAGCCACTGGGTTAAAGAATGAACAGAGCAAAGAGCACAAGGAAGTATGGAATAAGACAGGTGAGGGGGTGGGGGTAGGGACAAAAATTGAACAACCCCTCCCTTAAGGAGTCTACATTCCAGTAGAGATAAGATGTACCTAAAGGTATACAAAAAAAGAAAAGTTCAGTGCAATGTCCCAAAGAAAAACTCTTCTAGTATATAAATCTTCTAATGTTAGCTAGCTCACTAGATAAATGGATGACAGATAAATAGGCATTTAGATAAAAGGATAGATAAAGATGGATGGAGTAAGCGCTACGGCCAGGTATTCAGAAGAATTGGGAATGTCTAACTAACACGGAGAATGGATGGGAGGGAAGGGGTGGAAGAATATGATTCCCATCTTGCAGTATTTGAAGGCCGGTCAAGTGAAAGTTGGCTTAAATTTGTTCCACTTGGCACCAGAGAGTACACTAGAAGGAACGGGTATAAGTTGCAAATAGAATGACCTAGGATTACTATAAGAACCGAAACTACTACCAATTGGAGCTGTCCCAAAGTAGAATGGGATGCAGATGGGGTCCCCATCAGGGGAAGTCTTCATATATTGTAGAAGACAAGATTCCTGTTCAGAAATGAGTAGGGTTAGATGTTTGCTAGCTCCCTTCCAACAGAAATTCTGTGATTTGTTTGGGCCCTAGCCACACCAGAGAAAAGCACTAGTGTAAATAACATCCAAGATTACTGCCAATGGAGAAGCTGTGGCCTTTCCTGTTAGGTCTACAGGAAAACAGCTAGACACCATCATCACATTCCTTGAAATGTGTTTATTTATTGGATCTGATTTATTTACCAGGGCTGAGGACCTCAGGATTCAGACCAAAGCAGTAGCCCATCAGTTTTTGTACCCATATGAGAAAACATATGTAAAGGAATTGATTAACCTTAACATGCTATATAAATGTGAGTTATGATTATTTCTGTGGATGGGTATGAGATAATGCACATCTCAATAATAATGAGATTCATTTAAGACTTAAGTCAAGCTTATAAACAATGGCAAACAAAACATTTTTGCAAAACAAACCCCCCCAAAAAACAAGGATCTTTCAAAAAGCCTTCCATTCTCCTCAGAGAGCAAGACCATGAACAAAGATACACAAATTTTACTCCAGGCCCTTCTACCAAGTAGCCATATGATCTTGGGTAGTCTTTTTTCCCCCTGGGTATCAGTTTCCTCATCTTAAATACCTTCTTTCTAACTCCAACACTGTATTTTTCTGCAGAAAAGGAAAACATTTTTTCCCACCTGAAGAGCAGGTCATAAAGACAGAAAGTGAAATATATTTGTATGCAACAGATCACAGTACACAGGAAGTACTTTCTGACTGTGTTCCAGGGAAAGGTACTTCCCCTGAAAGGTTTAAAGGGAAAAGGGGAAAAAAAACACCCTTGAACTAAAAATAGATCTTTTAATTTATTTTGGGCCTTTCTAGGTGCTTGACCTCTTTGAGGATGAAAATAATGAACCCACCTCTGTTGGCTGAATGTAACCTATTTGGCCTTAAAGATGTTTCCATTGAAATTAAAACCTAAGAACAAGCTACTAAGATGACTTCCTGACATAGCCGTCATAAAAGACTGATGAATGATGAAGATAACCTCTATTCTTGTCCATTTATCTTCACAGAACTGACCCTGTCTTTCTGAAAGGTTTAGCCCAGTATTTCCCAGCCTCTCCTCATTATAGGCACAGCTGGATATTAATAATGCCCTCTTAGCCCTATTGATCTAGGTACCAAGAAGGCACCAATAAAAAGCCCTAGGAACACTTCTCACACACATTCAAATACAAAATTAAGTGCCCAGCATTTATTAGACTGCCCACTGTTAGGAACAACCATATGAGTAACGATGGGAACTAACATCTAGGAACAGGCATGTGTTGCTGCCTCTACTTAAAGAACTCACTTTTCTTTGGTAGGTTCGAACTGGAGAAAACTGCTTTGCCTTAACAGGACTGGTGATGTGTGTTATACCAAGAAAAGCTGGATTCACCAAAATGGAGTTTGGAAGGACAGTGCAAGGGTTTTAACTTGGGCTCCATAAACTCATTATCTATCTATTGGACAAATGTGTTTCAATATAATTAGTTTTCTTCATAATTCTAAGTATTCTATGTAATTAAAAACATAATTCTAAAAAAAGGGATCCATCCACAGACTTCACCAGACAGCCAAAGGCATCCATCTCTCTCTCTCTCTCTCTCTCTCTCTCTCTCTCTCTCTCTCTCTCTCTCTCTCTCACACACTCTCACACACTCACACACACACACACACACACACACACACACACACACCACCCCAAAACAACAACATTTAATTTAAGATCTTGGGTTCCAATTCTACCTCTGGTACTTACTACCTGTGAAACCCAGGACAAGCCACTTAGCCTCCAACGGTCTTAATCTCCTTATCTGTAAAATGAAGGGGTTAGACTACTTATCCTAATGTCTTTAGATCTTAAATTAGATGGCTAACCACAGATAGCTATTACACTTTATAATAAATCATGTAGCGCTTTCAAGTTTGGAAACAGTGTTTTCCTTATAATAACTCGGTGATGTAAGAATTGCAGACACATTTTACAGATGAGGAAACTAAGGCAAAATAAAAGGTTTAGTGACTTGCCCTCAGTCACACAAATTTTAAGGGTCAGATCTGGCTTTTAAGCTTGTACTTTTCTCGCCCCCCAGTCCAATTCATTGTCCACCATGCTAAGCTGCTTCCTACAACTCAACAAAATAGCGATACTATATGTTATTCTTTCCTTCTGGATTGATTATATCCACCCATTCTCCCACCCACCAGCCGCAGAAATCTGACCCTCCCCCTCATCCTTGATACAGCTTCATTACGGTAATCAACTTTCATATGATCCATACTCATGGAAAGGGATGTGGCGGAAGATTTAAAACCAAATTATCAAGGATGACTTCTATTTTGGTATTTAGACGCATTCTGTGACTTCTTTGCGGCAGTTTTCCTAATTATATTTTTTCTCAGGCTAATATTAAAATGCATTTGGATTCTGAGTACACTGTGACTAGGTGGTGGGTGGCGTATGCTCAGCAGCAGAGGAAAAGCAAGTCTGGAATTAAAAAGTCTCCAAGAATAATCCACCATGAAATTCTCTCTTATCTCTTATAAGACTGTAAACACCCCTTCAAGACAGAGGTCTTTTCCAGGTTTTAATGTACAACTTTGTAGATGGTCAAGAGCATCTAAAGTGTTTTTCTTTTAATATTTTGATCACTGTATTTCAGTATAATTATTTTGTATATAAAAGGCTTAGAACCCCAGGTCAAGAGGCTTTTGTAAACCAAGGATGCCAAGGGCAGTGCCATGGAGTGTCTTATGACAAAGACGAATAGCTTGACGAGTAAGTCAATGGTCATGACAGTAAAATGATTCTGATGAGACCCCCAAAATCTTAAAAACTTAGAAGTAGGAAAGTTTAAATACACCTGTAGAAGGAAATGAGAACTGTAGAAACAAAGCTGGAGGTGGTGGTAGAGAGAAGGGTAAAGAGTTAGAAAGAGAGGGAAAAGAAAGCGAGAAGAAGAGGAGGGAAGGAGAGAGGGAATCCAACTAAGATGTTATCTGTCTTCATTTATAAAAAGATGTAAACAAAAGGAATGTACAGATGATACTGTGTCAATTGACAGTGAATTTCAGACAATAATTTCAATAAAATTTAGCCTAAATTTGTGATAAACACAGTTATAATAATAAAATGCCATACAAACTGAGGGGGTAGCATGGTGGAGAAGAGGACTGGCTCCTGTGTCTGAGGTCCTGGGTTCAAATCCTGTCTCTGACACTCATTAGATGCATGACCTTAGTTAAGTCATATAACTTCACTGGGCCTAATTTTCCCACAGAAATATGGAAAATAAAGGGATTAGGTTAATAAGGTCTAAGGTCATCCTCAGCTGTAAATCTATGTTCCTATGGAGATAATTAACCATTCAAACTTTCAGAGCAATGAAAGGTTTACAGAGAGCTTTATGAATGTGTTAAGTTAATCACATGATCAAACAACACCTTTGTACACATGTCAGCTGATGAGCAGAGCAGGAGAAACAGCTACCAGAAGCCTCAGGCTGACAGGATCAGAGACAACTCTGAGAAGATCTGAAAGCTACTGAATGGAGCACAGTTTTCTAAGGATGATGTGATCTAGATCACTGAACATTCTGCAATTGGGCAGTGACAGAGCATGGGAATTCACCTTCCACCACAGAAGAGAAAATCTGCCACACAATGAATTTAGAAGGGAAAAAAAACCTCCACAGCAAATTTCTCTGACAAATCTCTACTGTCCAAGGGATATGTAAAAATAGACACAAATATAGAAGACTAAGAGCCATTGCCCAGTGGTAAGAGGATATAAGGGATTCTCAAATGAAGACATGCAAGGTTATCAACCACCATATGAAAAAAAATGCTCAATAATGTGATAAATAAAATGTGTCAAAACAACTCTGAGGCTTCACTTCACACCCTTGAAGTTGGCAAAGATGACCCCAAAGGGAAATGAGCAATTGTTGGAGATGATGTGGGAACATAGGAGTATTGCTGGTCCAACACTTCTGAACAACAATTAGAAACTCTACCCCAAAGTTACTAAACTATATATGCCTTTTTTTTTTTAACAATAAGTGCTACTAATAGGCATGTACTCCCTCCCCACCCCCCATCAAAAAAAGTTCAGGACATTGAGAAAGGAACTATATGAACAAGAATTTTTATAGGAGAATTTATTGTTACCGCAAAGAATGAGAAAACAAAATAGACATTCATCAATTGGGAAATGGCTAAACAAATTGTGATACATGAATGTAATGAAATTGTACTGAGTCATAAGAAATAAGAAATATGAGTGATCAGTGAAATATGGAGAGATCTATATGAAATGACGTAGGATTAGCAGAAGGGGCACAATTTACATCTCAATGACCACAACAAGAATCTCAGGGCAAACAACTCTGAAAGACCTCAGAACTCTGATCAAGTAGAAACCAATCACAACCTCAAAATACAAATGAAATATATCTTCCAGCCCTTGGCAGCAAGGTAGTGGACTGGAAGTACAAAACTGGACATGCATTTGCATCCTTGGAGAATCAATGAGTTGATTTGTTTTTCCTGACTATACATATTTGCTATGAAAGAATTCATTTAGTGGGAGGGAGGGGGAAGCGGAAAATAGAGAGAGAAGAAAGGTGGGGAGTATGTCAGGGTTATGCTATTTTATTCATTGAAAGTAGATTAACTACAAATGAGTATTAGCTGTTGTACTGATGTTCCATATTAAGCTTTCAATAAAACATTTATTTTTTTTTTAAAACCCTTATAGTTGGGTCATAAGCTCCCCGTTGCATTTATATAACAAAATTTGTTCAGCTATTTCCTAATTGGCAAATATCTATTTTGTTTCTTAGCTAATCACACACTTAAGCATCCAAGGGATTAAGAGTCTACAAAAAACTGTGTTGTTAATTGTTTAGATTTTCAACCTTGAAATTTTAGCTGTAAATTCCCCAACACATCTCATTAATGATATTCTATTTCACTTTTAAGCCTTCCTTGTTGGCCTACCTCCTAAGGAGGAGCTCTTCAAAGTAAAGCATTCCTTTCGCCAGCTTTCTGATCATGTCTCACCTATTCCTTCCTCCAAGGGAAAAAGACATCTGAAAAGATAATCCAGTTACTAAAAAGAAAACAAAAGTTCTCAAGAGTTTGCAAAATGTCCAGGAATGGAGCATCATGGTTATTTTTTTCTCTCTCAATCATCAAGGCATTTCATTCCCTTGGGTTTCCATAACTAAGTATAATATTTAATTAAATATCCTGCTCTTGCTGGCTTATGTACTAGGGAGCACTAATTTTAGAAAACAGATTAGCTAGTTCTTTCTAACTGGATGTTATTGTAGCTAAGGTCAGATTTTTCACTGAAACTATGGCAACCAAACTACCACATTCTTGTCTACAAGGCCAAAGCTAAGTTTCTTACAAGGCATATCATTCCACTTGATGGGTAAACTTATACAGGGTAATTTCATTCTCAAACACACCTGAAACATTATCCTGGGGAGGGCGGGAGAGTGGGGGACCTGAAGGGGAAGAGAATTTGATACCACATATAATTCCAAGTCAGCTCATAGGCCAAGTGTCAGCACAATACGCATTTATATAATGCTTAAAGGTCTGCAAAGTATTTTATAGACGTTATCTCATTTGACCTCCACAACAACCCTGGGAGGTGGGGGCTAATATTATTCCCATTTTATAGATGAGGAAAATGTGACAAGGTTGTTAAATGACTTGCCCAGAGTCACGTAACTAATAAATATCTGGGGCTTGATTTGAACTCGTCTTTTTAATTCCAGGTCCAGATGCCACCTAGCTCTCTCTCCCATACAATTTTAGTAACCAAAAAACCAAACTACTCAGAAAAATACAAATTTGAGCTCAAACGTGGCAGGAAAATACCAGCAGAAACAGGAAAAATTTCTCCCATCACCTGCTCAATAAATTGGTGCTACCTAAAATGATCCCTCTCTTCCTCTGACCTCCATTTACATGAGGCTGTGCAGAGCAGTGAATAAGAGTGTTGGCCTTGGAATCAGGAAAAGCAGGGGAACTCATTTGAACTTGGGTTCAAATCTCCCTTACTAGGGAGCCTTACTAGCTGTGAGTGAGCATGTGACAATCACTCAATCTTTCTGAGCCTAAACAACACTGCAATTAAGAGTGCAGTGGATCTCCCCACTTGTAAAATCAGATGTCCTTGGTTGATAACAGTCTCATTCTAAAAGCAAAGATTTAGCTTCTGAAGAGATGCAAACCCACATTTCTTATCATCCCTGTGTCCTACACACCAATATCCCAGTCCTCATGACTTAATAAGCATTCCTTTCAATAGTGTCATAGCTATCCTTCCACTCTATTGAGCAGAAGGGGCCACCCTTCTGCTCAATAGGACACAGGAAGTGACCACTGGGCTTCCTTCCCAACTTATCGCTCAACTCCCCAGAAGCACTAAGGACAAAATGTCACTTCCAGTTATCAGTGTTATCAAAATGTGAGAGAGAGACAGAGAGACAACAGACAAAGATAGACAGGGATGAGGGGGAGAGAGGAAGGGAGAAAAAGGAAAGGAGGAGAAGAAAAAGATTGAAATTCTCATTTGGCAAAACTCAGCTCGAAATCCTATTTCACTCCCTTTGTGACACTACATCTGAAATATCTGCTGCATGAGTTTGGATGAAAACTATCCCTTTTCATGAGGCTCTGCAAGTCCAGACAGAAAGTTGGGTTGCAATTTTCAGCGAAGGGCACATTAACCACAAAGAGTCCTGAACATTGAGTATGCAAATAAAGGAAAGAACAGTTAATTTCAAAGGTCTACAATTCTAGTACTTCAGAGCAATCAGAAAATAATCCTGATCAATTAAGAATCTATGGTAATTCAGGTTGAACTAGGTTTAATCTCTACACTCTCAGTGGAGAAAGGATATGCCAAGCAAATCAAGAACATGATAAAGGTTGAAAGAAGCATGTAGTCACCGACATTTTAAAAAAGCATATCCCTTTTTAATGTAAAATTGTCCTACTAAGTATAAATCCTCCTTCTCTGTTCATTAAAGTAAGCTTTAGCAGGACCTCTAATTAAAAATACTTTGGAGGGAGAGGAGTTTAAGAACAACACAAACATATGTATGTGTGTATATTTACACACATACATATATAATACATACAAACACAAATATACATAATATATATACACACATATATTACATGCATATATAAACACATACATACATAGTAAATATATACACTATATTTTATATATACACACACACTTTAAAACAATCAAGTTAAATATCTGATAGCCTTCTGTAATTAAGACTTTGCTCTAATCCAGAATGATCTCTCCACCAATAAGGTTGAATCAGAGAGATTTTCCTAGGAAGGCACACATTGGAAGAGATAAACCTGTGCCAATTTCCAACGTACACTGGCCAGTGCTTCGACAGGAAGCAAAGTCAGCAGGAGCCACTCCATCATTTTATGGGAAAACACAGAATCATGAGATCTTAGCAACAGAGATGACCTTAAGAGGTCACTCAGCCCAACTTCCCAATCATTGTAAAAAACTGCTCTCCAAGCATCCCTAGAAGATTGTCATAATACAGTTTTTGCTTGAACACTTCCAGAGATTACAATCTCACTGCTTTACATTCTCTACAAAAGAGGTGTCAAAACATTCGGCCAGCAGCCACCATGTGGCCCATCGTACTCCCAAGGGCAGCCTGAGAGCCAGAAAAAAGATAATTGGGAAATATTTGACAAAATAAATAGAAATACAATAAAAGACTGACAGCGTTACTTTGTGGCTCTCTAAGTCAGGGTGTGGCATAACACTGGAAGTGTTCAAGCAAAAACTCTATGTAAGGGAAATATATGATGCATGGGTCATGCAAATTTTCTTCATATGGCATGGTTTCAAGCTCTCACCATTCCAGTCAGTATCCTATGAAGGAACTCTATTGTTAATGCTTTTTGTAAAAATGCAGTCTATACAACTGAACAAACATTCCAGATGTCAGACACAAAAGTCTGGTCTGATCATTAGTTCCTTATACCTAGGAGGTGCTGTAGTAGGTATAGTCAGCAGCCAAAGAATCACAGGTTCCTAAGATCAATGCCCAGAAGAAGGGTAGGAAAAGTATAAGAAACAGATCAGAGAACTGACACTATTACTGATGCTCAGAAAATGCCACTAATGTGATATAAGACATGAGGAAAGAGGAGCGGCTAGGTGGTACAGTGGGTAGAGCACCAGCCCTGGAGTCAGGAGGACCTGAGATCAAATACAACCTCAGACATTTACTAGCTATGAGACCCTGAGCAAGTCACTTAATTCTGATTGCCTCAAAAAAAAAATTATCAAAGACACAGTTTTAGAGGAACTTGAATGAAACTTCAGGAAGACTTCTACGAACTGATGCGGAGTGAAGTAAACAGAACCAAGATAACAATATGTAACATAACATCATCAAAAGGGTCAATTTCAGAAGGCTTAAAGGATTGAGATCCACACAATGATCAACCATGATCCCATAGGACTGATGATGAAGTTTACTTCCCACCTCTTGACAGGCAGTTGAGAGACTAAATATGCAGAATGAGACACATTTTTGGAAGTTAGTAATACAGGAACTCTTTTTGTTTAACTATGTATATTTGTTAGGAGGGTTTTGTTTCCTCCCCCCCCCCCCACTTTCCTATCTTTCAGGGAGAGGGAGGAAAAAAATAAGATATTTGAGGATATTAAAAGTACATCTCCATAGCCAATCTACCTACATACAACCAATGAAATTTTATAGTACACTCTAAAACATGGTGGAAATTTTAAAGTAAGTTACCTGGCAATGACTTACAAACAGACTGTCTGGTTCCTGAAAATTGGCCAAGGAAGGGAGATGAGATGTCTAACTGTCACTGACAAGAACAGTACATTCCTTCATAGCAGAATAGGGAGACTTGATCAGAATATAGCTCTGCTCAGTTGAAAAATTCCTTAGAGTGTGCTCAGATTTCATGTTCATCAAGCAACTTCCTCATACCCAATTGGGTTTCCTAGGTAGTTTGGGACCAAGGAAGGTGAGTGAAAATGATTGTTCTAGACACCAGAGGAAACTATTGTTCTATAAATAAACATGTAAACCATACTGTAAACATATTATAATCAAATTTCTTTTTCTGGAATGCATCAGTAGAAGCAGCAAGATGGCTTGGCATCAGCAAGACCCGAGTTCAAATCCTGTCTCAGATACTTACTAGCTGTGTGACTCTGGGCAAATCACTTAACCTCTCTCAATCTCAGTTTCCTCCTCTGTAAAATGGAAATAAGAATATAGTACTTACATCTCAAGGTTGTTGAGAGGATAAAAAGAGATAATGTATGTAAAATGCTGTGCAAGCTTTAAAATGGTATGTCAATGTCAGTTATTAGGTCATATCTTTATTATTAATGGTAACAGTTCTGAAATTAATCAATGAGCCAGCACCTACTGAAGAGGCACTCTGCTAGGTACCAGGGACACAAAGTCAAAGGATGAAATGATCCCTTCTCTAAAGGAGCTGATGTAATGGGGAGATAGCTCGGATGGGTAAATTTTTAGGATGAGTGTTTACACCTTGGAAATCAGCAAACACTATACATCGGAGGTTTATTTGTTATTGGGTCGATTCCAGATTTAAAAGAACATGTTCGTAACGTAGATTAAACTTCAAAGTGTGTCACGTGAGTAGATGTTTCTTCGCCCCAGGGAATCGGTCATTAAATATTTATCAGCACACCCCTGGGAGATACATCCAGGAAGAACCCAAAAAGGGTGTACACTGAGCACATTATCTCATCTGGGGCCTCATGTGAGGCAGGGAAATTCATATGTTAATGATTATTAGTCCCAATTTCCAGATGTTAAAACTGAGGCTCGAGAAGGTGAAATCACTTGCATGTGGTCACACAGTGAGAAGCATCAGAGCAGGGGATCAGGTCTCCTTGATTTCAAGTTGTCAACACCACACCACACCACCTGTAGGTCAGGTAGTCTTAACCTAACCTGCCCAGATATTTCAGGGAGTTCGTGAACTTGAATGGGAAAGAAAATTTTATCTTTATTTTGACTAACCTCCAATTGAAATTTTTTAGCATTTTCCTCAACTCATAATTTCTAAGGAGAGGCCCACAGGCTTCAGCAGATTGCCAAAGGGGTCCATATCACAAAAAGAAAGGTGAAAGTCTGTTCTCAAATATGTAAGTCATTTCTCATAGGGCTCAGTCCCCCCAGGGCACAGGGTGCTGAACGTGGAGGTTCCAGACCTAAAGATCCTAAAACTCCAGCCCCAGGCTACGGTGGTCCCAAGGTTGAAGATCCCCTGAGGCTATGAAGAAGCCCAAACCATGGAATTAGTGCAGTGATAACTCCTTTCAACTCCAAACTCATTTCAGGGAGGCCAAGAATGGTCCTAGAACCCTCCAGGAGACACGCAGCAGTTCTGGTGACTGAAGAGGCCTGACAAAAAGCCTAGCCACTGCATCACATACAAGGACTTAAAGATGGTGACATCTGCCCACTGGTCCTATAAACACCAGCACTGACAATCGAAGGCAACAGAGGAAAGACCACCTTACATGAATCAGTCAGTCAGTCAATAAAGTACTTATTAGAACATCTACTAACAACCCAGAAGTGGTCAGGCCTTGTTGTGTTTCCTGGGGAAAGCCCCAGTGGTTCCCCATCTGAAATGCCCTTCCTATCTACACTCAGAAAGGTATAATGCCAGAGATGAATTCTACCATACTTGTTAGTTCATCATTACATTGACTACATTGTACCAATATTTATCCAGCGCAAGAAAGTGTGGTTGGAAACTCTGGGCCAGAAACCAGGGTACCTGCCTTGGACTATTCTGATATCTGAGAAGATGCAATCAGTAATGGGAGTCTGTTTGGTGAACATGGTTTCAGAACAAAGAGAACTGATTTGAACTGAGGATGAACTCAATGTGGATTTGTGACCAGTAAAGAACTGGTATTTATCTAGCACTTTATATACATTATCAGTAAAACCTGGTGAGGAAGGCACCATAGATTTTGTATTTATTGTCCCACTTTATAGATGAGGAACTAGGAGCCTGGAGAGTTTGCTAAGGGACCTGCCCAGGTCAGTGAGTGTCCAAGGAGGCGTGTTCATCTGGGCCTTCCTGACTTGCGGTCCAGGATCCGGATCTCCCTACAGGCAACTCTGCCTTAAGCCCACTCTGACCTCTCGGTGCTCTGACTTCCTCATCAACCAAACAAGGGGCCAAACCCCAAGGGATTCAGTTCAATTCACTTCAATATTTATTAAGAGCCCACTCTGTGCTCCCAACATTGTGACAGCTTCTAGGAGAAATGTGAAACTGAGATCGAGCACAGTCCCTATCTATTTCCTACCAACTGCATTTAGATTCCACTCTACCATCACTACGCTCCCCTAGAAAAGTTCCTAAACAGGAGACTCATCATCACAACAGAGGACGATTCCGCACTGGCACTTGCCCCTCGCTGGAACGCTAAGTAGTCTCTGTCCCTCTGAAGAGAAGGCTGGAGACAAGTAAAAACCTCCTCCCAGAGCCTCCAGGAGAGGAGGATTCAGAAGGCCAACAAACTCTTCATTGCCCATCAGCTGCACTAAGGATTTCACTCTGCCACCATCATGCCCCCACTGGGTACCTTCCCTCCCCACCTTTTAACTTCCTTTTGGGTACTGTCTTCCCCCATTACATAGTAAACTCCTTGAGGACTGACTATTTTTTTCTTATTTGTATGCCAGGAGCTTAGCAGAGTGCCTGGCACATAGTAAATGTTTAATAAATGATCATTGTCTTGTAAATGTTTATTGTTTTCATTGAGCTTACACAGCCTACTGGGGGACTTGGGTACATGCAAAGCTGGGGCCTAGGAAGAGGTCTGAGGTGCCATTCAAGGTGTGGAGAGGCAAAGAAGGAAGGAAGGAAATAAAAAGAGACTTCATAGAAGAAGTAGCATCTGACTTGGGCTGTAAAGGATGGGTAGGAATTTAACTGGCAGGGAAATGAGGGAGGGCATTACTGCCACTGAGAGGAGAATGATCAAAGACACAGGCATGTCAAAGCCCAGCACATGCAGGGAAGTAGGGACCGGTCAGCCCAGGTTGGCTGGGAAACAGAAGACTAGCAAGGTAACCATATGAGAAGGTTGAAAATGGGGAAGGGCAACCTTCGGGAGGGCCTTTCATAACTGACTAAAGGGGAGAAGCATCGTGAACAAACAGGCGCCACTGGAAGGTTTCCATCAGCGGAACGGCATGGCCTGATCTGTACAGAACAGACACTAGTTTGCATTTCTCACCCAGGTGCACTCCCAAGGCCCCAAAGAACTTCTTGGGTTACTTTATCTCCACCACATTCCTCCCCACCCTTGCTTTTCAGTTCCCTTTTACTTGTAGCCTTCTCCCATTAGACTATAATCTCCTTGAAGGCATGAACTCCCTCTTTCAGTAAGTACTGTCTTACTAGAACTTAGCCCAGTGCCTGGCTCATAGGAAGGACATAATAAATTGCTGCTGACTTGGCAGTCTGGCAGAGATGTGAAGGATGGGTGGGAGAAGAGTGTGGAGGCCTCTGGACCTGTTAAGAGGTCTGGGTACTTTTTCCAAAAAATCACAAATCACCAAGATTTGATGTTCTGACTGAATAACTGTTTGTGTGGCATTGAAGTTGTGCAAAGAGCATAAAGCAGGCTGTATTTTAAAAGTACCGTCATGGAATGGTCAAAATGTAGGGAACTACCATTCTAAAATTTATACTCGATTAAACATTAAACTGGGTAGCTGGGTGGTGAAGTGGATAGAGTGTGGGCCTTGGAGTCAGAACGACCCGAGTTTAAATCTTCTTTCAGACACTTACTAGCTGTGTGACCCTAGGCAAGTCACTTAATCCCTTCTGCATCAGTTTCCCTACCTGTAAAATGAGGTGAAGGAAATGGCAAATTTTACCAGCATCTTTACCAAGAAAACCCCACACAGGGTCATGAAAAGTTGAACATGACTGAAAAAAAGACTACCCAACAAAATAAGCTACACTGGGCCCCAGTTCAACACACACTTATTTAAACACTAACTATGCAGTAGAAACACATTTAAACTGGAAAGACCACTGGCTTTGGAGTCTGAAGACCTGGATTCCAAATACTTCTCTGGCCCCAGTTTTTGTTACCTGGAAAGTGAGTGGGTGGGACCAGAGGACCTCTAAGGCCCCTCTCTGCCAGGCCTAAAAGTGTGACCCTGGGATTCTCAGACACTGTAATTGTGGGTGGGTGGGCAAGCTGAAATATAACACACAAGACAAGAAGATTATAGACAAAGCATTTTGAGAAAACATGATTAGCTGTGGGGAGAGGGGAATCAGGCAAGGGTGCTGAGTTGCTGTGATACCTAGGGGAAGGAATACAAGCCTTGAAGGAAGCGGGGGCATCCCAGAAGCCAAGAAGATACAGAAAGCCAGAGTTCCCAACTGAAGTGTTGAGTTTGGAAAATGGCAAAAACTAACCAGTCTCTATACTTTAGGAAGGGCAGTAAGGTGAAATAAAGTTTGAACAGGTAAGCTGGGGACAGCCTGGGGAGCATCTTAAATGTCAGTCCAAAAATCAAATGTATCTTTGACATAGGGTAACAGGAAGCCATGAAGATTTTTGAGCAGGAGAGTGAGACTGTTTAACCTGTGACTGCTTTGGCAGCTCTTTCAAGGAAGGCATGGCAGGCTGGGGTGGAAGCTAAGGAAATAGAAGGACAAGAGGTAATGACGCCCTTGACCCAGGGCTGGGGGGAAAGGGGGAGCAGAAAGAAAAGGCTGGAAAAAACCAACAACACTTGGGGAGACTAATTATATCAGGAGGGTGTGAGGAAAAGGAAAAAAGATCTTTTTAAAACTTCAGGGCTTAATTCCACAAACTTGTAGCATTGGCAGTTTTAATGCAAAGAAGCTGCTTGAGATTTTTCCTGTAGCCACAGAAAATTTAAAAAGTCCATGCCTATCAAAAGCAGCCTTAGGCAAGGCTTTCATGTGAAATTATCATGAGTACATCCAGCCCTTGGGTGACCCAGATCTTATAGGAGAAAGCCACCCTAGGCATCAAAGCACCCACAGCCCCCAATCAGGAAGCCCCAAGCCTTCTTCTACCTCTCCACCTTCAGAGCAGGGGCGCAGGGGCACAGCTGGCAACACATTCCTCTGTGTGGGAACACAGCATAATCACACCACATGCACCAACTCTGTGGTTGCATAACTCACTGTGAATGGTATATGTTGCCCGGCGAATTGATTTAAATTACAGTTTTTGTTCTCTTTAAATGGAGTCTGTTGGTGCAAGGTTGAGGTTGACTGGTAAATGTGAAATGAAGATTATAAGTAACCCACTAATCTTTTTATTAAATTTGAAGTGATTTCAGTGAACACAGAGCATACTGTGAGAGACTTCATCCAGAGTCTGTATTTGCAACCAAATATGTATGTGTGTGTGTGTATACGCATACATATGTATATACACATATACATATATAAATATATTTACCCATAAACACCCATATATACATATATTGATAAAGAGACACAAATATAATAAACAACCATTTTTACTTTGCCCCAAGGCTCACATTTCAAATAAATTTAACTCAACCCAGATTTTACACATTTAACTTCTATGTGTCTAGCTAAATAAATGCTCATATCCAATATCACTAAAAAAAATTAGGTTATTGATTAGGATCAAAAGAACAGCCAAAATGTCACCTATCCTCTTCCCCTTCTCTTCTCCATGTAGGTATTTTAAAATCTAAATAAAATATGGGTTCATTCCTTCAATGCCTTGCCAAAATGAAAAAAGGGGAGAAGGATATTGTTGCTCAGCAATTGCTAAAACAATGTTCAGTTGCTGAAGGAGGGTGGTTGGTGACAAAGTTAACCCAGTAAGTGCAGTCACTGTTAATCACCTGTCACAGAACCCTTGGGCCACACGGTCCCATGTCAAACCCAGATGTCACCTGGACTTTCTAAGCCTGTTAGACCTACATCCCCAGGATTGTCCTATTTTGGGAAAGCATCACTTTAATCACTGTGTGCCTTGCTTTGGCCAGCTTCAGGGGCTATCTAAAAAGAGCTAGAGTTCTGGCAATTTTAGACCTCTTTGCTCCCCAGGGTGAACCATCCCCCAGGTCTTTACCGTATACCTGACTAGCATGTCAACTTGTTACATTTAGTGGGTTCTTCCTATGTTTAGCCTCCACTAACACCTTAGCCTGATATCTCATTATGAGAGGTAGAGGGAAACATGAGTCAGAGGACCTGAGTTCAAATCTCAACACTGCTACTTCTTACTATGGTCATTTAATATCCTTGGAATTCAGTTTCCTCATGTAGAAAGTGAGGAAGAAGAAAAAGAAAAGTACGAGTGCACTGGAAGCCACCCAAGATTCCTTCTTGCTCCAGAGCTGCTAATCCTCTGATCTAAATTAACTCACATGTATTAAAGATCTGCAAAGTGCTTTTCTGACAATGACCCTTGCAGATTATTAATGGCCCCAGGTTGGTGATGGAGGGGAGCAGAAAAGCCATTCTCGCAGAGCACAAACTCTGGCAGGTCCTAGTCAGGAAGGTTTTGAGTGCAGACCCAACCACGGGCTGTGACTACTAACAAAAGACCAATCTAGAAAAGTCTGGAAAGACTCAGCAACAGAATTAGCCAGTGGATTACACATTTCCTTGGCCACCAAAACCTATGAAAAAGGTCTACGGAGGCACAGCAGGCTAGTGATGTAAAAAAGAAAGAGAAAGGATACTCCACACAAATGGCTCAGATCTTTGAAGCACTGCTGCTGTCATCAGAAGTATTATCATGATATTTCCTATAATAATATACCTACATTATTCCCTATAATTCCCTACTATTAATAATAAAGTTTGATAATACTTTACCTATACTATCTCATTTGATACTTCAACCACCCAATGAAGTGGGGGCTATTACTACCCCACTTACACATGACTTGCCCAGGACCACACAACTAATCCAAGTCTGCCTGTCTTCAAGTCAAAAGGGACTGCGGATAGAGTACCAGACTTGGAGTTAGGAAGACCTGTGTTTGAATCCTGCCTCACAGGTATTAAACCATGAAACCCTAGGCAGGTCAATTAACTTCTCAGTTTCAGTTTTCTCAACTATGAAATGAGGATTAAAAACAGCATCTACTGCACAAGGCTGTTGTGGGGATCTAGGGGGAGAACGTTTGTCAAGCATGTCCAAATGTGCTATCAGCCACTGAGACTTGTCATTATCTCTCATTATCATGGTGTGTCACTGAGATAACAGAAGCCCTCAACTGGTAGAGTCCCTCGTCCAGTCTTCAGTCTCTGGAAGCACCTTGAAGACTCACTATGACTTTCCAAAAGCAGCAGAGTGGAGGGATACACTTGATTTTGGGGTCCCCATACCTGAACTAAAGTCCTTGCCACTTACTAGCAATGCAACCTTGGCCAAGTCCCTTTGCCTCAACTTTCTGACCTGTCATCTGCAAAATAGGAAGACTACTTGAATGGTCGCTCTGCCCTAGAGTTGGTAAAGTGATCTGCTGAGATAATAGATGTGAGGTCCCATGAAATATTTGTGTATGCTCTATAAATATGAGATCCTACGGTACTTTTTTGCATCTCCAACAATACACTTAAGACTTCTTGCCATACCAGGTACCAGACATTGCTCTAATGAGAAAAACTGCTAAAATAGGGCACATAGTAGATATTTAATGAAAACTTGTTGAACTGGACTGGATTTTGAGAACTGCTTTTACTTTCAAAGCGTCTTCCATTCTGTTATCAGATCTTGTGCTTGAGCCATCCCTGTGAGGCAGGGCAGACAGGGAGGCACCATTAACTCCATTTTACAGTTAGGGACATGGGAGTCCACAGAGATTAGAGAAGAAGTAACACAGTCGAGGACATACACCTAACTAACCATGAAACTAGAGGTCACTTCAGACTCAGTAGACCACAGGGTTGATATGGTTCTATATCCATCCTAAGGGTAACTATTTAAAAAACAAAAAATCCAACCCAGGACCTGAACCATAAGTGAAAAAAAAGTCTCTGAGCCTGCTCTAGAAAAAGCCTACTCTGGATCAAATAAACTGAACTACAAAAAGCTAAGCAAGGCAAAATGGCATCACAGACAAGTGGCATTGGAATCTGGGAGACCAGGGTTCAAGTCTAACTTCTGACCCATACTGGTTCTAAGACTCTTTTGAAGAAGAGCCATTTATTAATACAGGGAGTTCCATATATCAACGCAAATCATAGGTCCAGTTCCAAAGGGGAAGGAGGGGGCAATAACAGAGCAAGAATCACCTACCCAGAATTCTCAATATTTCATTATCACCATCTCCCCAATTAATCTGAATTCTCATTATTCATCTTCCTTTTCACCAAGATTTTTCCATAGTCTGACCATAAGTTCCCTCCCATGCATTCCACCTTCAAGTAGCTTCTCCTCCTAAACTTAGAAGTTCTGGCAGGGTCATGAACCCCACATAGGCAAACATGTTCCTCAGTCTCACTGGCATGCTTACATCTGGCCTCAGTCAAGAGTTTGGCCCTATGGCTCCTGCCCATCTAACAGGTCCCACAAACGGCACTTTGTTCTGAACCAAAGATCAAGAAGCAGAAGGAGAGCCTCACTTCTGCTCCAATGTAATTAAGGAAATTCTACAGTGACTATCATGTTCTTAACACAACAGTATGGGCTTATTCCCGGGCCTCTATCTAACCTTTCAATGAAAGCCAAGCAAATCTGTGGATTACATTTAGAAAAAAAGACTCCTGAAATCAAAAGTCTTCCTGGTTTTAAAATCACTTTTCCTGGGAGGTCATCCTTTTACTGGGGCGTAGGGGAGGGAGAAGGT
This sequence comes from Potorous gilbertii, assembly GCA_028658325.1. NCBI lineage: Eukaryota > Metazoa > Chordata > Mammalia > Diprotodontia > Potoroidae > Potorous > Potorous gilbertii. Next base: position 41,143,151 of record CM053772.1, on the reverse strand, counting down.
AAGACTAGGAGAAACATGCCAGAATGGGTTTGTTGCACCCAGTTTCAAGTTGGGCTTCCCTTTCTCTATTCCAGACTGTGGCCCCAAAAACAACCAGATAAAAGAGAAAAGGGCTGTCATGCATACTCTTCAATGAAGATTTACACTTAAAAACATGGTCACATCCAAGAAGAAATAACAGTATGGAATTACTAAGATGTCCTAGTTCTTCTAAAATACCAGAAAGAAAATGTTATTATGCAAAGTTAATTCAGATTACGCAAAGGATTTGGCTGCTATGTAACAGATGTGAAGCCAATGTTATCTTCCTCCTACAAATGTAATCTGGACAGGAATATATTCTAACAACATAAAATAGCCATTCATCTAAAGATTTACTTTTGCCCATCTCAGGAAAGCAAATGATCTCTTGGGTATCAATGACTGGGGCCAAGATAAAAAATCTGGGTTCTGTACCTGGATACTGAAAACCATTCTTGAAGACATTCACCACAGCTATGCTCTGTTAACAAGAACACATAAGAATGCTGGAAGATACATGGGAGTCAAAGTGAAGGTAGTAAATATTTAAATATAGAAAGCACTGTCAATAATATATCCTCAAAATCCTTAGTTCAAGGCACATTTCACACCCACATGTTCATGATTCCAAAACCATGATATGCAGCCACTGAGGGAAGGACCACATATCACCAACAAGGCTTGATTTCCCCTTCCCCAGGAATAGGTAACAATATTCAAGATAGAGAAGAGCTTGGCAAGTAAACAATGATGGAGCAGAGCAAAATGACTAAGCAGAACTCTGCTGACTGCTCACATTAAGGCCCCATCATCACATTCAGAGATTCCTCAACTCATTCATTTCCCATCTGTCAATGTTAACCCTGGGTGGGCAATGGTGTCACTGAAGAATAGGTGTGAATGAATTGTGATAACAGAACTGGAGCGTGCACACTTAAACTGTACATCACAGCCAGGATTCATTAAGTGACTATTATGTTAAAGGCATTGTACTACACATTAGAAATAGAGACAAAAGCCAAACACATCCTGCCCTTGAGAGGCAGTGAAGGAGAGAGACAAGAGGAGAGCCGTGAAACATGATGGAAGCAAGGGGACATGCAGAGATCAAAGACAAAATCCAAAGAACACTAGAGAGGATGAGGAGGCAGAGAAAACTGTCAGTCAAAGAATATGAGAAGACTTCATGGAAGAAGTAAAGTAACCCCCATCTGAGACATGCTGACAATCTAAGAATCTTTTCCTAGTCTACGGGCACATAAGGTCTGAGGACTGTTCTTCCCTCTAATGGGAATACGGAATGCAAGAAGAGAAGCAAAGAGAAATAAGGCTGAAGAGACAAACTGGAGCTGCATTATAGATGCCCATCAGCATCAGATTGAGGAAATCATACTTTGTCCAAGGGGCAATTGGGAGCAATTGAATTTTCTGGAGCAAGATGACATGGTCAGACTTGTGCCTTTAGGAAAATGACTTTAGCAACTAAGAGGGATGGTGGATCAAAAAGTAGAGCTCCTGTCAGCAGGGAAACCAATTATGAGGCTTTTACAACATCCCAAAAGAAGAATGATGATGGCATGGAAATAAAGGAGCAGAGGATCTGGGTTTTGGAGCTGGATGTGAACCTTAGAAGCCACTCCTTTCAGGTGAGGAAAGTGAGGCACTGCCAAGTGGAGTAACTTTCACAGGGTCATCCTGCTAAGAGGCAGGATTTGAATTTACATATCTGACTCCAAATCTAGTGACACCACAACTATGCCATGACACCCCACAAAACTAGTCAGAATGCATGGTTATGTGAAGAAAGAGGAGACATATTCAAGAGCTGTTCTGGGGGCAGAATCCAAAGGACTTTCCAAATAACTAGATGTGGGAGTGAGGGGGAGAGAGGAGTCCAAGATAACTCTGAAGCTTCAAACCTAAGGGACTAGAAGACCGGTGGCACTATCAAAAGAAATCTGAAAAGGAGATTTGGTTTATGTGGTGGGGGAGGCAGGGAGATCAAGAGCTGAGTTTGAAGAGTCTGTGGATCCTCCAGAGCCAGCTGGAGACAAGGAACTGGACTGGATTCATGGCTTTCCCTCTTAGTGAAATCACTGGGCAGGTATCTTTCGCACGCCAATAATGCTAATTTCAACTGAAATATGCACATAGAGCCCTTTGGAAAGAGAAGATTTTTAAGTCAGTCTTTCTCAAAAAGAATTGCTTGCTCACCCTAAGAAAATGCATTCTGCCTTGTCCCGAATGCAGTCTTTGGGAATGCTTTGGAAACGGTTAACACTTGTCAACATTCATGGCCTTCCCCAAGAGCATGCACGCCCCAGCTATCAAAGGAAAGCTGATTTCTCCTAGCCACCCTTGTGCAGAAGCCAAGTCTGCAGACAGGTTTTAAGCAGTAACTGACCTACATTTGCAGAGGTTTAATAAGCAGAGCCCATTGGAAACCAGATTTTTCCACAAAACTAAAGCAGCTTACTTTAGAACACGAACAATTCCCAGAGATAGGCAAACCATGTGACCCCAGGATGGGCGGGCTTGACAGCATACACTGTTGAGTTTTCTCCTTGTGCAACACAGCAAGCCCTCGCTCTGGAATTACTCCTTATTCAACCAGAAAGATCTTCCCTAAGACCAAGGTACCTGTGCAATGAGACTACCTGTACAATGGAGTTCCAGCTCACTTAGGTAACTTCCACCACACAAGGGCTTTCCCTCCCCAAACTCCTACCCCCACCACTTTTAAATGTTCCTAATTTGAGTTACGTTAATGCCAACTCATTTCACGTGGTATTTACTCCCTAGGACTTAGAGTTGGAGGGGGCCCTACAGGTTCGCTGGTCCAACACCCTCATCTTACAAATGAGAAAACTGAGATTAGCAAAGACGTATTGCTGATAAGTCATAGAGCCAGAATTTGAATGGAGGGCTTCTAAGTCCAAATTCAGTGCTAGACCACACTATTTATTTAATGTCATAATAACTCAATTATCCATACCCAAATGAAGATTAGCTGTGCCAGTTATAACAGTTTCCCTGGCCCACCCTGGTCAAAGTTCCTTTCAGATTAATTAGATGAATAAGCATCTCATCAGCCTAACAAGGCTGTGAGCACCATGAGGCCAAGGACCCTCAAACTCAAGATCCAGTGCTCTTTCTACTACAAGTGTAGTATTGCCTCTTTATTTAATGTCTGGAGATTCCAAAATCTCTCTCACCTTGACTCCTTTTGTCCCTAAGATGCCCAGCTCGAGCAGTGGCAGATAAGGCTATTTCAATATAGCGACATATCCCACTAGACAATTACTTCAGCTGTTTGTGCAGACATCATGGTCCCCCTACTTGTGAACCTCATGGAGCTAGGGGTGGTGCCCTCCTGACCTCCCCAGTGGCCCTGGCACCTAGTACTATGCTCTGCTTGCAGAAAGCTCCTACTACGCATGAGTCCAACGGCTCACTGGACCCAGCATTGCCCAGGGCTCTTTTCCTATAGCCTTTGACTCAAAAGTTGAAATGTGCCAGTACAGGTCAAGTGTGCAGCTAAGGTATACACAATGAAAGTGATCCTAAGGCCAGCTATGTTGTGGTTCACTTAACTATATCTTGAGTTTCTGTTACATTAAAGATAAAAATAGAGAGAGGTGTGATTACAAATAGCAAAAAAAAGTCCTATAGCTACTTCACCAATTCCAGAGTCTACAACTGAACAAACAAAACTGGTATCTGGCCTTGGATGAAAATCCTCTCCTAGTCACTTGATACCAGTTGGTTGAAGTATGGTGCCAAAAGCCTTGGCTTGTCTCCAGTCTGATTATATACTACCTTTTCTTCTAGGCTCCCCAGCTTTTGCCCCAAAAGTAAAAAAAAGTCCTAATTCACCAAACAGTACTACTAAATAAGAGGACATAATATGCAAATACAAACCTTGCTCTCCCCTTCGAACAGAAACAAGAAATGAATAAATTCCTGAAAGCACAATAAAAAAAGATGCAGAATACTCTTCACTCATGTCATGGCCTGATGCACTTTAAAGGATAACTATAAAGAGTTACAAAAATGTCTAAAGAAAGCTCCAAAATGAAGAGGAAGAAAGAAGAATCCCCACCCAAGACAGTTCATGGACTTCCCCTGCTTCCTCCAACTTAACTCAAAACATCAAACTACAGAAAGTGACCCTGTCAAGGAGCTTTCTTTCCCAAGTTTAGGAGACTGAAATCTCCAAAGAAAGAGCGAACAGTGCTGAAGTGATAAGGCCCATAAATTCTATCCCTTTAAAGAAATAAATGCAATCAGACAAAGCTTGAAACCTAATTAGCACTTAGTAAAATTTATTTAGTAGTTCAATTCAGACAGTGCAGGCCTTCATAAAAGAAATCCACTCATTCTGACTTGCCAGATGTTTCTATTTTATTTAGGGAGAGATTATTTGTGCAAGGCTCTATCAATATTTCAATTTGACACTGCCATTTTAAAATGAGATAACAGGCAAGCACCAAGAGAAAGCACACACTTAAAAAGTTTTTTGTACCTTCCAAAATTGTTCAAGGCATACTTAATTGTCTTAATACTTAATATTGTCTCCACGACAAAAGCATCATCTCTGTGTCATCTGTCTATCTTACCTCGGAATTTCTTGGGTGGATTGTTCAGATCCCCTGCTTCTGGCTGCACGACACATCGATCATCCACCAGACTGCAAAAAGCAGAAAGCATCCATTAAACTTTGAGGATATGCTAATGTAAAAGAACACAAGTCCTTCTTAATCCACAGAATATGGATAAATTGTATCAACTACCAGGAAGTAGTACATGACTGTGTGTACCTGTGCTCTGTGAACCAAGTAAGGAAGCAGCCCAGAGCTCAGTCCTCAGAAAAAATACTGGAAGACAATGGTCCTCTGAGATTTCTTCTCTCCATCACAAACATAATGAGCTACACCCCAGAACTGAGCTTGCCCTAGCCAAAAACCATAAATATTTTATAAATAATGAGTCGACATTTACGTGTCTTATAGGGAATTTCGTGCCAGAAATCAGGACAATGTCTTGACACATCCACTATAGTAAAAAAGGTCTTTAAATGTGCAAACAAATCAGCATAACATCATGATAGCATCAAAAGGAATTGTAGAGACCCCCTAGTCTGGCGGGGTTTACCTTGGAATCAGAGAAATTGTTTGTTTTTTTTTAAATACTTTGCTAACTGTAGCTTTAAAAATTGATTTCTTTTTTAATCCTATGTATTTTGTTTTATTCATTTGAAAACATTATTCTGAGAAGGGATCAGTAGTCTTTACCAGACTGCCAAACGATTCTGGTAAACACAGAGGGTTAATCTCTGCTCTAGTCTAGATGAAATGAACAATTTCAAAGAAAACTTGGAAGACCTTTATGAACTGATACAGAGTGGAGTGAGCAGAACTAGGAGGACAACTATTCAATATCAACATTATAAAAAAAAACAACTTTAAATGACTAGAATTCTGATCAATGTAATGATAAACCATGAGTCCAAAAGAATAAAGATGAAACATGCCATTTTACTGCCTGCCAAAGAAGTGATGAATTTAAAATGCTAAAGAGACAAACGTGGACATTTGACTACATAGACGTAATGAGGGATTTGTTTTTAGTTTTTTAAGTTGCTCAATGGGAGTGGGAGGTTAGTTTAAAGGGGTAGATTAGTTTAAAAATTAGTTTAAAAGTACTTAGGTGAAAAATAAAAATAATAAAATATTTTTAACTTTAAACATATTAATAAAATTTTTTAAATAAAAAAGTTATTCCGAGGAGTCATAGGCTTTACCAAAGGGGTCAAAAACAGTTACAAACCCCTGTTCAAGCCCAAACCTCTCATTTCATACAACAGGAAAAAAAGACTTAGAGATTATCAAAATCACCCATCAAGTCAATGATAGACCTGGGGTTAGAACCCAGGCCTTCTACTCCCAGGAAATGTACTGTATGAAAGATGTCTCTCTGGTAAAATGATTACAGCTGCATACACATCTTCCAAATCATCACAACCTCTTCCTTGAGTCTATGACAGCAACACAATTACTGGCTCCTATTTGATGATGAAGAATTTAGTCACTTAAAAATATAGCTTTATGTTCACTGACATCTTCCCACCATTCTTTAGGGATTTATATGACGACAGAGTTAAAGATACAAAGGACCTAGAGGTCCTCAAGTTCAATTCCCATATTTTATAGATGAGGAAACTGAGAGTTAAAGAGAGGAAGTAGCATTCCCAGGGTCATACAGCTAGTATGTGTACGAAGTAGGATTCAAATTCAGTTCTTCCTGACTCAAAAGCCAATATATCATCTCATAGGGTACACTGCCTGCTATTTATCACACCTGTTCTTTCCAGGAAAGCACCACACTTATCACCCCCTCTGAGTCTTGGTGGATGCTACTCTCCTCTCATAGCCCCCAAATCCTGCCTATCTATCATTCCAGATCCTGTTAGAGTGCCACACTTTCTCTACGATGCATTCCTTGGCTATTTCAGTTGATGTGGACCATGATGAAGATTATGGACAGGATGTAGAACTGAAAGAGGCCTTTACACATTCTCTAATTCAACTCCCATTTTATAAATGAAAAATCTTGGGCCCCCTAGGAAGTGGTGGAGCCAAGATTCAAACCCTGACTCCCATTCCCATTCTCTTTCCTCTGTATCACTGCTGTCTCTCTGCCATACAACAGAGACAAAAGGCCACCAGAAAATGCCTCTGGAGCTGACCAATCTACCTCCTTTGAGTATATGCATGATCTCAGAACATGGAGGAAATCTGTCTTGGTCAAAGTGTACCCCTGAGGTCCTGGGTATGCAGAGAATCTAGGAGAATGTGGAGATACCACATGGAGAAGACCAGAAACAGCATCCGGAACAAAATCAGTCCAGAAACTCCAGTGGTTTGCCAGAGGTTCATCTAAAGGCACAGCAGTGCAGAGTAATAGAGTGGAGGACTTGAAATCAACAAGGTCAGACCCTTGCTACATGTGTGACAAGATACAATCTCCAGTATCCTCATTTATAAAATGGGGCTGAAAATAGTATCTGTAACACTTCACCAGTGCTGTAAGAATCAAGTTGATGGATACAAAGTGTTTGCGCTAAGTAAATGTTAGATTATCATCACAGTCCTTGAAAAGGTACATGGACTTAAGTGAAGTATTTCTTTAATTTGTAGACATACATTAATATATATATGATTGCAATGATATTCCAAATTTTAAGTTCAAGCTTAATTTTCAAATGGTTATGCTTACATATCAATTAAAAGCCCCCCAAAATAAAAAAAAAGCAGAAACATCTCAAGAACTAAAACTAACAAATACAATATATAGCAAAACTCAAAAAAAATTGTAATAGAAATCTTTTCACTAAGTTTCTCCAATAAACGTCTCATAACAAAGAGACAGAAGATACTGATTCCAATTTACAAAACTCAGAGCCATTCCTCAACAGATCAAAGAATGTGGACAGGAAGCTTTCGAAAAAGAGATCCAAGCTTTCAAGCCTCAACGGAAAAAATCCTCCAAACTGCCAATAATGCAAATTTAAACAACTCTGAGGGAAAAAAGGAAGGAGAAGGAAGATAAGGAGGAGAGGGAGGGAAGGAGAGAGGTTCATTCTTCAAGTGCCAGTACAACTGGCAATGTTCATTTCTCATTATCCTTTCCAAACATTTAGTTGGTCACACTGAATGTGGAACGAGGAGAAGCTTGGATGGGTTTGATGACCCAAACTTAGGCACACTTAACATCTCTGAATTTCAGAAGTAACTTACTCATAATTGCTGAGTTCAAATGAGATAATAGGTAAAGTGCTTGGTAAACCCTGAAGCACTAGATACATAGATTATTCACTAGATAGTGTAATAGAGCACTGGGGCTGGAGTCAGTAAGACCCAAGTGCAAATCTGACCTTATTCACTCACTAGTTATGTGATCACTGGCAAGTTACTCAGTTTGCTCATCTATAAAATGGGTGGTCATGAGCATTACCTACCTCACAGGCTGTTTTAAGGAACAAATACGATAGTATCCATAAAATGCTTAAAACACTGTGCCTGGCACATATTAATGCTTAATAAATACATGTTCCTCTCCCCCTGGCTTTACTGTCCCCCTCAGTGTGGTGCCCAGATGAAAAAAGCTCCATCAGGTACCATGGTACCATGGACAGTCCTGTTATGAACTTTGAATTTCCCAAGGTCAAAGATCAAATTAATTCAGAACATGCTAAGTCTCTTCTTAAGGATCATGATGCCCAAATGTAATTTCACCTACAAATCTCCCAATGGTTTTTCTGTTTAAAACCACAGTCCTGCTACAACATGGTACAATGGAAAGAGTTTAACTGAGGAAAAAAAGGACCTGAGCTCACATCTCTTTTCTTAAAACTTGGTTGACTGGGTAAATCACTCCAGTTCTCTGCTCTTTGTCTACAAAATGAGAGGGCTGGATTGGATGGACCATATGCTTCCTATAGCTCTACATCTATGGGCAGTCAACTAAATGCAATATAGGTGACATAAAGGAGTTTGTACCAGCAAAAAATTGAAGTCATCATTAAAAAAAGTTTAGAGTCTGACCTTTCTCATAATGTCCAGGCTGCCTCTGCTCACTCCCAATGACTACTCACCATCCAGGACCTGCAATCTAACCTACTAAGCTACATGAATGCTTAAGAAAAATCAGTGTGTAGCGCAGAAGTATGAACAGCAGAGGGAATTTTTAAAAACTGTTTTTTCAAAAAAAAAAATAAGACCAAAGGGTCAATGCTAAACATCAGAAGGACTCTCCTTCCCTAGATGCTCATTCCTAAAGAGCCAAAAGTGAATGATGTAATTAATGCCTAGGACAAACTCTTGGATGTTTAAATGACAGTCAGGAAATGACATCTTCAGAAATGACCTGACAAAGTCAAGTACACTTTCATTAGAGAGGAATGAAAGGAAGCATGAAGCTGCCACCAGGATTGGGTCTTAGGAGAGATGCTTTCAGAACTGTTACCATCAGGAAGCAACAGAGCCCAGGCTCATGCCTTTACACACCCAAAGAAACTAAGGGCAGTCCTAGATTATCCAGGAAATACTTTACTGGCTGGTCACTTGCTTCTTGTATCTAACTAGTCCCTTGTTTTTCTAATCTACTGTCACCTTCCTTTGGGAAATTATACAGGACTCAAGGGTACATACAGGGAGAGGAGAATTGGGAGCAAGTTGAAATTCTAATACCATAAAACCACAACTTGGAATAATAAGGCAGGGTCCCTATGAAGTCATGTGACAAATTGGAATTCCTGGACAGCTTTAAAGACATGCAGTATTGCTGCTTTGAAATACAACTAAGAGAGACTTCTCAGCAGCAGGAGGGGAGAGCAGGAAACTTTTTTCAGAGCTCCAAGCCACAGGGGAATTCACCAACATCGATCCATCCCAAGAGGTACACCAGGCCCTGCTGCTGCTGTCCTTCCCAAGAGAGGAAATTGGCTTTCCCCAAGTGGCACTGAGATCTGCTTCCAAATAAGACATCCTGTGGCAATATAGCATTATGAAAGACTGTTGATTAATGATCACAGAGGAACTGGAGATATTGGAAATCAGAAGTTTGGTCAGCCTGGGCCACTTAGCCACTGAACTAAAGAAAAGAGAGAACTGAAGCAGGGTACCAGTGTATGGAGTGGTACACCAGGCTGTAAGGAAAGGAGACTAGGATCTAGCTAGCTGATGTCACTTGGTGTAGAGACTGAGGCTAGTGAAAAGTGAATTCCTCAATATGGTGTGGGAAGAGGCAGAGATACCTTTGAATTTCAACCTTTCATCAAAAGAAAAAGAACCAAAAACTGAATGATAGGGAAATAAAAGAAAAAAGACTGAAATTATCAAAGATCCCAGAAGAAAACTGTTTAAAAAGTTGAGTCTATACAGGTAAATCAACAGGGCAGCTATTAATATCAGAAGGGAAGCTGGCACCTAAACAAACCCAGAAATTTCTGAATATAACAACACAAAGAAAAATGAAGCAATACATGATGATTCCCAAAAAAGCAAAAACTTTGGATTCCCAACAGAGTACAGAATCACAGCAGGATGTTTCTGAATGGTACAAGAGAGAAATAAGAATCTTCAAAGCTGAGGGTAGGGCCTATACAGGAGAAGTAATTGGCAGAACCAAAAAACTTGAATCTACCTTGGCAAATCTCTCCAAAGAAGCAAAAGAGAAAAAAATTTAATTCTATGAAGAACACAAGACTAAAGAAGAAATAAATATGTATAAGGACCATGACTGAAAGAACAGAGAACTAATGAAGATAACAAAGAAATAGAAAAAGACACAGAATATTTAAAAACTAACAAAGTAAGTTAAAGAAGAGGAAGGGAGGATTTTAATCAACTAATGGAGAAAGGAAAAATTAAATTACGTAAAAGGAAAAATGAAAAAAATTAATAAGTAAACTCCAAAAACCAGGGGAAAGGATGACAAACAGAAGGGATAGGGAGGATGGAAGAATATTTTCTTATCTATTTATTTGTAGCATTCCTTTTTTTTTAAGTTTTGAGTTCCTGATTCTCTCTCTTCCCCACCCATTGAGAAGGCAAGCAAGATGATATCCATTTTGCCTGTGAAGTCACTCAAAACATTTCTGTACTAGCCATACTGGGAGGGAAAAGGCAAAAAATAATGAAAATGAAAAAGAGTATCCTTTGATCTGCACTCAGTTCCATCAATTCTCTCTCTAGAAGGAAATAGCATTTTTCATGAGTTCTTTGCCATTACCTTGGACCATTATGTTGACCAGAGTAGCTAAGTCTTTCATAACTGACCATCATTACAGCATTGCTGTTTCTGTGTATAATGTTCTGCTGGCTCTATTCGTTGACTTTGCAACGGTATGCATATGTCTTCCCAGATTTTCCTGAAACCATCCTGCTCCTCAATCTTAGAGCACAGCAGGATTCCATCATAATCATATACCACAGCTTGTTCAGTCATTCCACAATGACAGGCACCCCTTCAATTACCAATTCTTGGTCACCACAAAAAGAGTGGCTATAAATACTTTTGTATATATGTGTCCTTTTTCTTTGATCTCTTTGGATGCAGACCTACTAGGTGGTATTGCAAAGAGGGTGCACAACAAGTATACCCTTTGGGCATAATTCTAAATTCTTCTCCAGAGCGGCTGAACCAGTGTAAAACTCCACCAGTAATACCTTAGTGCCCCTGTATTTCCATATCCCCTCCAGTATTTGTCCTTTTTCTTTTCTCTCCCATTAGCCAATATAATAAGTATGAGATGATCCCTCAGAATTGTTTTAATTTGCATTTCTCTAATCAGTAGTGATTTAGAGTATTTTTTCATCTGATAGCTTTAATTTCTTCTGAGAACTGCCTCTTCATATCCTTTAACCATTTATCAGTTGGGAAGCAGAGGGAGGAATTTAAGGGTAAATTCCTTAGACAGTTTCCTTAAAATAGATTGCAAAAATAAACTTAAGAAACATCAATCCTTTAAACAAAACAAAAAAATCCTTTAAACAAAAATCCTTTAAAGAGGATGAATTTTTTTTTAAATTACAATTCAGAAAAAAAAACTATATTAGAGACAAGGATAATAGTATAAACCTAACTTTTAACTTTATATATGAATGGGCCAAATAATCCAATAAAATCAAAGTTACAAATTGAAATAAGAAAATAAAAAATCCCAATACACTGCTTATCGGTTTTAAGAGTCTTTTTTTCTCTTCAATCTTTTTTTCCTTTAGAAAACAGTCTTTGTTATATGGAGGGGCTCTCCTGAAGGGAGGGGGTACTAGAAGAAATTAGGCAAAGGAACAACAAATTATAGTGATAAAAATTTTAAAAGAAAAAAAGGAATACAGCTCAGAGAGAAATGCAAAAAGGTTCAAGTTTAACCTATGGATGAGTCCTTTCTAATTAGCAGCTGGGGCTCTGCTCCTACTGTAGCCACTGTATTATTGGTGTATAATTAAAAGCACCTCAGGTGCCTGAAAACAGTTTGTTCTGCTAAGCAGGTAAATATTCACCCTGGCTCTTTCTTCTTTATTGGCTTAGTAAGTTTTTCCCACAGACAGAAAGTAAACTTCAGCCACATTCTAGTTCAAATTATAACACATTTCTAATCAAGAGTCTAAATTACAGAATCTTAGAAATGGTAGTGATCTCAGAGATCATCTGGACCAACCAAAGCACAGCTGAGTACACTCTGAAATATCACTGACAAAAGGTCATCCCACCTTCACTTAAAGTGCAACAATAGAGAGGAATCCACCAACCCCTAAGGAAGCCCATTGGATGGCTCTAATTTATTAGAAAGCTTTTGCTCATACCAAACCAAAAGTTGCCACCCTGCAACTCCACCCACTGTTCCTTGGGGCAAAGTTGAACAAATACCAAACAAATTATGGTATAAGAATATATTGGAATATTACTCTATAAGAAGCAAGAATGGATGTGATAAATTACAGAAAAATGTGGGAAGATTTACAGAACTGGTGCAAAGCAGAACCAGGGAAATAATATATACAATAACCATAACAATACATCGAAAAAACACAATCAGCATTAAAACTGAATTGTAAATCATAATGGTCAAGCTTGACTGCAAAGAAGAAATATGAGAATGAGTCTTTTTTTCTGCTTTGAAGAGATTATACACTATGGGTAAGGAACATGCACTGCACATTATGTCAGAAGCAGGTGATGTTAAAGTAATTTTGCTGAACTTTACTCATCTCTTTTTTATTCTTAGATATAAGAAAAGAGAAATTCCCTCTCTCTAGGAGAGCAAAGAGGAATAGGATATATTAGGGGAAAGTAAATGATACTTTAAAAAAATTAAAGACACTCATTTTTCTAAGTCAGTCAACAAGCTACAAGACTGTTCCCTCTTCCCCATGACAACCCTTCAAACACCTAAATATAACTATCATGTCACACCACCATCCATCCCTGCCCAGGTCTTCCTGTTCTCTAAACTATCCATCCCCAAGCCTGCCAAGGGATCTCTATCCATATGAAGATATAGATATAGATATATGACGGTCTCCAGTCATCTCCTTCTGGACAAGCTTGAATCACTCAGAAGTGAAGACAACACTGCATAAGTGGTTTCACCAGAAAAGACATGGTGCTATGAGCTCCCTTTTCTGGACCCTGTCTGTCCATAGAGACTAAAATAATATAAGTTTGGGGCGCAGGGGATGGGGGGGGATGTGTCATATACTATGAGCTCACTGAGCTTCAGTCCACTAAAGATTCCAGATCTTTTTCAGATGAACTGCTGTCTAGCTACAACCTCCTCCTCTCTTGTACTTGTGAGGTTTTACTCTTTCTAAATTCATGTTGCATTCTATTTCAGAAAAGCTTTTTGTGAGATTTTTTTTTTTAAAAAAACATGACTAAAATGAAGTTTGAAATTAGCTAGAGATTTCAATGGGGGAAGAGTAAGAGGAAAAAAGAAGAAATTAGCTATAAATTTCACCTGTCCCACTATTTATACCATCATATTTATTACAGCCCAGTAAAAAAAGTGATCACAGTCATACAAAATCCTTCCATAGGAATTTTAAACTTAGGTTACTGAAATAAAGATTTTTTTTTTAAAGCCTGTCACATAAGACATCAGCTGCTCTTACCCCAAGGTGCTGATAAATCCATTTGTCGATCCCTCTGCGTAAAGGGAACAAATATCTCCAATATGCAGGAAACTAGACATCTTGTCAGACATGTTTTACTTGAGGATCCTAGACAAAGGCAAAACATTCAATGGTTAGAAATGCTTTTAAAGGAAAATGCTGCTGGAGGTGGTGCTACCTCGGTTTTCCCCAAAAGGCTTATTTCTAAGTCTTAATAAACCGTTGAAAGGCAAGAAGTTTATTAAGGGGTTAAGTAAGACACATGCGGCAAACACAGCTTCTAAAATTAAATTCATTTTCAGGACTCTCCAACAGTGAAGTACTTCTCTGATAAAAGTCACACCTGAAGCATGCAATTTGAGATACAGTAGATATAAAGGGCTTACAAGAAACTCAGCTAAGACCTAGGGGTGATTAAGCAGTCAGAGCACTGACTTATGAAATATATTAACATATTCAGTTCACCACAGGGAATATTTAGTGAGAAGGGAAAGCCTGGAAGAAAAATCATGGACAGAATTTCAAGGATACATAGTCCCAGGTAGAAAATAAAATGGATGAAGGTAAAGGAGAGACAGAAAATTTCTCTTGAAAGCTCTTCCTGTAAACTAAAGTCTTGGAAAGTGTCCAGGGATGAGTCAGAGGGCCTGGGTTCAAATCTCACCTCTAATGTTTACTAACTGAGTGACTTTGGGCAAAACACAATCGCCTTACACCCCAGTTTTCACATCTGTAAAATACTCAAAACTGATGACTTCCTGCAAGACTCAGCTCAAATACTGCCTTCTCCCAGCCCAAGCCTTAGCTGCTAGTACCTCCTCCTCTTGAGTTATTTTTACTATATACTCTGCACACTGTATATATCTTGAATATACATATTTATGGACAGATCATTTCCCTCATCAAAAATATAAGCTTCTGGAGGGCTTGTACTGTTTTTGCTTTCTCGCCCCTGTGATTAGCACAATGTCTGGAATGCGGTCATTTCCACATGTTTAAAAGGCTTCTGACAGCACTTCTAGCCTTGGTTCTAAGGTTCCGTAACAAGGACCTTGCTGAAGAAGCAAATCAAAAGATTCCTCCAGACCCCATTGTCCCCATTGAAAACATGAAAATACCCCTATCTCCAAGGACCCTACACACACACACACACACACACACACACACATACACGCGCGCGCGCACACACAGAAATATAAACAGAAATATTGGCATGATTCATCATAACAGCTTTCATCAGAAGGGTAAATATTTAGGAGCAGCGGTTGTGTTATAAGGGTCATATTCTGTTTTTAAAAACAGAATTGTGTGTGAGAAGCCAGTGCACAAGCAGGTGAGGCCTGTGGCCAATCACCAAATATTACCCAAGGTGTTTGGGGTGACTAAGGACTTCTCATCTTCCCTGATCTAGTTTCCTGACTTCAAATTCTTTTTTCCATCTATTTATGAGCACCTTCTGGAAACCAGAAATAATTTACCACATCAAATTTATAAAAGGCCAAGATGGTTGTAATGGAGTATAAAAATATTTTTACTCTTAAGCGAGCTTCCTAAATGCCAAGTTTTCTTTGGAGGGTAATTACTTAACTGTGAAGAAACCCCAGAAAGAATAGAGGCCAGCTTCACCTATTTCCAGAAAAATGCTAAAAATCAGTCACTGAAGTATTCCTACTTTTGTTAGGGAAGAAAGGAAGGAAGGAAGTGAGGGAAGGCAGGAAGGAAAGAGGAAAGAAAGGAGGGAAGGAAAGAAGAAAGAAAGGAGGGAAGGAAGGAAGGAAGGAAAGAAGGAAGAAAGGAAGGAAGGAGGGAAGGAAAGAGGAAAAAAGCTATTTATTCCAAAAATTCAATCCTGCCACTGCAAGAGGAATAAACAGCATTTCATCAGGCATGAACTTGTTTACAGAGAGAAGTAGCAACCAAGAATACGTAACAAGGCTTTAAACAATAGAGTCAGAGTTTATGGACACTTAGGAAACAAGGACAGATATACAAGTAATGGACAGAAATGATAATCCACCAAATATTTGTGGATATCAGGAGAATGCCTTACTCTGTGTGTTTTTATCCTACATAACTGTATTTTTATGAAGGTAAGTCAATTTGTTTAAGCAACTTTATTAATATATTTCCCCCTTCTGGTAATGTATACAGAATAAAGTCATTTCCTATCTTAAAATGAATTTGGTGTTTATTTGTTTATTTTGAAAGGTTTAGAGCTCATTCACCCACAGATAGATAATCAGTATACTTCTAGGTCCATTTATTTATTAAATAAAATTTCTGAGGAAAATTCAAATTGCTTTTATATTTTTCAAACTGTATAAAAGACCACCAAGAGTTGTTGAATGTGAGGACAGAGTCCACAAAGCCACAGAACTGGAAGGGACCTCAAGGCTACCTAGTAAAACCAGAAGCTAAACCAGATCCCTTAATTCAGCTTCTGTGGTAAAGCTGCCAATAGAGGGGACAGGGAATGGGGTATTCTACTTCCTCCCAAGGCAAGAGTTCTAATTAATAGGAAATTATTCCTTACACTCAACCTACATGTACCTCTTCTCAGCTTCCACTCATTGCTCTTAACTGCTTCTAAGGGCCCAAGAAGAGGCTTTTCTCTGAGAACTCCTCCCAGAGACAGCTATCAGTGCAGATCCCAATTTAAAAACTGGCCACTGGACCCCTGTGCCTCTCTTCCCGTCAGAGTACCTCAAGTCCCCAGGGAGAATGAGCAGGGGCAGTCAAGCTAGTTGTTTCCCCTCAGAACTGTCATCATCACCAAGTGAACAGAGCCAAAATCCTACTGTTCTCTACAGAAGGAGAAATTGACTAGAAAGATCTGTTTCTGACGAACCTGGAGGTCAACACTCAGAAAGGCTCTGCTGAAAAAACTGGGATCCAACACCATCCTTCCCAAGCATCCCTCAGAGGACAAGGTATCTCTTTTGTTTGTTGGTGAAAGATCGTCATCAAAAGGTTTCTTAGTTACAAATTGCCGCTATTATTCATTTAGGTGTAGGCAATAAATGTCACTTATTTCCTTTTTTTTTTCATTTTTCCTAAAACTAGAGAGACTGGTCCACCCACTATAGATTATGATGGGTGGGTAGCCTGCTAGGAAATTTGCCAGGGGCCACAGTTTAAAGAAAAGAAAGACACCTACACAAAACAGTTGTGGTTTGGAGGTTGGGGTTTTTTATTTTGCTTTGTTTTGAAATCCAACTTTTCCCAGGGGGTCTTTAACAACGATTATTACACTAACAAAGGATTAGGTTAAAGGTTTCCTGGTACTACAGGAAGCTTCCCCATTAATTAAGCATTGCCGACCTGGAGAATGCCTTACTCCATCATTCCCCTGGAAGGAAACAAAGCTCTGTAAAGTCAACAAACAGGGAGGGCATCCAGGGCCAAGAAGGGTGGGGGAGAAGGAAAAGTCCATGAGTGATGGGCCTAACAGACTGGTCATCTGGAAAGTTTCCTGTTGTTAAGAGGACTTGGGAGAGCCTGCTTTTTTATCTGATCCAGTACCATTTGTGCCTGCAGACAGTGTTCCCGCCAGTCTGACACCATGCTCCTGTTTCAATCCACTCACAGATAAGTAATGCTGGAGGACCAAGAGGAAAACCAAATGTGCTAAATTGCTGAGGCAGCAGTTAAGATGAACTCTTGTCACTCTCTGGGCTTTAAAACCCACCTGGGATAGCTGGACACCCAAGGGCTCCAGCAGCTTGTATAATAGGGGAATGTCATCTTTTCCTCTTAGATATTCACTTTTCCTAGAATATCAAATAGGCCTGTGTGAGATTCCAGTGCTTCAGAATTTATACTCACTAAGGTAAAGAGTTCAATGATTAAAAGCCAGTTGAATATCACAGCAAGTAAACTGAGGAATGAACCTGGCAATATTATTTCATAGACAATAGCTATTTTCCTCATGCAAGAGAAAGGCAAATTTAAATTTCAGGATGATTCAAATACTCAAATAAATTTGCCATCTCATTGATCTTGAGAACTCCAACCAATGATGCAGATCATAACTCATCCTGTGTTTCTCATTCACGTTTTCCCACAAGCAGTCCACCCAGCATAACAGAGGTCTTCCTTTTTTTTGCCCAACATTGTGAGGGCACCAATGAAACACTCTATTCTGGATGTCCACTTGTCATCCCTTCCTCTTGCCACCTGACCAGTCCATCTTCTCTTTCTGGTGCACAATTAAGTCTTGAATGACATCCTTTAAGACTGTTCATCACAAAGTTCCTTGTTGGTTTACATTGCAGCCTGCTCACAGTCACTACGTGCCCTTTCATGATCCTCTGGGTGATGTTCATCTCTAGTTCATCAAAGACAATAGTGTCCCAGGTCTCACTGCGATATAGCAACACCAATAAAATGTCTACACTGAAAAGATGGGTCTTTACTGTTATGGAAAGCTTGGGCTCAGTAAAGGAGTTCTGTCATCTCTTAAAATCAATCCAGCCCACTCTTCTATTTCTTTTCAACTCAAGACCCAGCTTACCATTGATCATATTGTCTGTTCCAGATATACATACTGTTATAAAACTCTGTAGAGTATTCATTCAGATGAATGTTGAATCCAGATAATAAACATTCTACTTCATTCAGTCGGTCTTTCCCATGTAGATGAACAAGTCAAAGTCTTCTGAGTAATGACAGGACTTCTCTATGAGGCTCTCTAATGTCTTGGGGCTAGATGCAATCAATATAATGTCATCAGCAAATAGATGAACATTTAGAGGACCTCACCATTCTTCTCAATCTAAACTTCATGCCTGATCTCCTCTATAATAGTGGTGAATAGTTTTGGTGAATATGCCTCTCCCTGCCTCAGCTGACGTTTAGGTCATCAAACAGATGTGACATATTCCAAGGAGTCTTGAACTACTTTGATGGGAATCAATTTGTGGTAAAGAATCTGTAAGGCAACTTCTGTTCCACCTGGTGTAATGCTTTTTCTATAATCAACAAGTAATAGAGAGACCATGACTTCTTTAATTTTTCTACATGTTTCAATCAACTTTGATATGGTACCTACATAGTCAATTCTTGAGTATCATTTCAAAAGCTAGCTTGTTCACTTCTAAGACTCTCATCAAGTATGCCCTCAAATTTTGTAGAAATGAAATATAGGTAGAGAGACTGGCAGTCATTTTTCTTGCTCATTTGTTATTCTAAGGTCCAAGGTGGTTTCTTCCCCTGTATTCAGTATCTCCTTCTCCTTTAGAGAGACAATTGCCCTGTCAATTGTATTCCTCTAGTCCTGACTTCCTTTATATATGTTTGATCCAGGTCAGATGTTTTTCCCATCGCTGTTTTCTCTAGTACTTTATCTTATCTTCTAACTGAGCTGGTATGGTCCAAGAGTGGTGAAAACTGATTTGTTGTCATGGTGTTTGCGATCCTTTTCCTTTTTTCTTCCATTTGCAGGTTTCCTTCCATTTTCATCAGTGGATGTTCTTAAGTTATCTTGGGTATCTTGCCAACCTTTATTTGGACTGGTTTTACCCTCTACTCATCTTTCTGCTTTATGAGACAACACTTCTCAAAGTCTGCCATCATCCCTTTCCCCAAACATTTATATTCTAACATGGTACTGCCTTTGGCAGCTACCTTTCTCCATTTAGTGAGTAAATCAAATGTTTGTTGATTACAGAGTTTTTGGACTTCTTTGATCTTCCTGTTGTAGCAATTAATTTACATTAGTTTGACTGTTGGATTAAAATATTATCGTCAATGTAATTTCCATTATCCTTGCCATATGTGATTTATAGTGATTTCTTTAACAAATTCAGGGTTGAATCTTAATAATTACATAACAATACAACTTTTCCATCTTTATTATAAATTCTCACCCTAGCTCTGAGGGGTCAGTAGTCTGACATAGAGCAGATAGCTGACCTATGGCTAATTTACATATTGATAAGTCTT
The DNA here is from genome assembly GCA_028658325.1 of Potorous gilbertii. Lineage (NCBI taxonomy): Eukaryota > Metazoa > Chordata > Mammalia > Diprotodontia > Potoroidae > Potorous > Potorous gilbertii. Next base: position 41,123,508 of record CM053772.1, on the reverse strand, counting down.
ATCTTGTTTATTAAAATGTTATGACTTTCATTTTTTAAAATATTATTTGTTGCTGATAAGGTCTGGCCCCTCCTAATCCTTTTCTTAAAACAAAGCATTCATTATATGGAGGATGAAACTTCTAATTATGGTGATATATTAAGATGATTACTTGAGTAGTAAAATGGCAAGTGGAAAAGTCTTTGGTCTTTCTCCTTTTATTTCTCCTGTACCATATATTCATATTTTTCTCCCCATCCTCCCCTTTTCCCACCTTTGTACTGAAGTCATCATGTGGCAGAGTAAACTTTTTTTTGGCCACAGCCACAAAATTCAGTGATAGTGCTGAAAATCAGAAAATTTTCTGACATAAAGCCTAGACCAAGTTAAGCTTCCTACTAACTGATCTATGCTACGATTGTGATCCACTCAAACATGTCGTTCTTTTTCATGTAAACTGTCCAATTGTTAACTTTTGCACTGTATCTATTGACAGACAAAGGAGTCTACTCTTGAGATACCTGTTAAGAATCTAAATGTTTAGAGTCAGATGGCATGATGCCTGGCATGGGACCTAGGCTACACAAGAAGCCTGGGATCAGCAGGGAAGCCAACACCCACTGGCAGCCATCTGCCACCTCCATGATTTCCCATTTATAAACTCATTCCCAAACCTTCCCCTGGTCCTGTCCTCCTCTGCCTTCCCTTTGCACTGTGTCCTCTAAGTTCCCATTTATCTTAGATCTCTTCCCCTTACATTTCTTCCATCTTTTGGTACTCACTGAAACTTAGCTTCTTCCTAACAGTACCTTAGATCTTGGCATCCACTCTAAAGCTGTAGCTCCTTATTCCATAACCTCTGACAAAGAGGGCCAGGAGGAAGACTTGGCATATCTCTTTCACAACACTGCCATAAAATTTGTATAGTTCTTTTCCAGGATTCCCTTTGTTCTTATCACATTCTTCTTTCTACTGTACTTGTAGAAGGCAAACACCTTCCCTTACATCCCTTGAATGCTAGACAGTAAGTTGAGGGCAAATATTGCATTATTTTTCATCTTTGTATCTCTATCCCCAACAATTAGCACAGTACCCTGAATACAAGAGGTTATTAATAAATGCTTATTAAGTTCACCCACATGATTGGATATGAGAGATGGAAAAGTGTGATGGAATCCTACATAAATACTCCAAAATATTTCTAAGTAAAACAGCGGTACAAATGAATTTATTCCTCACCAATATAACTGGAAAATTCACTAGTTATAGACTTGTCAGCATGACTAAAGAATGTGGGAAAAAAAGGTTCATTTTTTTTTAAAGTAAAAATTGCCTTCAACACAACTAATCTACTTTGGGTGCATTTCAAAACAAAGAATCAGCATTTAAGTACTCAAAAGTTTTTAAAAGGTCTTACACTTAACTAAAGTTCAGATCTCTCTACTCCATTTCCTGTCTCTTTCATTCATGCTGCCATAGCTAGAATAGCTGGATAGGTTAAATAAAAGATAACACTTTTTAAAGTCCTCCATAACAAATGTCTGAAGAATAAGAAAAGGTTGGCATTCCAACAAGAGATAATATTTAAGGCCTTTTCACTCTAGAGCACCCAAACACAATGCCCCAAACAGGTAAACTCAAATATAACACTCACAATATTCCAGAATTTCAGGGTTGGCAGTGACTCAGAGGCCATTTAGTACACTGACATCTGGAAAATAATCCCCATTAAACATGCGAAGCCAATGGTCATCCAGCCTTTCCCTGAAAAAGCCCTGAAAAGAAATCTTTTTGTTGTTCAGTTGTTTCAGACATATCCAACTCTTTGTGACCCCATTTGGGGTTTTCTTGGCAGAGATACTGGAGTAGTTTGCCATATCCTTCTCCAGTTCATTTTACAGTTGAGGAAATTGAGACAAACAGGGTTAAGTGACTTGCCCAGGGTCACACAGTTATTAAGTGTCTGAGGCTGGATTTGAACTCATAAAGATGAGTCTTCCTAACTCCAGGTTTGCACTCCATCCACTGCAACATCTAGCTGCCCCAATTCATCCCCAAAGCAGCTCACTCCACTTCTAAACAGCTTTGTTGAGGAATTTTTCCTTAGATCAAGCCTATATTTGCCACTTTACAACTTCTACTCGTTACCCTACCATACAAGTTTGAATTCTCTTTCACATAGCAGCCTTTAAAGTGTCTGAAAACAGCTATTGTCTTCCCTGTCATCTTTTCTTTTCCAGGGTAAACATTCCCAAGTTCCTTGAATTGATCCTCTCTCATATGGCATGGATTCAAGGGCCTTTACCTTTCTGGCTGCCCTCCTCTAAACATTCAGTAATTTGTTTCCTAAACTGTGGGGCCCAAACATGAAAACAGTACTCCAGATATAGCCTTAAAGGCCAGGGTAACATTACTTCCTTTAACTGCAGCCTAAGATCAAATTAATTTTGGGGCTACTATATAGCACACTTTGCAGTCCAATAAAAATCCCAGATATTTTTCATAGAACCTACTGTTCTAACTATGACTTTTGCCTTGTGCCTGGGAGGTTGATTTTTTTTAACCCAATTAAAAAATTTTACATTTATACCTAACAAATTTTGCCTTATTCATGTAGTCTTATGGCTAAAACACAAGATCACAAAGACTTTGGCAGAATTCCAATAACCAGAGACTTTGGCTCTTCTGAGGATCACAGAGACTTTGGAAGATATTGCTAGGAGAGAGAATGCTGGGGCAGGCTTAAGGACAGCTCAGTTTCTTTTGTGGTTTCTTGGTTTTCTGAGGGAGAGATTTTTGCCCAAGTTTGGGGGTAACAAACAGGAGGTAGAAAGGCAAGAGTGAGACACAAAAGGGTGAGTGCCTGGTCTCGAGAGCAAATGGAGTGGATTAGAGAATACCAGCATGAATGGCAGAAGACATTTGAGATACTGGTGAAAAAAATCCCAGTGAGTAATTTTATTCTTTCACCTTCCATTGAAAGCTACTGTATCTTACCTAAATGTTTACTTGTTTATTTGAAAATGTTAATAAAACTGTGTGGCAAATTGTTCTCTATATTTATCATATATGGCACTCTACCCTCCATGTCAATGTCTTCGTACTAGCCCTCCCCCTGAAAACACTCTCTCTTCACTTCCATCTCACAGAATCCTTCTTTTCCTTCAAGATGTAACTCAAGCACCACTTCCACACAAAGCCTTTTCCTGATCCTTCCAAATGACAGTGCCTAACCTCCCTAACTACATTGTACTTAACTACCTTTGATTTATTCTGAATCTGCTTATATGTGTACATTTTGTCTCCCTTGGCAAAAAATGCAGGATTATTTCATTCTTTGGGCTCTGTGTCCCAGCATCTGACAGTGTCTGATACATACTGTTGACTGGTAATAGTCATTAATAGTGGGTTTGGCTAAGCCTGGAAATTTGGGATTTGAGACTGAGGGGGAAAGTTAGAAAACAGGGAAAAATATTGCTCATTTTTCTTTGAAGTGGGAGCTGAGTAAATTTTCTTTAGTTTTGGTAATGGACAAGATTCTTCCATAACATACCCACTAGACTGTCTTGGAACTTGGAAAAATAAAGAATTAATAAATAAGGAGACAGTAATATAGAGTAGAATGGTAGTTCACGTGATTGTTCACAAGGCAACCTTTGTGGCATCAAACTCAAATCATTGACATCAAACTCTAATAGAAACAGATCCATGCTGGCTATATACTGATTTAGAAAACCACAAATTAACATTATCTATCATACTGTATTTTCAATTATTCATTTTCATTTTCTAACAACATTTTAATCTGATTCTGGCCTAGCTGGGTGTTTTTCTGGCTGCTTTGAGGCCCATGCTTAACATATCTGCCCTACATCATACACTTACATCCCAAAAGGTGCTCCATTATATTTAGCCCAGTGCTTTGATCTGCCAAGATCTTTCTGGATCCCAAATGTGAATCTAGTGCACTGGCTATCCCTCAAAGCTTTGTGTCACCTACAAATTTGATAAATGTACCAGCTATACCTTTACACTTAAGTCATAATTAAAACTATTACACCACATAGGGCCAAGCACAGACATCTGAAGCACTCTTCTAGAGAAGATCTGCCAAGCTGATATCCAAAAACTAATGACTATTCTGATTCCAGTCATTCAACCAAATCTATCTAACTGTATAATTATCTAGCCAAAATTTTTCTACTTTTACCATAAAAATAAGATGAGGTGCTTATCAAATGCTTTGTTAAAATCTATTATTTAAATATGGCATTCTCTTTGATCATCGTTTAAATATCAAAAAAAGAAGTCAAAGTAATCTAACCTAACCTTTCTGGATGAACCCAGGATGGCTCTATGATCACTTCCTTTTGTAGAGACTGACTATTGTTTACCGACTTTTCTAAGACTATAAGTTAGGTTCACTGGCCTATAGTTTGCAGAATCTATTTACTCTTCTTTTTTTGAAAATTCAGTCCTTTGAAATTTCAGTCCCTTAGTACTTCTCTCCTTGTTCATCATCTTTAAATTATGACTGACAAATAGCATCATTGTGCAGTGATCACTATGATAGACTTAGCTCTTTTCAGCAATCCAATGATCCAAGACAACAGATTTATGATGGAATGCTATCCATATCCAGAGAAAGAGTTTATGGACACTAAATGCAGATTGAAGCATACTATTTTTACTTTCTTAATTTTTTCATGTTTTTTTCCTTTTGTTCTATTGCTTTCTTCCAAAACATGACTAATATGGAAATATGTTTTACATGATTACACATCTATAACCTATATCAAATTGCTCACCACATTAGGGAGGGGGAAGGAAAGAAAGGGGAAAAAATTTAGACCTCAAAATTTTACTTTAAAAAAAGAACATTAAAAATTTTCTTTACATATAATTGGAAAAAATAAAATACCATTTAGAAAAAAAAAAAAACTTTGACAATGAGTTCAAGCAACTACACCCTCCAGTTCTTTCAGTCCTCAAAAATGTAGGTCATCTGGGCCAAATACCTTGAATGCATCTAGGGCTGCTAGCTGATCTCTTACTAAACGAAATAAAATATGTAAAACACTTGGCAAACCTTGAAGCCCTATAGAAATGCTAGCCAATGTATTACCATCTCCTTCATTATCTTAAGTAGCAACTTGCTTTTAGCCAATACTGTTCTATGCTTTTTAGTCCAAAACCATTCTCTTTGATAGAGAAAACAGAAGCAAAATAAGAAATGAGCAGGTCTGTTTTGTCTCCTTTGTCAGCCATCATGGTCCCATGCCCTTCCTGAGCAGCTATCCCATCCTTTCTTTGACCTTCTTCTTTCCTCCAAGAGAGCCAAATACAATTTTTTTCTGTTATCCTTAGCTCTCCCCCAGTCTCTCATTCCAAGCTTTATTACTCTCAACAGTCTTGGGACAGCGTGAAATTTACAGGCACTTTTGTTCCTCCTCAGGTACTTGCCCTTTTTTCTATCATCCCCAACTAATCTTTGTAAAATCTAAGTGTGAGTCCTCTATCAGGCAATACCACTTTCTTCATACAACTCTTTGTTTTTCCTTCTCATGGGAATTTTTTCCTTTTCTTTCTTCAAAATTTAATTCGTTGGCATTTCCTCTCTCTTTCTCCTGGGTTGACTTTCCCTGAAGAACTTTAGTTCATAAGATCCTCCTCCTAGTGTTATGGAGGTGATTCCTTTAATGTAGAAGTTCCCAAACTTATTTGGTCTACCACCCCTTTTAAGAAAAAATTACTCAATACCATCCTGGAAATCTACTTTCTTTAACCCTTAAACAGTTTTTTTGAAATTTGCATTATTTTTAAAAATACATATATTTTTAATGATGCATCTTAAATTCAATAATTTATTGTAACTTTATAAGGTATTTTTTTTCCTGCATTGAAATTTTGATGATGCAATACTGCATCACGTAATCATATAGCACCATATAGTAAACAAGTCATTAGACATACCTGCTGATGCACGCTGAACGTCCCAACAATTTGAAACACTGTGGCTGACCTGCCAACACTTGCTTGTTAAGACCTGTTGGTGGACTTGACCACTAATTAGTTACAACACATTTTGGGTTTATTTGGAAAATAATGTAATCACTACAACTTTAACTCTGTCACACAACAGATGAAATCATACCTGTTCATACATAACTCTTTTTCAAAATTTTCTTATTTTCTCATCTTTCCTTATGCTTCCATTGGCCCTTTATTTTTATTCAGTGCCCCCCCAATTGCACCTGAGGGTACATCCTCCCCCATCACTCCAGCATCCCCCCCAAGGGGCAGTATAGTCCACTTTGAGAATCTAATTAGCTTTTACAGAAACATTCAGAGAAATGACAATGGCCTTCTGAATTTCTTCTATTTCAGTAGTGTTAGACTGGGCTAAAGCTACAGTAACAAAGTATTCATTTCATCGTATAGCATGCAATCGTTTTTGCAAAAAGCTTTGATGATGACAAAAAATACACTTATTGTAATTTTTCCCATCTTTATTTCCCAGACACATATTGCACTCATTGTAGTTAAATTAGTTTTTCTAAGATCTCCTCATCCACCTACACAAAATTCAGATTTAAGAAGCTAGCAACCCCAGAAACTAAGGCTAAATTAGAACGCTTGAAAATTAATAGGGTTGTCCCAGGATTGCATAAGGCCTTGGAGTCTGATTCCAAGAAATTCAAGAACGATTTCTAGGGGCTCCAACTATTGTCCCAGCAATGTGCCAAAACAGGGCTGGGACCAGTGATGTCCCTGGTATAGAAGAGTCCCAGGTGAGGAAACTTCCTCTACCAAGATGGACCAGTCCTTCTCTGCAACCCAGGACAAGAAGAGGTTAAGTGACTTGCCCACATTTCTCAAGCCAGTGTGGGTCATAGTTAGGACTTGAATCTAGGTCTTCCTGGCTTCAACGCCAGCTTCCTAGTCACCCCCCATCAGTACTACTAGGGACACAAAGGCAGAAAAGGACAACAGTCCCTGAACTAGAGAAAGAGGACCTATACACAAATCAGTACAAAACATAAACAAAGTAAATACAAAGGTTCAACTAGAACTAGGGGGTTGAGAAATGGGTTTTTTAAATATTTTGAAATATATCCTGGAAAATCTACTGAAATACAATATTCCATTATAATTGGTTTCCTTTGCCATCCTATATTGAATGCATTTAAATACCAAACCCCTTGGTGAAGAACCCCCTGACCTAATAATCTAACCCCTTCAAATTACAGAAAATGAAACTAAAAGTCAAAGATTAAGTAAGTTGCCCAAAGTCCCACAGGAAGTCCAAAGCAGCTCCAGGATTAGGACTCCCATCATTTCACTTTAAATCTCATATTCCCTTCCACAACATGCTTCTGCTCCCTCCCATAAGGATGACAGTGTGACATACTTTGATACCTATCAAGTGACCTTGAATCTCCAATCCCCTGAATTTTTATAAATGCACACAGAAAAGCAAACCACACTTGTTTATTTAAACATGGAACCACCTGGCTGCTCATGCCTGACATTCTGACTTCCAGTAACCAAGCCACCATAAATACCTTAAAAGTAGGCAAAGCTAATTACAGCTGGCAAGGCCTAAAGATCCCCTACGCAACCTACTACCTATTTCCTAATCACCCTGCTCCGATAGGTACAACTGCTCAATTCACTCACAACCGGCAATTTTCTGGACATCACTCAAGAGAATAGGGAAAGAATGTCCTTTCCCAAAGCCTCCTCTTGTTATGCTCACATATTAAAGCTAGTTAAGGTCAAGGCTCTGAGCTCTGCTTTCGTAACTTCTTTGACAAGGATTCCATCGCCAGGACTGCTCCACTAATATCAGGCATGAAATTTGAAGTCCAACCTAAATCTGTGGTAGAACAAAAATAAACCTTCTGCCAAAAAAAAAAAAAGTAAGGAGAAGATCTGCAGTCAACACTACAAAGTCACATGGTGATGCTGCCAGCATTAAAGGAAAGAAACTCACAGGAACTTTGAGAGAATCATGTAATTGCTATGTCCTGCCACCAAAGCAAGCTCAGGGTGCAAGAACAAAAGGTGATGTGCTTCGGTCAAACTTTGCTCCTCAGAAAGTCAGAAAGCATCTAAGAAAAAAGTTTACATAACCCTCTAAGGTCCCTAACAATTCTTAATCTATGAGCCTATGGGCCCATAGGGAGCCTTCGAAAGGCCAAGGTCACTCTCTGTATCCCAGGCCATCACCAGTCATCTTGACTTCTGGCTTGCCACAGTACTTCCATGCCTCTCAAGGACAAAGCCAGACTGATACCTTGCAAAGCTCTGCCTCACTTAAATCCAATTCACATGCAAGTCAAGACATCACCACTTTACAAAGAAAGATGACAACAAGTCTGTGCTCCTGTAATGGAAAATAGCACTATGTAATTAAATTTAGCAATATTTATCAAGCATCTACATTGTGTAAGGTACAGAGCATACACAAAAAATAAGCCCACGTCAGTCCTCAAGAAGCTCACCATCTACATCAACATATTTTTGGTATTTCACACTTTAAGGGACAGTTCATTTCTATATTTAAGGGGTTTTACACTGCCTCTCCTTCTTTAAGACAAAAACTGAAAAGTATCTTGGAGCATAAATTTCTATACACAAAAGAGTTTGAACATATATCAGCATGCACGCATACACACTCATGTGCCCTAACTTTGGTGCACTAGATTCAGAAACCCACAGATGAGCAGCTACACCAAAGTGGTCTCCTCCCACATCCAAAGATTCACCGCTTATTCCAGGAGAAGGTAAGCCCCTTGAATGCACACACTGGGTCATTTTTTGCCTGGGTATTTTCCAGCTCTTGGGACAGTTCCAGGAATTTTTCTCTTTTTTTGGTCCATATCTGTGGTTGCTGCATAAAGGAAACTCCTGATGAGAAAACTACTCTACCAATGTCAAGAAGCAATGTCTGCAAGTTCTAGTCTTAAAAAGTCATAGCCAGACACCGTCAGAGGACAGGCTCCTCACTAGCACTGACACTGGCTTTTTAGCCACTGCTCTTCTGGTCCTTTCCCACCGTAAGTGCCTGGACACAGTAGGGATAAAGAAATGCTTACAGAAATAAATTTCATTGAGACATGAGATTCCTGTTCACTGTTCACAGCTATGTAAAGAAGAGACTCTTAGTGTCTGTTTCGTTTTGTTTGGGGATGGTGAGTCTTGGACTCGTTGCCAGCAGAATGAGGCCTACAGACAGACTCCTCCAATTAATGTTTATAGATGCATAAAATAAAATATATAGGATTAAAAAGTTAACCAATTATACTGAAATACAGTTATTAAACTTTTTTCTTAAAATCAGTTCACTGAATGCACGTTAAAAGTCCCTAGTATAAAGGATATCCAAAAATTGTCAGTATCATGTTAAAGAGAAAAAGAAAACCCTGCCTATCTTCTGGCGATGGTCCGTGAGGCTCTGGATCCATTTTCTGGATAGAGAATAGCTCCAGGAGGGGTCAGAGTCCCTGCCATGTTTGTCCACATCTCAATATCTTTCCAAAGAATGCCCAGGGTTCACACAGTTTGAATGAAGAATTATATGAAGATTTGAGACTCATTCTCCTGAACCTCTCAGTACAAGCTGACACTCTAATAAGGCTTCTTCCTCTATTATTTCTAAAAGAGAAAGCAAAATGTGGAAAGAAAAAAAAAAAGACCCAAAAAGAAATAAAGAAAAGATCAAAGAATCACAGATACAAAAATGAAAGGACTCTGACAAGGCAACTAGTAGAATCTCCCCATTTTACACATGAGAAAACTGAGGCCCGCTAAGGTTCAGTGACCTACCCAAGGTCACAGAGGTAGTAAGTAAGCTTCAGAGGTGGAACTTGAACCCATGTCCTATGACTTTCAAAGCAGAGCCCTGAACAATATAGTCAGAAGTCCTAGATTCCAGGTGTGGCCCTGCCACTAACTCCTTGTCTAACCTCAAGCAAGTCATTTTCACTTCTCTGGGCCCCAGAAGAGGAACTCTAAAACCAGAGGGCTGGGACTCAGGCCCAGGGTAGCTCTGGGAATCTGGGAATCCCCTCCATCCATTGTAGCAAAGTCAGACTTTTCATAAAAGCCCTACAAGAGTGTAAAATAAATCTTCCAACCTAGTTCCCTGTTAGAAAACACAACCAACTGCTCACCACTAAACCAGACAGCCTGTAACTCCATTTCCTCTTGGATTTTATTTTCCAACATTCAGTGAGTGACACAGGTTTAGGCCTGGCTCTATTTCTACTTGCTCTGCAAATGTAATTTTAAAGGGAAGATAATCATCCAGGAGCCACCCTCTAAATCAGGCATCATGGGAGAGGTTTAAAGAGCATCTGGTAGACTAGGAAGCCACAAGGTGGCCAGCTCCTCAGAAATCCAGGAAACTTGACTCAAGAAACATTCATGGAGTCCTCCCCGTGTCATGCTATGCCCGCACTGCAAGCTGGTATACAAAGACCAAAAGGAAACAGCCCGTGCCCTCTGCTAGCTTACCTCCTATGAAGGGCTTAAACATGCGTCCAGATGAGGACCCTAATGGAAGCAATCAGGGAAGGCTTGATGGCAGATATGAGCCTTGAAGGACACTATTAATTTTAAATAACATATTGTGCTAATCACAACACTTACTGAAACTGTGGCTTAAGAGCCTTTCATTTAAGATAAACAGGGCACAAGAGCATCTATTTAATAGTTGGAGATAAAAGTATAGTAAGGAGAACGACAATAATTAAGGGGGAAAAGCACAGGTAAGCTAGAAAATGAAGCTAAGGCACTACTCTATGTGAAAGGCAATGTGCGCCAGCCACACTTGGAGTTTGGCAAGCCCTGCCTCTCATGCTTGCTGATTTTATGGTCCAAGGCATATTGAATTTTCTGGCTAAGTCTCAGTTTCCTCAACTCTAAAATGGGTATAGCAATACCTTTAACACTTAATTCACAGATGGTAACAAGGAACAAATGGAAGGGTATGTTGAGTGCTTTAGAAACCTTTAAATCCTATGTAAATGTCAATTACTACTATTGGTAACATCATCATCATCACCATCCTCGTTCTCATTTTATCAAGCTTCAGAGGATCACACAAAGAGTCCCTCTCAGGAAGACAGAGAGGCCTTATTCAAATCTCTTACCCCAAAACATATAGGCTAATCTAACAATAAATAAGATAGTGAATACATAGTATTTCTTTTAAAATGATCTTTATTCAACCAGCGAACTCTCATTTCACTACAACTCTGGATGTCCCTGGGTAACATTTCAGAACTTCCTTTAAGCAAAGATAATTGAAGATAAAATCTTGAGTTGTGAAACAGTCCTTAGCAAGAAGGCATTTTTGAGTCCCCACCCGCTATCACTACTGCCAGTTGCTAATCTGATTTTCAATCATCAGGCCATCTTAAGAAACTCCGACTGTGCCCATCACAAGAAACTTTATTCAATTCTGAATAGCAATCCTCCCCAAGCAAAAAAAAAAAAATCTGCTTTCGTTTTTCAAACTGGTCCAAAAGTAAATCCGCAAAGCTTGAAGCTTCAACTTTCTGCAGTCTTCCTAGATGACCCAAGACAGTCAGAAATGAATGTTCTTAAAAGCACATAACTACAGAGTGATTCTCTAATTCCTTCATATAGTTATTATACAGCCTTCAAAAGTCTCTCTTTTATAATGCAGTTTTCTACGGGATGGTAGAAAGAACGCTAGAATTAGTGTCAGAAGACCTTGTTTCAGATTCAATAGCTATGTAACCATGGGCAGGGCCCTCAAAATGTCAGGGCCTCAGTTTCCCCATCCAAAAAAGGACAGGTACCTTTCAATTCTAGATCTACTATCTTATAATTGTCACCGTGTGTCCACTAAAAAAAAGCAAATGCTGTAGAGCTGACTCAAGATACATTGACATCTACACAGGTGTAATTTTGTATACAATAGAAAAATATTTGTGTTCCTTTCTAGACCTCTCTTGACAAAGTAAAGTCCACACAATAGTGTGACTATGAAAAAAAAAACATGCAAGAGGGAAAAAGGCAACCAAGCCAAGGTAGATACTACTGAAGTGGGGTGGGGGGAATCAAGCTTGGACAAGGTTGGCTTTTTTTAAAATCTGGATGTATAATTTCATCAGTGTGAAATAGCCTAATAAAAGGCACACTCCTTGAGGGTGTATGCTTAGGACTATCACACAGCATCTGGCACATAGGCTTTAATAGATATTCATTGACCGACTGGAAACATGTTCCATCCACTAACAGTGTTCTAGAGCTGTCTAGGAGCACCAAGAGGTTAAGTCAAGTGTCCCTCTACAGTCACAGGCAGGACCCCACTCAGGTTCTCCTGATCCAATGCCCTTCAGGTCTCCACTACACCACGGGACAAGGCCTTTGCAAATATCAGTTAATTAAACTGTGAACACAACAAGCAGTAGATATTTTTATACTCATTCAACAGAAGAGGAAATGAAAACACACAGATGTTACCTGTTTTGCCCACCCAGAGAGAAGAGTCTACACTCACAGCCCTCAAGAGTTCCCTTCTCTCACTTCACTAAAGCAGGGCTATTACCAAGAGTAAGGCTCTCACTCTAGAGGCTCTTTATATGTTATTAGTAATACCAAACAAAAATTCTCAGACCGTAAAGTCCTCTGAAGAACCAAGTATGTCACATACTTTATGGCCACCCTCTAGTTAGAAGTCCATGGTTTCTAAAGTAATTGTTAGGATGTGTTAAGCCCACAACATGCAAATACATGTGTGCACACAGATACATACATGTACATACGCACATATATGCTAGAACAAACGTAGTCAGAATGTTCTAGCTCGGAAGACTCTTGTGATAATTTTTCAACCATGAAAAAATAAAGGAGGTGAAGTCACAGAAATTCAGCCCTGATTTTTTACAATCCTGCACCTGGGACTGAATTTACCTCTTCCCCAAACTGATTTTTCTCTTTCTCATAGAAATACTGGGCAGATGTATGAGCCACAAGGCAGAGGTAAAGATAATTTGCAGGTAGCAAGCAGGTAGCTAAGTTCATCAAGGGAAAAGCCTACTTTTATTCTTGTTTCTGTCTATGACATGTCCAGAGAATGGTGCATAGCTGGATAACACAGATCTAGTAATACCACCAGGAGGATGTGAAGGTTCCCTCTCTGGGATTGCCTACCACCTGGGACAAAGTGTAAAATCTGGAGGGAAGCAAACAAATGACTCCAAGCAGGAACAAAGGGACAGATCTCCCTCTCCTCTGCAGCTTATGTCTTAACCATCTCTTAGGATCTTTCTCTGCTTTCAAAGCATGGCTCAGGGGCTATCTCATTTATAAGGCCTTTCTTGATCTGAACTGTTAATGCTCCTTTTCTCCTGAAATTGTACATATTTGTACAGGCTTGGGAAATATGAGGAACACAGTCTAAAAAGTACTGAATTTGGAGTCAGAGGAAATGGGTTAGTATCCCTTTCCCTATCATTTACTATCTCTATGATCCTGGACAGGGGTCTCTTCACACTTTCCTCACCTGAAAATGAAAATATTGGACTCATTTGCCTTTAAGATCACTTAAGGCTCCCATCAATCATTCTATCATAAAATTTATATTGGAAAGGTAGTGTGGCATAATGGATAGAGTGTTGGTTTTGGAGTTAGGAAAACCTGGGTTCAAATCCCATCTTGGATGCCCATTAGACATAAGATCCAGGGGCCTTAAACTCTCAACTTCAGCTTCCTCATTTGTAAATGAGGGATCATCATGATGGCAGAACCCATCTCACAAGGTTGGTGTGAAGCTTAAGAGATTTCTTCTATGACTATGTATGTGTGAGTAGGGGGAGAGAGTGAAAGAGAGCACTAGCTCTTTGCAAACTTGAAAATACAACGTAAAGTTAATCGCTCTTGATGTTTTTTGTTATTTGTTTCCATAGCACTCGGACCCTAGCAGGTGCCTGATAAAAGTTTGTTCATTGACCATGCACCTATCTGCACACGTGTTGATGGGCCTTATCTCCACTGTGTCTTTTTATCCCCAGTACCCACAACAGTGTAGCCATCATACATGGCAGATGCTGACAGTCTGATAAGGAAGCATACAGCTAAAAACTTAGAAATGGAGTTCAACTTTAGGAAATCCAGGTCTCTGAAAATAAAACTCATATATCTGAAATGGTCACACAGTTCAGCGACATTTTGAGTCACAAAGAGAAAATATGCAAGAGTTTGGAAAATGTCAAATCAAAGAGACAACAGAGCTCAATTCTACAAGTCAGCAAGAATGTCTTCACTTTAAACCCCACTTCTCATGGCTGTTCCTTTAGCCAAACTGATTTAGGCCCAGTGTATGGGCTGGAGGGATTGTGATATGTTGGCCTCCCGTGGGGAGGGTAAACAGTTTGTGCAGTAGCTTGGCTCTGATACTCAGTCTAGGAGTTCCTTTCTAATTTTTTGTATGCTGTCAACCCCTTTGTCAGTCTGGGGAAAACTATATGCAAAACAAGAGGCAGAATGTCAGAGTGGGCAAGGGTACCTTGGATTCAGGTAAGCCTAGATTCAAATCCTGACACGTTATTTGTGTAGCCATTGACAAGACACCTTGAGAACCTCCACACAACTCTCTAAAGTATCTAAAGCTACAGAAGAGGTGCCCACCTGCCTCAGTGGAGGGAGGTGGCACACAGGAATTTCCATACACTAATGAAATCGCAGCTTAGGACCAAAGACAAAAGAGCAAATAGTACCATGTTAAATGCTGGGGAGAGAAGCTCAGAAACATCTCAAATAGTTCCTGTCCTCCAGGATTTTGTTCTACTATTGCTAAAGATTGCAGACTGGCATGGGTAAGCCAGCATTCAATTCCCTTCATTAGTTCTCAAAAGTCAACCTCTAAGACACTGTCCGCTTTCCCAAAACAACAACGCTTATGTCCATGCACTAATATTAGCCAGGACAAGCAGCTAATCCTGAGCTCTTTAGGGACAGCAAGTTAGTAACGTGGAATACAGGGCAACAACTAATATCACACATCTAACAGATGGCCTATGAATGCAGGAAGTGTGAGTGAGTGTGTGTGTATGTACGTATGTTTGTTTTTAACAAAATCAAACCAACAGCAAATAAGGCAAAACATTTGCCATGAGTAGACTCTGCTTAAACCAGGTCTATCCCAGGGCAGACTGACTCAGAAAAAGAAGTCTAAGCCAAATTTAAATTTTATTTTTCTGCTGTCTTTTCTGGTTTCTTCATAAGCCGCCCATTTAGAAAAAAGCACAAACAGATTTCCTATGGAGCCTAGAAAGTCATCTGATAATACTTTCTCAATAATTCTCTGGAAAATGGATAATTTGTTTACTGATTTTTTTTCTTTAGCTTTATTCTCCCCCCTTTAAATAAGGCAACCGTTCCCAAATCCATCCTACATATTTTCACCTTCTTTTTATTCTATTAATTCATTTACTTTTTCGACTACATTATGCCTCTGTTTAGGTTCTCAAAGAACAAAGAGGGTTATCATCTTTAAAAACAGAATACCAATGTAGATGATGTCTTGTCACGTTTAAAAAATATTGCATGAGATCCAACATAGAGGTCAACATAATTCATCTCGGTGCTACAGGATGATAGGCTTCTATCAGAGTTTTGTTAAAAGGTCTTGTAAAGAAAAATCACTAAGGATATATATATTCCATTTGGAACACGCAGAACCTTCCATGGCTGATAAAGGAAAGAAAACCTTGAGAGGCCTTTTGACTCTGCATTGGATTAGCCAAAGGGCAGCCTGTACTTCCAAGACAGGGAAAAAATGCACATTGGGCAACAAAGTAAGCTTGAAGGTTACGTGAAAAGACACCAATATTCACTTATGCAACTTAAGCTGTAAATTCATTTTATCAAATTTTTCCTATTTCTTTCATTTACACTATACTAAATAAGTCCCTTAAGGATTAAGATCATACCTTATTATTTTGGGATCTTTCCTGGAGTCTAAAGCAATGCCTTGCACATAACAGGGGCTCCATAAATCCCTGCTTCAGTTGGAAGAATCCTGAGAGATCATCTAGTCCAGATCTTTTATTTTAAAGACAATCAAGCCAACGAAAGGGACTCGCATTTGTCAAGGTCCTATGGTGAGTTGGAACTGGGACTCAAAGTATTTGCAAAATGAACAAATAAATGATATATTCCAGTCTCATGGGAAGCCTTCTGCAAACTTTAAAGCACTACAGGACATTAGCTATTTATTATGACACTCACTTGCTTTTGCCTGCAAACACTTAGCAGAAGGCAGTATCTCACTTTGAAAGTGTTTCAAAGAATTAAACTGAAACCAGTTATTATACTCTCAGACTTTTAAATCCAAAACTTCATAGTAAAAGACCCATACTACTTCCTAAAAAGTCCAATGCTTTCTTCCCAAATCATGCATCTCTTCTTGAATAAGGTTGCAACCTGGACAGACCAAGCAGGCCCTAGTGATCCACCCTCTAGGTGACAAATTTTGAAATTATCCCAGGTTTTCTGATAATAATGTTACACTCAATCTGTATGGGATCACAGGATCACACAGGCATAGAAGAAGGAGCTTCAGGGGTCATTAGGGAAGTCCCTATCCCTGTTTACAGATGAGGATATGGAAGTACAGAGAGTCTGTGAGATTTACCTACCTAGGCAACAAGGAAGAAGCAGAACCAGGATCTGGGGAACCTGAGCCCTTGTAACTCTCCATCCAACATTCTTTTTCATAACCCCAAGCAACTTACTTTGATTTCAGAAAGCAAGAAACCATCCCAAAAAATTCTAGTCCCTGAAGAAACCAAAAATATATGGCTCTTACAAACAGGTAGGATATAGAGCATATGATAGAAAGAATTTGTTGGCATGTTGTCTCCCTATCTCTGACCCAAAAACAGGCATCTGAGAAGCATTGTGGTCCAAGAGGGAGGGCCAATCCGTGGCTGTGAAGTTGCTCTGCTCAGTACAGAGCTAACTGGTCAGGAAGGGGATGGAACTCCCAGCTTTAACCTCATTAGCACCACATGAATTAATGGGCCCAGTCTCTCCACAAATACAGATGAATAGATTACAAATGCTTCCCACTCCTTTAGCACTCCGGAGAATTTTATCAACAGGAAACAAAAGCGCTACACCTCTTTAATGAAGTGTCTGATTTTTGTTTTCTTTTCAAATTAGAAAAACCCAAAGACTGTAGCCCAGGGAACAGCTAAATATTTAGACTGTTACATGAGTTACCAAGACCCGTCCACCCTCTGTGGCCCTGTTTTTTGACCATTTAAGAAGAAAACTTCAGATGGGCAAGCTTACAGTTGCATGGATGTATGTACACAGTACGAACCTCCCTCCACTAACGTATCTCAAGCCAATCTGGAAAAGCTGGAGGGCCTGTGTTTATAGCAGAAACTCTGGCCCCAACTCACATCCCACAGAAGGCACTACAACAGCATTAACTTATTGAATCCTTTGACATGTGCTTGGCTTCAGGCCAGCTGCTGAGTGCTGATATTTTCTTCTTCATGTCCAGATTTGACATAGTTTTACAATATAAATAAACAAACCCAATCAGCTGTGATTATTTCATTTACCCAAAGCCAGTCCTTTCTTCCCATCCAATCCTAAGCTGACAAGCACATATTCACTTGGTAGAAAGTTATTTTTGAGGCAGTTAATTTTGCTTATATGCTTGGCAGATAAAACACAATATAGCTTTGAAAATTTAAAGCACATGCACACTACCTAACAAGTCGGATTTTCTTTTCTTCTTCCATTTAATGCCTTCTACCTTCTCACAGATCTTTGATTTGTCGATTGCAATTCTGACTCGGGGTACTAGAGTAGTGACTAATTCCCTAAGGCAACTCAATTACCCCATGCCATGTGTGTGTGCTCCACAGAACTGTCAGCAAGGTGAACAGTCAATAGCAGAGCCTGAGCCCCACAGTCTTTCCTTCTCCTTCAGCCCATTTCTAACAGCTTTAACGGCCAGGGGGCAGTTAGGAAGCAAAGCTCATTACTGATTGCACTCACCTGTCACAGGCTAAGCCAACAGTATCTACAGAACACCCAAACCGGGGTGGTACGGCTCCTGCTCCACTGGGTCAGCGCCTGAGTTTAAAAAAAAAAAAAGGAAGAAAAATGACTCATTACAAGGGCCACAGAACGTCAGTTCTTGCGGTGTCAGTTCAAGACGACACCAAGAAAGATCTCTTAGCTCAGGTAACCTCCGCCAAACTTGATGACTCGGACCCTCCCCGATTCTGCTTCAGCCTAGATCTTAAACCTGAAGGGGATTTCTCTGTTCCAGGCACGCACTCCATAAAGGCGACAGATAACCCTCTACATCTCGCATCTCTGCAATATTCAAACAGTTCAGGGGGAAAAGTGTGAGCAGATCCCCAAGCACTTGTTTGCTGCAGGAGAAGGGGATGGCATCCTTTGCGATGCTGGGCATCCTCCGCCCGCTCCCCAGACCCAACCAGGCTACGTTCCCAAACCTCAAGTGTTCGGGCCCCCGTTTTCCCCGTTTTCACCTTTCCCACCTCCCCCCAACCCGGGCACCACAGACACCCCACAGACCTGGGTTTTCCCAAGGCGTGCAGCCGGAGGATTTTTCCCCAAGATTGCTTCCTCCAGCAGACACCCTCGCGCATCGCCTGGCCCCTCCACACTCCCACCCCCGGACCTATTTCCTGCCACTGGCTCTAGCTCCTAACTTGGGGCTGGGAGAGGGAGCGGGACTGAACCCGCCAGTCGCTCTGGCTAGCGGAGGGGCACCTACATGCCAAGGGGGGCGCCGAGCGCGGACCAGGGCACTCCAGCTGGGTGCCAGCAGCCCCGAACCCCGCGGAGCCCCGAGCGCCGGGGAGGGCGGAGCGGGAAAGTTCTGCTCGTCTCCCTCGGCCCCTTCCCCGCACGCTGGCGCTGTCCCCCGGCCCGGACCGTACCTCGTCGCCCCCAGGAGCGGTGCCCGCTTCGCTTCGGGAGCCGGGCGCGGAGAGCGTTAGCAGCTACTTTGTAACTCCATGTCCCCGCCGCCGGAGCTCGGTCCCGCTGGATGGACCACCCTCCCGCGTCCCGTCCCGTCCCGCGCCGTCGGGTGCCTCGCCTTTCGCTCCGTCCTCCTCCCCTCTCCTCCTCCTCCGGCCGCGGCTTCTCCTCCTCCCCCTCCTTCTTCTTCTTCTCCTCCGCCACCTCCACCACCTCCTCCTCCTCCTCCTCCTCCTCCCACCCCTGTGAGTTTCAGGAAACGCTTCAGCAGAACATCCACATGGTTACTGCACTTGGGCTCCGCTCCGCCGCGGCTTATATACCCCTCGTGGCTCCCTGGGCAATGTAGTCCAAGTCAAGGGTCTCGCAGGCGCCTCCGGCGGCGAAGCGAGACTACAATTCCCAGAATGCCTCGGGTTTCCCGGGCTGCGCTTCCAAAGAGTCTCCCTGGCTTTGGGGCATCTTTGGGGATTTGGGAACGGGGAGTTCTTGGGGGCGAGAGCAGTGGGAGCTCTCTGGCTTGTGGGGGTCCGAGGGAGGGTCGTTTCGTGTGGTCTTCTAGGAACCCGACGGTCTCCCGACGCTGCCCTGTCCGGCGGGGCTGGGAGCCTTCAGGTCCGAGGCAGCGCGCCTCCAGTCTCCCGGCCCCCCCGCCTCCAGACCCTCGAAGGATACCCCTGTTGGCAGCCTCCGGGCCCACATGAGACTTATATTTGGGGAAGTTGTTGCTTTGTTTCATTTTCATGGACTGTCAGCTCCAGTTTGAGCCAGTACCCCCTGGCCAAGAATTCCAACCATCCACACCACGCACAACAACGCCAGTGCAGTCGCTCCCCCATCAGAACGCGCGCTCCCCAGGGACGGAGAACTAGGGGTTTGTTGGGCTGGTTGGTTGGTTTGGGGCGGGGGGGGGGTCAGGGTTGCTTTTCTCTGTATCCCCAGGGCTTAGTGAGTGCTGGCTGCCGGCTCCGGCTGAAGGATGAAGACCCGAGGTTGTCTTTAACTCCCAAACCCCGGCCCTGGAGTGGCATGCCAGCGATGGGACTTGGAGGCTGAGGGGGGTCATCCGAGGGGTCTACACCCGGCGGAGCTCATGGAAGGGGCGCCCATGGGGCACCGGGCACACTAGCGAGTCCTTGGGGACTCTTCTACCTAGGGGCGGGCGGTATGAAAACTTGATTATCCGGGGCTAACCAATTAACGTTACCATTTGTCAATGAAGAGATTTGGAAGCGAATGTACGCGCGAGCGCGAACCTAGCATTCCAAACAACACCAGAACCGTCGAGGGCGGGATGCAGCCCTGAAAGCTCCTAAACTCGAAGGGCAGGAGCTCGGAGCCAGAGGACTAATCCTCATTCCTCGGTTTAGTTCCTGCCCTGCTCCAAGGCTTCTAAGCAGGGGGCTATAAATTAGCGGCTTGCGGGTTCGCTTTCAGCACTGGTAACTGTTAAAACACACATTTGTTTTGTTTTCAAAGCAAGACATTCTGCCCCCGGGTGATAGCACCCAAGAAAGGTGCCCTCTGCCAATCAATCAACCAACAAGTATCTATTACATTCCTATCATGTGCGCTAGATGCTGGGGATTCAAGGACAAAAATGAAATAGCCCTTGTCCTCAAGGAGTTTCCATTCTATGGCGAAGGCAATACATACATAGGTACATAGTATCGTGTCCCAAAAGTCTTAGTGGACGTCCAAGCTATTAAAGCTTAAAACTGAACTAAGACTTTTGGGACATGAAGTGCAATAAATAGAAAGCAAGACAATTTGGAGTGAGGCATTAACTTGGGGGGGGGGGGGAGGGAGAGAGGGAATTGAGAAAAGCCTGTTGTTAAAGGTGACACTTGAACTGAGCTTTGAAAGAAGTGAAATTTTAAGAAGCCATGGACGGTAGTACATCCCAGACATAGGAAATAGCCAGTACAAGAACAGAGAGAGGACAGTGCCATACCTGAAGGACAGCAGGAAGGACAGTGGTGGCATGATGGAGCATCATGGGGAATAATAAAGAATAAGACTGAACAGGTATATGGGAACCAGCTTGTAAAATGTCAGAGGAATTCTGGAAGGCTTTAAATGCCATCGGAAGAACCTTGGATACCTGGTAAATCACTCCAGGTTAAACCAGTTTGTTGGGTTTGGTCAAGTCATTTTCTCACTACCTTAGATTAACCAGAGGAAAAACAACAGAAATTTACCCATATTGCACCGTTATAGGGCTTCAATAGAATTCACGTTGGTTTTAGGCATCTGTTTGACTCTTCATGACCCCAAGGACCATATCCTCCATGGAGTTTTCTTGGAAAAGATGCTTATGTGTCATTTCCTTCTCCAGTAGATTAAGGCAAACAGAAGTTAAGTGATTTGCCTAAGATCACACAGCTAATAAGTGTGTGAGGCTGGATTTGAATTCGTGTTCCTGTTTCCAAGCCCAGTACTCTATCCACTTAGCCATCTAACTCCTCTATGATTTTAACATCACTGCAAATACAAGTAGAAGACGAGAGGGAAGGAGAAGCAGTATCATTGATTGACTGTACATTTTATTCATCATTTTTGTAAAAAGCACCTGCTAGCCCACTTTATCATACAAAAGACTATAAAGTCGACGAAGTTTGTCTTCATGTTCCTTTCCTTTTTTGTTTTCATTCCCTCCTTCCTTTTGAAACTACCTTCACTCTTTCAACTTTTCCCCTAGTTCCCAGTGCTTCTATGCTCCCCCCCACCCCCCCCAGAACCGCCTCCCCACCCCCCCATCCCGCCAAAGCTACCAGACTCCTCTTCCACCCCCAGTCCTACCTAGATCACTTCTCCTTTGCAGCTCAAATCAATTCAGCAAAAATTTATTAAACACCTAATCACATGCACATTATTATATTAGATACTGCCCCTCCTTGGCAGTCCCCAGAGATTAAATTTATCTCATCTTTCTCTTCCCTAGTATCACTTCACCAGGTGAGAATTTGCTTGTCTCATTACTTAAGGGCCTGCTTCTCTGTTTTTCAAGGTGGCAATGGTAGTCCACAGTAAGAGTTTTATGCATCAGTCTTTCCAGGCATTTTAATAAGGGTTTGGGGGAGAAACGTTAACCCAAACAAATTAATGGCCAGAATTTCAGGCAAGTGGCAGAATGATAGAAGAAATTTCAGGGGTGGGAGAAAGGGGTCAATTGGTACCCTTCAAGTCACAACCTAAAAGTAGCTGGCCCAGTTTGACATCATAACCCTGGAGTCTGACAGCTACCAAAAAATTTATCTCCCAAGATCGTTCTGATATAGTCAGAGTGAGAGTGTTTTGCCCATCCCTAATCTTTGAAGAGAAGTAGGTTTTAGTTTTTGCCAATGGCCCTCATCCTCCTTGACTTCCTTTGTAGCATCTGACTGTAGCTAACACCTACTTCTGAGTTTCAAAGACCTCTCATTCATCTGACTGGGCTCTTTCTCCTTGCTTTGCTAATTCCTTAACTTTTTAAGATCATTGTTTCCCCAAGGCTCCATCTTTGATCCTCTTCCCTTTTCTCCCTCTACTCTCTCGTTGGCAATCTTATTCATTCCTAGGGCCTCACTCTGATTCCTATGCAGATGATTCCTAGCCTGACCCCAGTGATGAACTCCAGACCCACATTTCCAATGACTGGTGGCTCAGCTTTACCTAGATGTTCCATAGCAACTCAAAATCAAGTGTGCTACCCAAGAGACAGGATTCAGATGCAGACCTGGCCCAGATTTTGATCCCTAGCCAGAACTGTATGCTCTAACTGCCTATTGAGCACATCTTTACCTGGATGAGTAATAACCACCTCAAATATAACATGTTCAAAGCCAAGCTAATCTTTCCCCTTAAATTTTCTTTTCCTTCTAATAATGGGCTTGATTACAGATCTAGAGATGGAAGCAAACTCAAAAGTGATCTAGCTCAACCCCCACATTTTGCAGAATAGGAAAGAGAAGTGAAATGACTTGCCCAAGGTAATACAAATAGTGAATATCAGAGGTAGAGTTTGGATCCAGGTCTTTTGACTCTAGAGACCAATGATCTTTTCACTGTGCCATATTGTTTACCTGAGACCAGGAACTCACTCAATTATAATAACAAATCATTCTACAGAAGAGAACTTAGGCTCAGACATTTAGAGTTGAAAGGGACCCCGAAGGCCATATAGAGTAATCCCCTTAATTTACAGATGACACAAGTGAGTCCCAGAAAGGTCAACCAAATAGCCCAAGGCTACACAAGTTTTCAGTGCCTTTGCTATTTTCATGGTAAGCTGCATCGGATCTCTGCTTGAAAACATTGTGTTGTCTTTGACTAATTCTTTTTCTTCAATAAACATATCACACTGGTTATTGATCAATAAGCATTTATTAAGCACCTTTGCCCTTAAATTTCCTTTCTACTAGTGTATACAGTACACTTATCACATATGGTATTTATTGTCTGCATGATCTTGGCAAGAACTTTTTCTCCCTGGACTTTAGTTTCTTCCTCTATAAAATAAAAAATGATACATTCTATAGAGGGAGATAACATATATGTATGTATGTATGCATACATGCATAAACACATATACTTACTTATATCTACATATATAGAGATATACAACATATATCCTTACATTTTAAGTATAGGGGATAGGAACCTGTAATTTCCTTGGTATTTCTTTGCTGAATTGAATACAAGAAGGTGAAATCAGAGTGCTCTGGGATGTTATTGTTTGTTCTTCCTTTTCAAAGAGGACCGGTTACCTTGTGGGACATTGTCTTGACATGTGCATGAATTGGATTCAAGTGAGGCCGGCTTGCACAAAGTCATCCGCCTCACTCTCTCTTCTAGAGTCATCAAAGTCCAGTGGAAAGGCAAAAGTCAAGGCAACTAGCAATAGACTGAGAAATATTATCCTATTTAGTCCTCACAACAACCCTAGGAAATAGATACCATTATCATCTCCATTTTACAGATGAAGAAACTGAGGTACACAACGGTTCAGTAACTGGCCCACCATCACACCACTAGTAAGTTTCTGAGACTGGATTTGAACATGTCCAGCCCTCTATCCACTGCTCTACCTAGCAACCTCAAGACAGTTATATAAAAACAACCAACAGAGTTGTACCATGTGAATTTGTTTATAGGACTAGAGGTGTTTACAATGGCAATTCAGATTCTGGTCATTGCTCCAGAAGTTATGGTAGGCTTAGTTATAAGAAGCTCTGAATGAATGATCAATGTGGATTATGCAAAGAAGGGGTAAAAACTGCAGTATATCAAATCTGCGTTAATCACCACCTTGGTTAAAAGTCGACAGTGATTTCCTATTGTCCACTGGATCAAATACAAACTCTTCTATCTGACTTTCAAGATTCTCCATAATCTAATCTTGTCTCATCTTGGGACTCATCCTGAGTCAGCAAGACCCAGGTTTGAACACTCTTCTATTCCACTGGTCATTTCACCCTGAACAAGTCACTTAAACACCTGAGCTTAGCTAAGTTTCTTCATTTTTAAATAGCGATAGAAATAGTACCTGTCTCACAGAGTAGAGCAATAATGCACATATGTTTGTAAGGTACTTAGAAAACCTTCAGGAGTCATATAAATGTTAGGTAGCAGTCATAGTGTCAATAATATTGAAGTCATGCTTATTCCTGCCTCTTTGTTGTTGCCTTTTTTTTTTTAATAGAGGACTAGCACTTCTGGAATGGGGGCTTGCCAAGCTGTTTTCAGGACTGCTCATCCACGTTTACTGTCCACCTTCACCCAATTCTCACATGTGACTCCAAGACCATACCCTGGTAAAAACCATCTCAGCAGACAGGCTAAACCAGGTAACTAGTAGGCTTCAAACACATTGATGTGTTTAGGTGGATGTCTACCCCAAGCATGTGAAGACTTTCCCAAGTAGGATAGGCAGATGAGAATTTGTTCAAGGGTCATGAAGGCAGCTGAAGCAGTTCTGAGGAACACTTCGAGCTTGGTCAGACATTGAAGGCACCATTGAAGGAACAGTTCTGTGGAACACTTCGAGCTTGGTCAGACATTGAAGGCACCAAGGTCATCCACTTCTCTTCAAGATCTAAAAGGGGAGATCAAGGAGGATTTCCTAGGGAAGTGAACTTTATCTCCTGTCTCCATAGCTTTACCTCCAATCCATAGAATCTCTCTTATCCTTCAATACTCTTCTCAAACCACAACTTCCATAGTTTTTCCTCATCTTCTAAAGTGCTAGAGCCTTCCTTTCCCAACTACCTTGAGTTTATTCTCTTTATATGTGACAGATGACTGCTCAATTGATTGATAGAGATATATAGATGAGTGTTCCAAAAGTCTTAGTGTGAATTTAAGCTTTAATAGATAACATACATATAATGTAGATGTATAATATGACTACAAACATCTATTATATGTGTGTGTGTGTCCCTGGTTAAAGGCAGATCCTTGAGAATAGGAGAGAGGGGAGCTATCGGTTTATTGTTCGAATTTGTCTAGCACTGTGCCAGGAATATAATAGGCACTTAGAATATTTATTGTTTGCTAGATTCGTTGAATCAACATATACATATTTAAGTATGTACAAAGTCAATATAAGTCATTGGTGAGGGCACTAGCAGTTATATGGGGGGCGGGGAGGCTCTCAGTGAGAAAAAGTGTCATGTAGAGAGAGATGCTTAAACAGATCACTAAAGGAAAGGAGGGATTCTGAAAGATTCTAGCAAAGCCTCTTGATTCTACGTTGGCAAGGCTTCCTACTCTCTGTTCCCACTCCCACCACCCTAATACAAGTCCTTATTACTTGAGATAGCCTCCTGACAGTTTTCCCATTCCTTCTCTCTAGCTCTGACAATCTATCTCTTACACAGCAGCCAAACTCATCTTTCTCATATGTAGTTAGGTTCATGGCACTCCTCTGATCAAAAATCTCCAGTGGCTCGCCACCAAGTAAAGAGGCAACTCCTTTGCTAGGCCTTGAAGACCCTCCATAATCTGCCTCAATCTTTGCCTTTTCAGACTTATCTCACATATTATACTTCTACAGTCTGCACTCCAGCCAAACTGAACCACTCCCTGTGCCCCGAACATGCCCTACCCTTTCCTGTTTCTGTGCCTCTGATCATGCAGATCCCTATGCCTGGAATGTTTTCCTTTCACCTTTGCATTTGTTAAATTCCTTCCTATCTCTAAAAACCTCTCAAAGTTCACCTTCTATAAGTAAGAATCCGTCTCTGATCTCTTCTGGTCAGCAATCACCTTATCTCCCTTGATAAGTCACAGAGTCTTTGCTTTCATCTTTCTTTACTCAATTCAACAAGCATCTATTAAAAATCCACATGCAACATATATGTTAGGCACAAGGGGTACAAAAGCAACTAGAGTGGATAGTAGGTAGTAGAGTGGCTAGAAGATTGAACTGAGAGTCAAGGGCGCCTAAGACCAACTCCTACCTCTGATACTTACTAGCTATGTGATCCTGGACAAGTCACTGAATCTCTATCTGCCTCAGTTTCTTCATATGTAAAATGGAGATAGTAACACACTATATCACAAGGTTGTTGTGAGAATCAAAAGAGCTAACATGGGTACAGCGCTTTACAAACCTTAAAGGTGCTACGTCAATACTATCGTCATCATCATCATCATGGATTTTTGTCATAGCCGTCATTATTGTTGTGGGCAGTTAGGTGGCAGAGGGGAAGGGTTCAGGGACTGAGTCAGGAAGACTCATCTTCGTGAGATTTATCTGGCCTTAGATACTTACCATTTGTGTGACCCTGGACAAGTCATTTCACCCTGTCTGCCTCAGTTTCCTCATATGTAAAATAAATTGGAGAAGGAAATGGCAAACCACCCCAGCATCTTTGCCAAGAAAACCTCAAATGGGATCAGGAAGAGTCAGACGTGACTGAAACTACTGAGCATCACCATCATCACAGAGGCAAAAATGGCACAGTCCCTGTCCTTAAGGAGAAATATTTTACTATTATATTCTCCTGTACTTATATATTATGGTTACTACTTAGATGATCATCGCAAGTCAGTTCAACTCTCTTGCCTCAACTACCCCCAAAACAAGGAATTTAAACTAGATGGTTTCTGAGGTCCCCTCCAGATCCCAGATCTATCAGGTTGAGAATCTATGAAGCCCTAAGAGCTTTTCCAGTTTTAAGTCTGTCATTCTGTACTACAGTACATTATTTATTTATGTATATATCCAATTTCTCTACTAGTCTCTAAGCTCTATAATGGCAAAAACCATTGTTTCCCCAAACTTAGCATCAGAGATAGTGTCTAAGCCATAGCACAATCTTCTTTCTTCTTGCCATCAGTATGTCTTAAATGCGTGTTGAGTTGATCTTCATTGACTTGTTGGGTTGGGCTGCATTTGAAGTAAGTCGTTTTCGTTGTTGTTATGTCCAACTCTTTAGGATTTTCCATTTGGGGTTTTCTTGGCGAAAATACTGGTGTGGTTTGCTGTTTCCTTCTCCAGCTGAGAGAAATGATTATTAATAACTAATGATATGGAGAGATTCAGAGTTCTCCCTTTTCTCTATTCTCACTTCAAGACCTCAGTCTGTGCAGGTTGAACTCAATGTCTCCTCTATTCAACCCCACTCAACCTTATAAGGAATCTCTAGTATAAAGTGAATTCCACTCAGTCAAGCTTGGCTGAAGACAAACCTTTTTGTCTAACTTGCCCAAGACTGGGGGTGTTGGATATAGAGAAAGTCTCTCTGTCCAAGGATGACATGATGTCAGTCTTGGCCCCTCATTGGAGTAAACCCACTTCTCTTTGTAAAGTCTACCTCTTGCATTGCCACTCTGGGAAACACCTACTCTTTAAAGGGGCATAAAGGGGCCACCATGACTGTCTTTGGTCTAAGAGAGGAAAGGCCAAATAACCAACCTTTTATTAAAATGCTGATATTGTTAATAAAATGACTAAATTATCCAGAAATAATCTTTTGAAACTTCTTAAAACCCACACAGCTCATTTTTCCAGTGAGGAAACTGAAGCACACAGAGTTAAGTGACTTGCCCAGGGTCATATAGGTAGTTAAGTATCTGGATCTGGGTTCAAATCCTATATGACATCAGACAAGTCATTTTATTGCTTGTGGCCTCAGTTATATCATCTTTAAAATGAAGAAGTTGTACAAGATAACCTTTTGGATCTCTCCTAGAGCTAAATCTTTGAATTCTATTAGTAAATTACATACTTCTGTCTCAAGAGCCCTGTTATCTATGGATATATTGGTTTTCCTAGCTTTCACACCCTTACTGAGAAATTTGCAGACACAGCATTTCATATTTTGTGATATAATGGAAAGTATGTGGGTCTTGGATTCAGGAGAGCTTAGTTTGAGATACAGTTCAGGTTCTTAATATGTATATAACTTTCAGAAAGTCAGAAAACCACTAAGTCTGTTTCCCAGTCTGAAAAATGGGAACAATAACACTTGCTCTCTCAACCGCACTGTTGCTGTTAAGCAAATGTCATATATATGGGGGTATTGAGGGATAGTAGAAAACATTTTAAATTTAGAGTGATTGAATGTGAGTTCAAGTCCCAGTTCTGCCACTTACTACTGATGCCATTTTAAGAGGTTTAGGGACCCCTCAAGGAATGAAGTACAGGGAGGGTCATCTGGAATGAATTCATGGACTCAAGCATTTTTTAAGTCAAGTTGGCAAAGGTCACAGAGATTTATTGGAACATTAATATCTTGGCAAATTCCTTAAGGAACTTTGCAACTTAACAGAAATGATGCTAAAGCTTATATAGGAAAAGTAGTGAATTATCTGGCAGATATGCTAATTAGGTGATAACATACAACCTTAGTCACTGTCACTCACTACTGGAAACCAGGGGAAGAGGAGTTTCTAAGGGGCATGTTTTTGGTCTGTTTTGTCTGTAGCAAGATAGAGTTGATATCTATAGCTTGACCTCTGGGTTGTTTGTGGTAACTGTAGAAATCAATACATGATAATTCTGTGGTTACAAGACAGTCTTGTTCTTACGAAGGAATTTCTTCAGAGGTCAACTTGTTCTTCTAACAGGGAAAGATAGTCTGTCTTACTGGGGCCTACTCATGACTCATTGAGGGGAAAGATAGTTTGACTTACTGTGACCTACTCATGAGTAATTGCTATGCATAGTGTCCTTGGGCTGGGGAGAAACTGTCAGGAACAGTGTTTTGAAGGCAAGGAAAAATGTAATCTTGGAATTGGGGTCCAAGCACAACCCCCAAACACCCCATCGCTACCATTGTGAACTTTGGCAAAAACAATTTACCTCTCTTGGACTCAGCTCTACCCTCCCCAAAATGAAGAGATTAGACTAGCTGACCTGTAAGGTGGCCTCCAGCTGTATATTTATGATCCAAAGCTTATTACTGTGGTTGTAGTGCAATACAGCAGAACCAGCTCTGTATTTATGATGAATAGACATGAGCCTTCTTTCTGACATTTAGGATGACACGTCGTTCAATGAGGTGACCACTTATCTCTTCAGTTCACTTTTCTTATCTGTGTGATTGTGGTAATAATGCTTGTATTACCTGCTTCACAGGGTTGATCGAACTAGAAAGCTGGGCCATTTTATCATTTGTAAAGCATGTTATGTATGTCAGTTATTTTTATGAGGAGGATTTACAGACGGACAAGTCACACAGGATGGGCAAGCAAAGATGGATTGCCATCCACATCACTGGAGAGGATTCCTGTCCAAATGGATGGGATCACAGATTCACTGAAGTTCTGGAAGACATTTAGAAGTCTGGAACTGCCTAATGGCAGCATTAGTTGCGGTTCAAATTTCAGTCTGTAGTCTTACGTAGGAATGTGAATACTTAGATATTTCTCTTTGTTTCTGTCTATTTAAAAATATTTCACAATGGTCTTGTGAGAATTAAAATATTATGTATAAAATTATCATTTTAAGAGACTGTCTCTGAAATGAAGGAATAATAAAGGGGAAGAAATAAAGGCTTTACGTAGGCACAGAGTTAATTCTACCATTTGTTAGTGGCTCTTCACAATAAAATTGTATATATTTTGTAACAACTCACCTTTGCATATGTTGCTTTCTCCTATCCGCTCTTTCCAACATGGTAGAATATAAACTCCATTAGGTCAATGATGATTACCCATGCTTAGCACAGTGCTTTACATGTAACAAATGTTTAACAAATGCTTAAAATCATAGGATAACGTATCATAGTATTAGAGTTAGAAGGAACCTAAAAGGTCATGTAATCCAACTCCCATATTTTATAGATAAGGAAACTGAGGCCCAAAGGAGTTTTTTGGATGAAATAAAAAGCAATTATTGAATATAAACTTTTTAGGCCAAAAACCAAAAAAAGAAAAAAAAACTGTGGTTATATATTTTATAACTTCTTATATTTATGTAACTATGGTTATATATTTTATGAGATCCCAATTGAGAGATATTCTGAACCAACAAGAATGATAAAGGGATTGATATGTCACAATGCCAGTGGACAAGGGAAATAGAACTGACCTCTGAGGTCCCTTCCAAATTGTGATTCCATATGCCTGAGGTTTTATGTATCTGTCTGCTCATTACCTGACTTTAAAAGATGATTAGAGCACTGACTCATTGGACGCTACTTAATTCAGGTACTAGAACAACTTACTGTTTTAATTGTATTCCTCTTGATGCTTTGTCTTTCCCATTAGAATATAACCCTTTGAGGGTAGATATTGTTTGGCACACAATAAGTGCTTAATAAATGATCTCTCCATGTATGTATGTATGTAAGTATGTATGTGCCTGTCTGTTGGAAACCACTTACTTTCCTACAATAAATTGCTATCTTGTCAGCTTTATGAGAAGTAAATGACTAGCCATTCCTTTTCTAATGCTCATAGACCTCCTGCTTGGAAATTAGCTAAATTTAGAGATGTTTAATCACCGGAAGATTGACTGCTACATGATGGTTACCATTTTGAGGCCACAGTAATTCATGATTACCTTGTACTTAGGGGTGGGGCGATGGCAGTTTGCATTAGTTGGGGTAATATTTATATCCTTTGAAATCACACATCCCTTAAGGTCCTGAGATAAAAAAAGCAGTGTTCCACAAAGTGACATATCAAAATCCTATGGGTTAGTCCATGGCAGATGGACAGTTGCTTCTTGGGAGCTCTTGCCCATTGCTGTGTAAACCTGGGACTGTTATAGAGAACAATGAAAGCAGTGACTGCAGGAACTCTTCATCCGAAGGAGCATCAGAAGATACTGACTAGGCAGGTCAACAGCATATGGGTTGGTTTATTACAAACACCTAGTCATACACCAAATGGCAAGTAATTAATAACTGTTCACCTCATCCTCTTGATACTTGCCCCAGTACTGAATTATTGGACTCCAGACCTTGACTATCACTAGTCCCCCTTCTGAACCTTGTGAGGTTTCTTGGTTTCAAATCTATATCTGCTCAACAAATCACCTTCTACCTCTAGTAGTTTCAGAAACCCAGCATGTTACCAATTTTCTGACTATTGCTCATGCTCACTGCATTTCTGACCCTTGGACACAAGGTTCCCAATTAAAGCCCTCAAGAGACCCTGCCTGGAACTAGCAAAAAGTCATCTCTATTTGTCACATTTAGTTTGTCTCTGGGTGCGTGTGCATCTTCCCATCTAGCTACATATGGAATTATAGGAAGAACACTGATGACCTGAAAAAGGCCTAGAGGAGAATGACCAAGGATGCCAAGAAGACTCAATCCACGCCATATGGTTGGTTGAAACAACTAGGTGTATTAACCTGAAGAAAAAAGACTTAAGGGCCCATGACACAAGTTTTCAAGCACATAAAGAACCTCCTAGAGGAATTAGACACATTTTGTTTGATCTCAGAGAGCAGAACTAGGAACGATAAGTAGAACTTGCAAAGAGACAGATTTAGAATTAACGTCAGGAAAAACTTCCTAATAATTCAAGTTATCCAACTGGCCACCATGAGACAGTGTGGGTTACCCCTCCGTTGAGATCTGTAATAAACAGAAGCTAGATGATGATATAGAGGCATTGTGCTGGCATGAGTTGGACTAGATTGATGAATCTCTTTCTGATCTGAAGATTCTGTAATTTTTCTAGAAGTCTCTTGAGATCAATAGCTCCTGGAATAGCCTTCGTTGTTCTCCATGATGATGACCAAGTCCATGTGGGTTCTCTAGTTATCATGATCTAAGCTCTTCTTTTCTTCCTTTATAACTGTACTGCCTATCAGTGGATGGATAAGGAAGGAAGTAGTCTTTCTTTTAAATACATTCTAAACCTAATTCAGTGACTTAGAAACCTTGGAAAACCAGAAGTTAAGGGGAAAAACCCCCCACAACTAACTGTCCTTGAAAGATATCACAGCCACTCTCTTAAAATCAGTGCTTCCTAGAGAAATACATTCAATTCCATAAACAAACACAAACCATTTTTTCCAAATAAGTGTTTTTGTTTTTTCTGCAACCTTGAATAAAAACATTGAAATCAGAATCACTAATAAGAATTATTCCAAAGAGCAAATAAATCAATTCACACAAAAATTTTTGATATCTGAAAAGGCATTTTTTTAACCAAAACCTTTAATTTTTTTAATATTATTTTGCTCAAGAAAATTTAATTGTGAGTCTTATTAAAATAGTTTGTATTTCATGAAGGACCATCTTACACTGGAAAGTTGTAATTGGTCAGAGGGACTGGAAATAACTCTTGGAGAATGTTTATGTTTTGTATTTAAATTCATTGAATTTATTAAAAAAGTTTCACCTAGTCAATATTGATACCACATCTTCATTTCTAGTGACAGTCATTTTACTGTTTTTCAGGCAACTACTTTGAAAGGTTTTTGTTGCTATTGTTTGTATCTTGGTGTTTGCCAGAATTCGTCTTTTATGTGAAAATGAGATGGATCAAAAAAATTTTTAAGTGTATGTGTCTTGATTAGAGATTGACCAATCAAATTCTGGTACAGTGGTATAATGGAATTTTACTACACTAAAGCAATGATGAATATGATGGATACAGAGAACCATGGGGAGAAATGTAAAATTTGAAATATTCCATTTCAAAATGGAATAAGAAGAACCAACACAACAATATACAACAAAGAAAATTGAAAGAACAATGGCAAAACATTTGAAAGTAAATGTTATAAAATTGTAAGGATAAAATTTTTCCCTGAAGATGTGATATATTAGATCAC
This sequence comes from Potorous gilbertii, assembly GCA_028658325.1. Classification (NCBI taxonomy): domain Eukaryota; kingdom Metazoa; phylum Chordata; class Mammalia; order Diprotodontia; family Potoroidae; genus Potorous; species Potorous gilbertii. The sequence goes on along the minus strand of CM053772.1, from coordinate 41,090,285 downwards.
TTCCTTTCCTCCTTTCCAGAGATGGACTACTATGAGTGTGCTAAACTGCATATAATGTTGGACGTTAATTAAAGTGTTGAGTTTTCTTGAACTATTTTCCTTTCTTTTTTATTCTTTTTCAAAAGGTATGGTTCTCTGAGAGTGTGCAAGAGGAGACACATACTAAGAAATGTAGATGATATAAAAACAAGAGAGAAATTTTTTTAAAGGAATGACCACGTAACATTGTCAGGAACTAGAGTTAAAAGTGAAATTTAGCTTCTATTTCTTTTACTCCAACGATTTTCAAAGTAAAACACAGAGTGGGAAAAAAGCAATTTGAAATGGAGAAGAAGCCATGACTTTAAAAATGAACTCAAGGGTATGCTATGTCTTAGATTGATTTCTGAGGGCCAAAGAATGACAGCTGATAGTAAAACAACATCTGTTACAGGTAAGGGGGAAAAAACTCCTTATTTCAAAAACAGCTGTACACCAATGAGTGACTTAAACTTGGGCTAATTACAGTAGAATCATTGTGTTCTCACTAAGACTTGATAGTCACATCTCAAAAAAAGGAAGGCTAAAACCCACCCTTGACTGACAAGTTACATGGAAAGCATCAATAAAACTTGGGGGCATTGGAATGCCTGGAAAACTGACTTTCTCCTAAGGTTTTTTCATTGAGACTGTTCAGCAAGTTTCAGGAGGGAAAAGCAATTTCCAAAGAGGGGTAAGGTTGTCTCATTCCTTGTAGTTTGGCAAATATTAACCCTCTGGCAAACTTATGGCAGGTCATGGACAGGATGGTAGGAATGGGTGAGTGAGACCTGCATTGTCCAAGGGAACTAGAATTTGAGGCCAAACATCCATTTAGTATTGAAATAATTAAGTACAAGTTAGCAAGCAAGTAGAAAGTTGTCAGGTTTCTGGCGGATCTGGGACATGCAGACAATGTTCGGAATAATTCAGGCCTTTAAATGGCTTTTTAGGTCCCAAATTGCCTGAACTTCAACTTCAGAACTTAAAATGACAAACATTTTCTTCCCTATTCCCTCAACCAATTATCCAGCACAGGAGGACACCGACACCAACTAAAATATTAGAGTTTCTACGTCCCAAATCACCTATTAAATTAAGGAAACATTAATTTACAAGCCCCAGTATAAGTTGCTGATAATTGAGAGTCTCTTCCTTTAAGGAGTTTATAGTCTAGTAGAGGGAAAGACATGTATAAAATGTGTAATGTGATAAGGACCTCATAGGAAAGGTAAAACAGGCTTTCATAATAGGTTTGAGGAGGGAGCGATCACTTCTAACTGGGCAGGATCAAGAAAATCTTCTTGGAGGAGGTGGTATCTGGGTTGGGTCTTGAAGAAAGAAAGGAACGATTTCACCAGGGAGAGATGTGGGGGAAAGTCTAATTCAGACATGGGGAACAGAGTACACGAAAGGATGGAAGTAGGAGAGCACTTCAAACAGCAAGTAATAGAACGTGGTTGGGTCTGACAGAAGCAGAAGAGTCTGACTTAAAGCTATAAAGGAAGAATGGAACATGATAGTGGAGGGTTTTGAATACCAGGTTAAGGAGTCGATATTGTATTTGGTAGAAAGTGGGGAGCTCTAAATGTTTTGAACAGTTTTCACCAGGCAAGCACCATCTTGCTTTATGGTCCATAGACCCCAACGAAGATAAGAACACAAGAACTTCCTGATTTTCCAACTGACCTAACCTGTTCTTCCTGGTTTACTGTGACCCAGAGTCCTTACTGTGAAAGAGGATGGAAATATTCTAGGTGGTGACTTTTCTTCACATGGTGGTGATGCAAATTCCCTTGAAAGGAAAGCTCTTTCCTTAAGAATTTCCCAGTGGAATCAGAATGGCCCAGATCCTTTTTTTCTTCCCTTCTCTGCAATTATTTCCAAATTAATTGCTTCTGGCCTAGTTCAGTATTATTCATTTCTGTAGTGATTGCATTATCACCAGAAATGAGTTTCCCCTTCTATTGTTAGAAAAACTTTCACAAAATATTCTTAAAACTTTCTGCTTCCTCTTCATTCTGTTTGGTAGGGAAACATTTTATTCAATTTCTTCCCTCCTGGGAATTCTCCTGGGTTGCATGACTTTTCTGCAGGGAAATAAAAAGGAGCATTCTTGGAGAAAGTTTGAAAAGGGGGTTGTGACTGGAAATTTTGTCTGTGTCATTGATTTCTTCCTAGATGTGTGCTCTTAGTACTTAGAATGCTAAGGCATTTCTCAAATGGCAATTCATCAGGAGCAACAATAAATTAGCTGCATTCTTTTGGGTACCCAGGGAAACTACCCCACCCCTACTCCCACTAATCAGAACCCAAGACTCTCCCTTAAGTAGAGATTCATTTGAACAGGTGGCTTAATAGCACTTGTTACCTACAGGTCAAATGCTGCCAAAAGGCCAATTTTGAAGTGAGTGACTTCAAACTATAAGTGCAAGGAGTGAGGGGGAAAGGAGAAGTAGGGTGATTTGCATAGTATTTAAAGTGGTAAAATATAAAAATATCAAAGTCCTTTTAGTCTAGACTGCTGAAAATGTAAACATGATTTCAGCTCTTACAGTGGCCTACCTCATCTCCACTTATTTTGAACATTAATTGAAGATCCAAGATGGAAAAAAGAAAGATATGGTTCCTCCTCACTTTTTTTCCTTCCCTTTCCTCCCTTCTCTTTCTCTTCTCCTCTCTTCTCATCACTTTTCTTTTTTTGGCCTTTTCTTCATCTTTTTTTGTCTCTCCACACCAAGTATTATCTTTAGTAGATACAGACTTCTTGGTTACTCTTCTGAGTTCTTGTGCAGTATGTACAATGGGACGCCTGTCTAAAGAACAGTAGAGAAAAGATAAATGGGCAGCAGGATTACTGAGAAGTAATAACTCCAGTAAAGTAACAGGATATGAAGTAAACCTACAAAAATCATTAGCCTTTCAATACATTACCAATAAAAGCCAATAGGACAAGATAAAGAAATCCCATTCAAAATAACCATAGAATGTATAAAATAACTGGAAATTCAGAAATCTAGACATAGACAGGAAATGTAAGAATACAACTCCAAAAAACTCCATTCTGTGGCCGTCTCCAGACTATGTAGACTCAATTAATTCTTCATCTCTCCCTCCTCCACATTGGAAGTTTGTATCACACTCCTAAGCGCCACCCTGATCTTTGACCACTGAATTTTACCTTATCATTCTGAGATCCAAGCCTTCGCTTCCTTTATTAGTTATTTCCAGACCATACCAGCAGATTCATACCCCACTTTTCCAGAACCACTTTATTTATTGTCTTCTGCCATCCGAATGTAAGTAAGCTTCATGGAGCAAAAATTATCTTGCTTTCTCACATGTTTGCCCATAGTGCTTAGCAAAGTGCGTGAATCATAGTGAGCATTCAATGAAAGTTTTATCTATCTGAAGGCTGAATTAACTAATTGGAGATATATTAATTGCTCATGGTTGAACCATGATCATAGTACCTAAATTAATTATGGATTTAGTTTCATATCAATCGAACTACCGACAGTTAATTTCAAACAACTAGAAAAAATAATAATGAAATTTATCTGGCGGTACAAAAGATCAAAAATCTCAAGAAAAATTATGGGTGAAAAAGTGGAAAAGAAGGAAGTATCATCTCAAAGCCAGGTCTCAGACAATGTTACCAAGTACTAATCCTCAAAACTATTTGGTACTGCTTTAAAAATACAAAAGTTGATCAGTGTTATAGATTAGGTACAAAAGATCCAAAAGCAAACAAATTTAGAAGTATGGTGTTAAATAAACACAAACACCCTAACTAGTGGGGTCAGGACCCACTATTAAAAAAAACTGCTAGGAAAGCTGGAAAGTGGACTAGCAGAAATTAGGTTTATACCAATATTTCATACCCTACACTACAATAAAATACATACAGATAAATGACCTAGATACAAAAAGCTGTACCGTAAACAAATTAGAGGAACAGGGAAGGAGATACCTTCTTTGCTTTGATTTTCTTTCTTTTTGAAAAATTGACTTTATTTTTTTCAACAAGTATTTATTTTCTATTTCCATCCTCCCTACCCGTGGTGAAAATACAAAGAGAAACACATTTGTAACAAATATGCATAGACAAATAAAAAATTTCTATGTTGGCCATGTTCAAAAATGTTACATTTCACTATAGTCAATCACTTTTCTGTCAGGAGGTGAGTAGCAATGCTTGCTTACAAGTCTTTTGGAATCATGCTTAGTCAACTCATTGATGGGAGCTTTTTCTACGCTGTTCAATTTTTTTATATAATTAATTTATTTGTTTTCAGTTTTCAACAATCACTTCCCTAGGTTTTAAACTTTCTCCCCCCCCATTCTCTGTTGTAATTCCCTGTTTATAATATGTTGTAGACTTTATATACTATAACATGCACCTTTCCATTGGCTGTGGATGACACCCATTTTTCAGCTCTTCAGAGATTTTACATGTCTTGCAAGCCACATAACATGAGGAGAATATTGATAGCAACCTCAGATTCCACATGTCCAAAGTAGAACTTATTCCTTTCCTCCAAAACTCACCTCTCTCCTGAACTTCTCTGTTTCTGTCTAGGGTATCACCATCCTCCTAGTCACACAGATCTACAGCCTTGTGTCATTTTTGACTTCTTGCTGTCCATGTCCATTCCCAATATCCAAGTAGTTTCCAAGTCTTGTTGTTTTCATCTCCACTTTATCTCTTGCATCTATCTGCCCCCTTGTTTTTGCTCACCTGGCTGCCCTTCTGGTTCAGGCACCTATCACCCATGCCCTTAACTATGGCAATGGTCTCTTATTGATTGTCCTGCCTTAAGCCTTTTCCATCTCCAATCCATTCTCCAAACAATTGTCAAAGTTTTATTTTTCAAAGTACAGATATAACTATGACATTCCCCTGCTCAATGAATGCTGATGGCTCTCTGTTACCTCTAGGATCAAATACAGATTCCACAGCTTTGCATTTAAAATGTTTTAAAACATAGTCTGATCTGTCTTTCCAGCCTGATTAGACAATAGTGCCCTTCTGCATTCTTAGTTATGGTCAAACTGATGTTCTTGGTGTGCCTCAGACATGGAGTGCCTGTCTCCAAGTCTTTGCGTAGGCATGTCTAGGGTCATTCTCTCCTCATTCATCTGTTTCATAATCCCTAATTTCCTTCCAAGCACAGCTAAAATGCCCCTTCCCATGTCCCCATCCCTGCTAGTGCACCTGTTCTACCAAATCACCTTGCATTTACTTTACATTTTGTTTATACTTATATGTGCATATATTATCTCTATCAATCACAACCATCATGTTTTAAAGCAGGGTTTCCTAAACTTTTTCCATTTATGACCCCTTTTCGAAATTTGGCAGCATTTGTTGCCTTGCATGGCCTGATGGCATCCTCAGTGTAAAGTGCACATGCTTTGTGTTCAGAACTAAGCCTTCAGTGACGTTGTGAGATACAACTGGGGCAAGCACTGCCTAAACACCCTGGACTCATTACGGGTTTGAGTTTGAATTAATTTTTATTCATTGTGTGTTCAAAAATCCTTTATTATTGCCAAATTTTTCTTGACCTCATATGGGATTGAGACCCACAGTTTAAGAAACGCTGTTTTAAAGCACCCTGAGACAGGCACTATAGGGATGGTGGGTGTGCCAATACAAAAAAAAAGAATGAAACAATTCCTACTCTTACAGAGCTTATACTCTAATGCAGGAGAAAGAACATATATAAATATACATGCACAAAATGGATACAAAGAGAATAAATAAATAAGTACAAATTAGTTAATACTACTCAAGGTGGGAGGACAGCTGAGGGAATCAGGAAAAGGCTGTAGAAGGTGGTACTTGAGCTGTGTCTTGAAAGAAAAGAGGGATTTGATAGAAAGAAGAGAAAGCACTTTCTATACATAGGGATGAAAAAGCATTAAGACAGAGACAGATTGGAACGCCACGTGAGAAGGTCAAATTGACTTAATCATGAAGTGGGGCAGGTACAAGGATACTGAAAGGACAAAACAGTCTCAATTGAATGTAAACTCCTTGAAGGCAGAGAATGTTTTATTTTGTTTTTCCTATCCTAAGAACCCACCCAGTGCCTGACACACATTTGGTTCTTAACAAATGCTTGATGATTCAGTCACAGATATTTCAAAAGGGCACATTATCATGCAAAAATCCCTCTGTCAGTAAAAGATCTACCTATAAAATCCCTCTGTAACTCTCTCTTTCCCAAAATATCACATATCAAAAAGAAAAGATCATGGGCCAATTAAAGAAAGAGTAATAATCTTTTAGAAAGTTCTTCATTGGAATAACTACCTGGATATTAGATTAATATATAATATTAATTGCTATGAGTTGAAGTCACTGTCAATTTAAGTTTCAGGCTTTTAAAAATAACTGTGTATAGGTTGACCCCAATTTACCACTGACTGCATTCCAACTGGTTGCATAAGACTTGAAATTCATTATCCCATAGAATGAAAAACATAAATGTGGTTGAGTTTCCAGATGAATCTTTTAAGCCCATTTAATCCATAACAGAAGTACCTTAATCCAAATTCAGGATACTAGGAATAGGGCCTTGGGATTCTGGAGGGAGAAGAAGAATAAAGAATTTTCCTTAGACCAAAATCAGAAATATGTAGAAATAGTTTGTCTTTGACACCCTCCCATTTCTCTTTCTGGGCATCTTCTTTCCAGGTTTCCAGTGCTCTCAGACTTCCTCAGATCTCTTTCCTACCCCACCTCTCATTCACTTTCTTTTTCCCTCTCTCTATTTTTAAAAAATTGATTGATTTTTGACATTTAAAAAAAAATTGAGTTCCAAATTCTCTCCCTGCCTCCTACCTCTCTTTTCTCATTGAGGAAAGCAGGCAATGTGATATCACTTATGGATGTGAAGTCATGGAAAACATTACCATATTAGTCATTTTGCAAAAAAATTTTTAAAAATAAAAGTGAAAAAAGTATGCTTTAATTTATAACTGGAATTTATCAATTCTCTCTGAAGGAATTTATCAATTCCTTCATTTCTTCACCATAATTGATTTCATTCAACTAGTTGGTAGGAAGAAAACATCTTAATGAAAGAAATTTATATTAATTCGTATACTACAAACATTCCTCAAACCTGGTATATCAGCATTTTTAAGGAGATAAGGCCTTCATTCAAATAAACTACAAGTGTTATATTAATTGACGTTACAAAGTGAAATGACAAAGTAGTATGAGGAGGGCAGCTACAGCATGGATAAGCCAGTCAGTCATGCATAGGAATTAGTCCCTGGGGTTACTTTCTGGATTTACTGGGCAGTTTGGTCATGCAGTAGATAGATTGCTGGGCCTGGAATCAGGAAGACTCCTCTGTATCAGTTCAAATCTGGTCTTGAACATTTACTAACTATGTGACCCTGGACAAATCACTTAACCCTGTTTGCCTCAGTTTCCCCATCAAAGCAATGAGTTGGAGAAAGAAATGGCAAGCTGTTCCAGTATCTTTGCCAAGAAAACCCCAAATGGGGTCAAGAAGAGTCAGACACAACTGAAATGACTGAATAAAAACCTGGACTTATTGGAAGTTCCTCTGAGTTCTCAGAGGAAAACTAGTTCATCTGCCAAGTAGATCATAGATCCTTTCCAAAACATCTCTAACATATTAGTATAGGATGGTGCTTGATTTACTTCAGTGGATCAAGAATTGTTCTGTTTGATGGTAGTGGGCAAATTTAGGAGTCATGGGCAGAAATTGTAAAGAAGAAAATTTAGGCTTCGTTTCTGGATACACTTCTCGACAGTTAGAACTATTAAAAATGGGATCATCTTTCTAAAGAGGTCAGAGGCTTCTCCCAAAGATCTTTAAGCAGAAGTTGAATGATCCCTTATAGACGTATTTTAAGGGAGATTTTTGCTATTGAATGACCTCTGAGGTTACTCCCAATAATAAATACTCTGAGCCATCAGAGCAGTGAAGAATTAGATACTTTCCTTCTCTTGATTCAGCCTCAGATCATGTTAACTATTTTTATTTTCTCATCACATTTTGTTATATTGACTTTGCGATGTAAATCTTTTTTTCATACAAACTGCTTTCTATACAATCACCCATGTGTTGTATTTAGTTTGATTTTTTTTTTAATCCGAGTATAAGAAGTTACATTTCTCTCTACTCAAATTTCATTTTCTTAGATTAGTCAGCACTTCAACTGGTTAAGTTTTTGGATCTCAATTCCATCATCTATTGTGTTAGTTTTCTGTTACCCACAGATTTGGTGAACATCCTAAATGGGATTTTGTTTTAAGGTACAACGGAGGACAAGAAGACGGATGAGGACTTCTGTATGGAGGTGTTGAGGACCTTATGAAGATAAGAGGTAGTAGTTAAGATGAAGCAGATTATGTTAGGTATTTCCCTTAAGCTTCCAACTTTTCACAATTTCTTCCCTTACTTCACTTATTATCCAACAGATTCTAGTTCCCCTTTCTCCTATATGCTGGACTCCAGTTCTCCCAAAGTTTCTTTTGGTTTTGGTTCTATCTTCTTCTTTAGCAGATAAAACTGAAGCCATGAAAGGTTATCATTTGCCCGGAGTCAATAGGTAGTAGATAGCAAAGTCAAGATTCTAAACCAGGTCCTTGTTCAAAAATATGTCTCATTTTGCATCTTGAATTCATCACCTCTTTGTCAGGAGATAGGTAGCATCATCATCATCATCATCACTTCTGGAATTGGGGTTGGTCACTAAATAGATCAGAGTCCTTAAGTCTTTCAAATGTCTTTGTCTCTACAATGTTATTGTATAAATTGTTTATCTAGTTACTGGATCAAAAAGGACAAATGAACCAATCTTAATTATATAGCATTTTAAAAAGTTGTACCAATAAAATCAATGCAACTAGACTAAAAAGAAAAGATATGGATTTGGAAAAAATTACATTCAGTATCTCTAAAAAAAGTCTAAGTATGACTTATAATATCTATAGGGACATCTCAGAAATATATAAAGTTAAGAGCTATTTTCTAGTAGACAAGAACTCAAAAGGACATTAATGGTTTCAAAGGAAATAGAAATTATTGATAACCATCTGGAAAAATGTTAAAAATTACTAGTGGCTAAAAAATGCAAATTAAAAAGTATCTCATACTTGAATAGACCAATTTGTTATAAAGGTTTGCTTTTGTTTTTTTCTTAGTTGTGGGCTAGTGGAGAGTAAAAAGGGAGCAGGGGTAGTGTTGCTCTCCCCCCTTAAAAAAAAAAAAGAAAAAGAAAGAAGAGTCATTAAATGTTTGTGAAATGCATAGGGAACACAAGGAAGGTCAGAAGGAATTACCAAACAAGACAGCTTTGAATGTAACACTGAATTCATTTTATGCTTTAAAAGAAAAGCAAGCTTTATGTAGTAGAAATCAATATTTTCATGTACAATCTTCTTTCTGTTCTACTTGTATATGGAAGTACTCATTTAAATTCATGTTTGTTAAGAATTAAAAAGTAGAAAAAATAAAAATTACCTCATACTCATCAATCGGTGTGTGTTTGTCTTTCGTTGTCGAAGAAGACCATGCCATCAGAGAAATAATGACATGACTTGCCCTTGACTTTGTTTTGAGAGAGGGAGGGCTGTGCAGGTCACCAGCCTCACTTCTCCTCTAGAGCCATCTGAATCCAGTGACCAGATATTCATCAGGATGATTGGAGATGACCCAGGATGAGGCAATTGGGATTAAGTGACTTCCCCAAGGTCACACAGCTAGTGAGTGTCAAGTGTCTGAGGAGAGATTTGAACTCAGGTCCTCCTGATTCCTGCACTGGTGCTCTATCCACTGCACCACCTAGCTGCCCCATCAGTCAGTCAAAGCATTGATTAAACACTATGTGCTAACACTGTGAGAACAAACAAACCTAACAATATGGGAAAACCTATTGCGACCTGTGGGAAAATTGACATGCTATTTCACTGCTGTAAGGCTGTGAATGATCTTGAAAATAATTTGGAAGTGAATGACCTGGGTTTGAATCTTGATTCCAACACTTGCTATCCATGTGACCTTCATAAAGTCACTTAAATCTCTTTGTGTTTCAGTTTCTTCATCTGCCAAATATGGGAATTGGACTATAAAATGTCTGTGGTCCCCATTAACTTTAAGACTATGATCCTATAAAATAAAATTACTAAGTTGTTCATAGTAATTGACCCAAAGATCCCATTTCAGAGACTATATACTGAGGAGGTTGGTGATGGCAAGAAAAGACTAATATGTATAAAAATGTTCATTAAAACATTATTTGTGATAGCAAAATGGTGAAAATTAGAGATGCTCCTGTTATTGGGAACTGGCTTCACAAACTGTTAGATGCATGCAGTGGAATGTTCATGTTCTGTAAGGGATGAAGGAGAGGCATCACATAGAAAATTTACCTAAACTTGAGTAAAATTAGTTTGTGAGATTTTGAGGGCAGCGCTTGCCTTTTGCCAGTGTTTAGCATAGTGCTTGGCACATTTGTTGTTCAATTGTTTCGGACTTCTTGTGACCTCATTTGGGATTTTCTTGGCAAAATGCTGGAATGGTTTGCCATTTCCTTCTCAAGTTCATTTTACATGAGGAAACAGGCAAACAGAGTTAAGTGATTCACCCAGGTTCACTGAGCTAGCAAGTATCTATGGCTAGATTTGAACTCAGGAAGCCAAGTTCCAGTGCTCTATCCACTTTGCCACCTAACTGCCCTAACATTTCAATTAGAGGTTCACATCCCATTTTTAAAAAAAAAAATTGAGTTCCAAATTCCTTCCCTCCCTTCAGCTCCCCCCCTACCCATTTGAGAAAGCAAGCAATACAATATCTGTTACAATGTAACATCATGCAAAACATTTTTCTACATTTGTCATGTTGAAAAAAATAAAGCAAGAGAAGAAAGACGCTTCAATTTGTGCTTGCAATTCATCAGTTCTCTCTGGATGTGGAAAGCATTTTTCATCATGGGTCCTCTGGAACTGTCTGGATCATTGTATTGAGAAGAGTATCTAAATCTTTCACAATTGATTATCATTACAATATTGCTGCTACTGTGTACAGCGGTCTCTTGGTTGTACTCACTTCACTTTCCATATGTTCATATAGGTCTTCCTAGATTTCAGTTAGAGGTTAATGAAAGTGAAGATACAATTTCCCATCCCCTCCAAATAGCCAGATTTCCCTGAAATCTTTCCATAGACCAGGACCCCAAGAACTCTTGAGCTAGAAGTACCGGATTTGAACCCAGGTTTGTCCACTATTTCTGCGACAAGGTCTGTCACTTAATTGCACTTCACTGAGCTAGGCACTGTGCTGAATACTAGGGAAAACAGTAAAAAACAGAAACAAAAAACCCAAACCAATCTATTTCCAAGGAACTCATGACCAATTGCAAACTGGCCACTTATAAACAAGATACATACAAAATTAACTGGAAATAATCAGGAGAGGAAAGACACCAGACTTAAGAAGGATCAGGAAAGGACTTTTCCAGAAGGTATAATTTTAATGATTTATAAATTATAACAATTATAAATTATTAATAAATTTAATTTGAAAGAAGCCAAGAGGCAGAGGCGAGGAAGGACAGCATTCGAGGGAAGGGTTCCCGAACCTCCCTGGGTCTCAGTTGTTTCATCTGTAAAATGCGGGGTTTGGGTTGCACTTGACTTTTAAGGTCCCTCCTGGCACCCCAAAAGAGCACCGGACTCCAGCTCCTGTACCCCCAGAATTGTGCCTCCTAACTGCAAGGTTTCCTCCTTTTCATTATCTGGCCAGTCGCTATATACATACATGTACACACACAAGCATACATGTATAAATATATATAACGTATGTATACATATATACAACTATATAAACATAAATATGTACAAATATAAACACATAAAATAAATATGTATACAAAAATATGTAAAAATAAATTCTATGTATACAAATATATACAAATAAATATATATTATTTTCCGAGCTTCGTTCTAAACAAGAGGCACCCGGGCAGAAGCGACCTCAAGGGCTGGGAAGCGGTCGCACGCATGCGCCCCAGCGTCTCCCGGAGAGGGCCCCGAGCGGTCACATGGCTCTTCAGACAACATGGCTGCGCCCGGCTCGGCGCTGGCTCGGCCACGCCGGGTCCCGCCGTCGCGGCTCGCGGGGCGGCTGCTGCTGATCCTCGGGGCGGTGGGGGCGGCCCGAGGCCTGGGCTCGGAGGCTGGAGCGGCCGCAGCCCACGGGGCCCACGCGGCGGGGACGTGCGGCTGCGGCTCTCCCCAGCGCCCCGGGACGGCGGCGCACCGATACTCCCGGGAGGCGAACGTGGAGCGGGCCTCCTCCGGACGGCCGCGGCCGGCCCCGCAGGTGGGCGGCAGGGGGAGGGGCCCTGGGCCCGGGCTGGGGGCGCTTGCGCTGTAGGAGAGACGGGAGGAGCGCGGGGTTTGCTAATTCCTTCAGGGTATCCTTTGAGGTCCACCCCAAAGGTTCCCTCGAACGATCAGCGCCCGGTCTGTGGCGGAGCGTTGAGCGCTGCTGTTGGTCTAATCAGATACAGTCTGACACACTGAGCTCCTGTTGGTCTAATCAGATACAGTCTGACACACTGAGCTCCTATTGGTTTAGTCAGATACCGTCTGACACCTGGAAGTTGACTTTATCACGGTGATGTCATTTCGGTCCTCCAGGACAGTGTAGACTTCTTAATGTTGGTCACCCGTGGGAAGCAGCATTACCCATTATTAACTTGATAATCTTGGACTTCACTTCCTTAGTGTTTCAGTGTGGGAATTGAGGACTTTTCAGCCCTTAGGTCTTCAAGGATATCCAACTTACCGGTCTTTGGTAATAGCGGATGTGCCTTAGGGTTTGTGAAATGTTGGTGAACTTTACTGGCATTATCCCCTTTTACAGATGCAGGAATGGAGGTTCCGCGAAGTTAGGCAGCAGCTTGTCTAGGCTATTCAAATGGATTGCTTGAAAGGAAGTACCTGCTTTCCTGTCTTTAAATATCAGTCTGTTGTAAAGTGACTGTGGGTTTACTCTGAGATTTACTCAGCCACCTATTCTGCTTTCAATGAGTCAGATGTACCTGTCTCAGTGTCCTTGTTAGGTATATCTTTTGTACTAGAGCTTTCTCTGAAATTTCTTCCAACTTTGTAATCTGTGATTATTCCATGATCCTAACATGCAGTAAAATAACACCAGGGACTTCATGACCTGGAGTCTGCCCCACTGGGATATATGATTATGGTTTGGGGGGTAGTCCATGAACTTGGATAGGAAAAAAAAAACCTTTATTTTTACTAACCTATACCTAAAATTTAGCAGTGACTTAAAAATCTCTGTGCAAGGGTCCATTTATGTCACAAAAAGGTTAAGATTCCTAGGTCTAAAGGGTTGTACCCTTTTTAGTTTGATTGAATACTGTACTTGTGATAAGTGCAATACAAAAAAGTGAAGATTTATGAGGTGCTGCCCTTGCTCTAAAGGAACCAGTACTCTTATTGAAAAGGTAAGATGTGAACTTGGATTGATTCCTTCACCAAAAATACTATCAGCGGATGGATTTTCATGATATTAATAGGATTACGCACTAAGATTTGTAGTGAATCATATTCAGGATAAAGGATAAGTTTTTTTTTTAAATTAAAGTAGATATCAGAGTTTTTCAGCTATTTGGAAAGTAAGAATTTGGACAAGATAAAGACTTTTTCATTTGTCCCTTCATTAGCAAAGTTATCGATAGTACTGTGTTAGTATTTATGACATCTTAAGAGAATACTATTGAGGAGAAAAGGAAATAAAATTTGAATGGTGGAAAAGTCCTTTGTCACCAGCCATAAATATAGGCTAGCTTAGCATGTGGAGAGAGTTCTGGAAGGTACCGCACTGTATATGCTAACTTGGGGCAACCAGGTGTTGCAGTGAATAGAGCCCTGGGCCTGGAGTCAGGAAGACTCCTCCTCCTGAGTTCAAATCTGGCCTCAGACACTTTTTATCTTTGTGTCCCTGGGTGAGTTCCTTAACCTTGTCTGCCTCAGTTTCTTCATCTGTAAAAATGATCTTGAAAAGGAAATGGCAAATCACTCCATTATCTTTGCCAAGAAAACCCCAGCTTGCGTTTGTCTCCTGTTCTCTAAGAGGACCATGACATCAAGATGATGACATGACTTGCAGTTGACTTTGATTTGAGGGAGGGAGGGCTATGCAAGGTCACCAGCCTCACTTTCTTCTCCTGAGCCATCAGGGTCCAGTGGCCTGATGTTCATCAGGACGACTGGAGATGACCCAGGGTGGAGTGGGAGACGCTGGCCCTTTCAGGCCAAGGTCTTCTCACATACTCACTTTGAGTGAGATACCCAAGAAAACCCCAGATGGAGTTGAAGAGTCAGGCACAACTGAGAAAGCTGAACAACAAGAGCATGCCAGCTTGCTTTAAGAGGAAACTTTGGAGGAAAACATCAGCAGGCTAACAGAAAGCTTCATTTCCAATATGGCTAAAATGCCATCTTGATGCAAGTTTGTTGTTGTGAAGATGATCTCGAGTTGACTGTAAATCCTTGTACTTGGAACAAAACAGCCCCCTTCTGTTATTTCAACCTTAAGAAATTTCATAGTATAGCCACTGTATTCAAGGGACAGTAAAGTGATGTGCACAGTTGCACATTTGTGCAGCCTAGATCACATTTTAGTCAGGGATCCTGCCCTCTTCCTTACCCATAAAGCTTATGCTGAAATGAAATGCTGTATGAATCTTCCCTGAACTTTTCTGTATTGAGGTACTCTCTCTTGAATTCTTCCTGAACTTAAACATATTTTATTGTAGTTATTTCTACATCGGTAGATGCTAAGCTAGCCTATATTTATGGCTGGTGACAAAGGACTTTTCCACCATTCAAATTTTATTTCCTTTTCTCCTCAATAGTATTCTCTTAAGATGTCATAAATACTAACACAGTACTACCGATAGCATTTTTAAAATTTCTCCTAGTAGACTAAAGGCAGGGATGGGGCAACTTCAGCTTTGAGACTGCTTGTGGCCCTCTAGGTCCTCAAGTGTGACCCTTTGACTGAATTTGGGCCACACGTGGCCTTGTGGCTAAAAGTTCCCCACCTGAGAAAGCCCTTCCAGGGTAGAACCTTAGCGTAGCTTAGTGCCTTGCGTAAAATACATGTTTGAATGAATGAATGCACTGATAGTTTTCTTTGGTGTTAGGTTTGATGAAAGGCAGGTCTCAGAAACTGACAAGGAAATGAAGTCTCTGCGCTCCCTTTTTTAAGCCTTTAAAACCTAGCTCCTGTTTCTAAGCATGTTCACTCTGGTCCTAGGCTAATTGAAGTTTTGATTAGTCTGTTTTTAATATTACTGAAGATAGCCTATACGTTGCTAATCCCTTTAAAGTTTGGACAGGGCAAGAAGAAAGTTAGTGTTAGTTATCTCTGTGTGTGGAGCGGGAATGAGGGAGACAATGGTTAGAGGCTAGCTAGCCAAGCACATTTGTATCATGACCCATTTAAAGTCACGTTTCTCTACTTTTCTTGCTGATACTGAATATTCTGTCCTTCGTTTTCGAACAGGACCAGTGACATCATAGGTGATGTCTTGACTTGTGAGTGAATTGGAATTAGGAGGGGCAGAGTTGGACAAAGTTGTCAGCCTCACTCTCTCTTCCAGAGTAATTCAAGTCTAGGGCAGGACACAAGTCAGGCTTACGCTGCAGTGGATGACCTGGGCATTTTCAAGGTCTGACCAAGCTCTAAGTATCCCCAGCACCTGCTTCAGCCACTTTCATGGCCATTGGAACAAATTCTCCCATTCCTCCAGGGGAAGTCTTCACATGCTTGGCGTAGACATCCCTATAACTCAGAGATAGGTTTGAAACCTCCTGTTTACCCTCCAGCTGGGTTAACCCATCTGCTGACCACTGCACACACTACAGCGTTTAGGAGCCATGGGTCGTGGAGTGCCAGATGGACACCAAAGGTGGATGAGCGGCCCTGAAAAGGGCTCAGCCCTTACACCAGAACACCCCTGAGAGAGCGAGCAAAGAGGAGAAAAAGGATGAGGTTTGTTGGATGTCTGTGCTTTGGGCTGAGTCCAGGACCCATAATTATCTGGTGTGTGAGATGACATATCAGTAATCCTTTGAAGTATCCCATTTTAGAGTTGAGGAGACTGAAGGAGATTAAATGCCTTGCCCCTACCCGAACCGGTAAGAGGTCTGTTGGGATTTGAATCTTGGACTTTCTGATGTCAAGTCCAGGAGCCTAACCACTACACTGTGTTGCCTCTTAAGACCACACCTTAACCTTGGCTGAGCTGTCCTTCCTGTTGTCTGTAGAACAAGCACCACCAGTGCATGTGCAGCTGAGTTTCCAGAGTTGGAGGGAAGCGTTTTGGGAGCTGTTAATATTGTTATTTGTGCATCCTCTTTTCTGAGGTCACCACAAAGCTTGAATGGGGACACAGGATGATTTCTTCACTTACCTCATTTACCTTCATAAACCTGACTTGAATGAAGAGGGCTGAGCGTAAACAGAGGGAGCTTTCTTCTTATTTGAGTTCTTGGGGGAATGTTAGTTCTAACTTGCTGACCCTGGAAGAGAGAATTGAGAGTTCTGTGCATTTTTATAGCAGCACTCGGCAAGACTTGGTTACAGATCTGCCAAAGACGTCTTGTTTGATTGTTCAGAGGAGTCCGACTCTTTGTGACCCCATGGGCCATGGCCCTCCCAATCTTTCTCTCCATCTCATCTTCTGTCATCCCCTTTTCCTTTCCCAGCATGAGAGTCTTTTCCATTGAGTCGCATTCTCTCACCATGTAGCCAAAGTATTTAAGCTTTAGCTTTTGTATTTTCATTGAGTAGACTGAATTAATTTATTTTTAAGTATTGATTCATTTGATCTTTCTGTCCAAGGACCTCTCAAATGCCAAAGACTACTTGTGGCTTGTCATGTCTGTTCAGAATACTTTTGAAGTTTGTAAGATGGGACAACATTCACTTCATTAGTTCAATTTGAGAAGCATATTTTATTCAGGCTAAAACAGGTTATTTTTACCTACAACCTTTAGAATGGAAAATTGTCTTCTGTAGCCTTATTTCCTCAATAAAAGAAAAAAAAATTAGGACAGGAGTCTGCAGTGGAAATCTTTAGAATTGTTTATATTCGCC
This sequence comes from Potorous gilbertii, assembly GCA_028658325.1. Classification (NCBI taxonomy): domain Eukaryota; kingdom Metazoa; phylum Chordata; class Mammalia; order Diprotodontia; family Potoroidae; genus Potorous; species Potorous gilbertii. The sequence continues at coordinate 41,073,084 of CM053772.1, read as the reverse complement.
TTCAGGCAGGATAAGATAAGGGAACAAAACTAGGTAATTAAAAAAAAATCTATTACGTTAAATTGGCACAGCTTCCTGTTGATTTCACTTTTGAGCTGAGGAATTGACGTCTATTCTTATAATAAGACCAATATGTCTGTCGGGGGAGGTCTTTTTTTCTTCCCCCTCCTTTAAATCCTTCTTTGGTTTGTTTTTAAACTAATTTATAAGCTTTTATATTATGGATAATCTTTTCCCATTTTTTCCCACAGGACAAGTGGGGAAGGAGAGATCAAGCTAATGCAAGAGAAACCTGAGTTTCTAAGGACTGAGGAGTTTTATAAACACCTGAAGCAATTGTAGGCCTAGTATTTTATGCTGGGGCCTCATTATAACACTATTTGTATTATAACACTTTCCATGAAGACCTCTAGCACTGGGGATCTGCTGCCTCTAGAGGAGGTCCATTATACTTGGTGCCATTTCTAGCTATTAGCAAGCTTATTTTTAAATCGTGGTTAAATCTGCTCCTTTGCCTTATCTACCCAGTGGTCTTCTAAATGCTCTATAGCTATGTAAATATTAAATTAGGGGATAGTGTTCCACTAAAGTACTTGCTTGTACTTGGCATTGATAAATTTCTCACTGTGACAGGTCATGTTAGATTAAGATTCTAATGTTGGCTCTAGTAACATCTATTTCCTAAAGATCCCAGAATGTCTTACATACAGATGTTTTGGAAAGCTGAAATATATGGAGTAGATGAACCCCAAAATCATATACTTAGAGTCAGTAGAATACTTCTCGGATTTTTCTGTTTCCTTTGCAGAATTATTAATGATGTCTCTCCCCTCAACTTCTTCTTTCTACTTAATCTTTCCTCTTAATTTTCCTGAGTTTCTATCCAGGGTATCATTGTTTTTACAGTAACCTAGGTTCACAACTTAGAAGTGATATGCATCTCTTCACTCACTAAACCCATGAGTCCAATCAGTTGCTAAGTCTTGTCAATGTATTTCCTAAATAGATCATTCATACCAAAACATTCCAGTTCAGACTCTTATCATTTTTCACCTTACTCTTGCTATCACCTCCCTAGTGGTCCTCCCTGCATCCAGGTTCTCCCTTCTCTGGGTCATCTGTCACATTCCTTCCAAACTGGTATTTCCAGTTAACCATGGGGTTAAGAAATCTCTGCTTAAGAAATTTCTTGGCTTCTCATTGCTTCTAGGATCAAATATAAACTCCAGTCTTTGATATTTAAAACCCTTCACAAATCTCTTTCTCCCCCTCCCTTCCCACCTCTCCTTCCCTCCCTCCCTATCTCTCCTTCCCTCCCCCCTTCCCATCTCTCTCTCCCTCCCATACTTCCCTATTTGCTGTTTGTTGAACATTATCTGTTTCCTACATACGTCTCCTACCTCTGCCTCTATGTACTTAGTCTGTTCCCCCATGTTGGGAATCCTCTCCCTCCTTGCCTTGCCTCTTAAGGCCTTCACTTTCTCAAAAGCTCAGCTTAGATGCTACGTCCTTTAAAAAACCTTTCCTGATGTCTTACCCCCTCCTCCCAAAACATTTGTTATTTTATTTTGTTCCCCTTCTATTTAGTCATCTGTGAACATGCTGGGTGCTCCTCCGCAGAAAGGAAGCACCCTGAGGGTAGGAATTGTTTTTATTTTTATTTTGGTATTTCCATGTCCCAGCATAGTGCCTGGTAAATTGGCATTTAATAAAGGCTTTCGATTAATTGATTGTTTGCTGAGTAAGTAGAAGTAGAAAATTGAACTCTTAACACCTAGTTTATTCCACAAACAAGTTTCCTGCTTTGATTATATCCTTTTAATGTTAATCAATGAGTGTTTTTTGTGTCCTTTGTCCACTTCCTCACCCTGCCTCCCAATCTCTTCTACCCCCAGCTTGCTGAGCAGTAACATTAGGGGATTGAACTAGTTTCAATAAAGTTCCTTCCTAATTAGGAAGTTTCCAATAATTTAGTTCAACATAGCGTTTATTACTTTTTGTGACTCCTTCATTACCCTACGAGATTTTCCATTCGAAATGACTTAGGGACACAGAAATAAAATTGTTTTACTTCTAAGAATATTTTTGAGGAGAAACCTATATCATTTCAATGGAAGGGCACATTTTGTAAGGATTGAGCAAAAAAAAATAATAGAAAATAAAGGCATTGGTAAAAAAATTGCCTTTTCTAATGTCACATTTTTTTGTGTATTGATCTCTTTGGAATAATTCTTATTGATTCTCGTTTCAGTGCTTTTATAGAAAATAGGAATACTTGGAAACATGAATGTATTTCTCTAGGAAGTATTGATATTAAGAGAGTGGCTGAGATAACTTTCAAGGACAGTTGTTTTTCTGATTTGTGGAGTTGAAGATGATATTACTAATCCAAGGAAAGACATTTTATTCTTATTCATAGGGTCATAGAGATAGAGCTGGAAGCTTTTGATTCCATGGTTGAGGAAACTGAGGCCTAAAGAAGTTCAGGGACTTAAAAGCTCCACAGTCAGGCATTCTGATGATAAATCCAGTCTTCTTTCTCCTGCACAGTGAAGTGGCAGCACAACATTTCCCCTCTTTTTTTCTCTCTTCCAGATGGCCCACATCCCTGCGGGTGTGTTTACGATGGGCACAGACGATCCTCAAATAAAGCAGGATGGGGAAGGACCTGCCAGAAGGGTCAGAATTAATTCCTTTTACATGGATTTGTATGAAGTCAGTAATGCTGAATTTGAGAAATTTGTGAATTCCACGGGTTATGTCACAGAGGTGGGTACCTACTTCCTTTAAAGCCTCTTTTAAAGTGCCTTGGTTCTTTGGAGTGGGAAAACCAGACAATGGGACGGCCAGCATCCAGCAATCTTGAGCTGTTTCTGAACCAGTTGAGATTGGATAAAACAAAGATATTTTTTCCTTCAGAAGAATGAAGGGCTGAGAGGCTCAGTTTGATGCTATATCTAGACCTGATAACATCTCTGGTGTCCAGATGCACATTGTAAAGCTTGAGTAGTTGCTTTTCAGTTATGAGTTCTAGTCACAATGCTTTGGCAATTCTGTTAATTTTCATAATACTGCTGACAGTAATCATAGCTCACTTTAGAGTTTTCCACAGCACTTTCCTCACAAAATGATATCACAAATATTATTCCATCATCTTTTTTAATAGCTAGGAAGCTTTGGCTCATGCTTACATCTTAGTTGCCTGAAGTCAGTCAGATAGAAAGTGTTAGAACTGGGACTTAACCTAGGTTGACTTTAAATCTGGCATTCTTTCTCCCCCACCTCCTTTTTAAAAATTAATGCCCCTCTCTTTTTAATGTCAGTTACTTCCTGATACACTTTTTCCCTTCTTTCCTGTCAACTAGTTGGCACAATAGATAGAGTTCTGGACTTGGAAACGGGAAGACCTGAGTTCAAAACCAGTTTCAGATATTTACTGGTTGTGGGACTTTGCACAAGTCACTTCCCTGTTGTTTGCCTCGGTTTCCTTAGCTGTGAAATAGGGATATTAATAATAACAGTACCTACCTGCTAGGGTTGTTATGCAGATCACATGGGATAATATTTGTAAGTGCTTAGCATGGTGCCTGGCACATAGTAGGTGCTTAAATAAATGCTTCCTTCCTTCCTTCTACTTTTTTGACTACACTTTTCTGATTCCTTGTTTCCTTCCCCCGCCTTAAATATAGATATTCCTCAAGGTTTTGTCCTAGGCTGCCTTCTCTCCTTTCTCTTTCCATTTTCATCTCATCTATCCCTATGGTTTAAATTATCACCTTTGTGTGGATGATTTGCATATCTCTGTCTGACCAACCTTCTTCCATCATGATTCCATCTGTATAGTTAGTTCCACCAGGAAGGTTTGCCCACAGCTCAGAGACTGTTATATCTATATGTGGTGGGGAGTGGGGGGACGACAATGCTTTCTATTCCCTGTTATCCTACAGATAGAATAATATTATGTCTTCAAAGTAGTGTTTTTGGGGCTTCTTGGAAGGTTTTTTTGTCATCAGAAGTGGTGTGTTTGCCAGCTCATCAAGCCTTTATTAAGCACTGTGCAGTGCACTTTGTTAGGAGGCATTCAGTCTGTTCAGTCTTTGAATTCACCAAACAGATGTTCAAGGATTGTCTTGATCTGTTTCTGTCATCTGGGTAGGTACTTTCCAGTGGTTCTTCTGAGGAAATGTAAGGAAGCATAAACTTTTTATTTTAAAATGTGTTATGCTATTAACTCTTTAGAACACATCTCTCTGTAAGGTAAGCAAGCAGAGTTTTCATTTTACTAATTAGGAAATGAAGGCTCAATGGATGGTCAAAGATTGCATAACTAACTCATAGTAAAACTGGAACTTGAGCCCCTTGAGTCCAGGTGTAGGCTTCTCCATAATTGTTTTGATGGTTGTGAAGAAACTACCAATGTGTTGTAGCTACTTAAAATGTCTATTTTTCTCCTTCATTCTAGGCTGAGAAATTTGGTGATTCCTTTGTCTTCGATAGCATGTTGAGTGATCAGGTGAAGAAGGACATCCATCAGGCAGTAAGAGATGTTTAATTACACTGGGTCCTGTGGCTAATCTAATGACAATTGTGGGAGGGGAGATGAGGGAGGGGGTGTTGATACAAAATGATGTTCCTGATTAATGAGCCCTGGGTCAGTGCAAGTGAAATTTAACTAAAAATAAATGGATCGAGTCCTACATTGAACTGAGTATTGTAAGACCCTATGGTAGAGGATAAAGAGTATATGACGGGGTTGGGTCTGGCTCTGCCACTCACTCACATGTCGTCTTGGAAAGTTGAGATACCAGCTTGGCCTGCCTGTCTCGCAGAGTGGTTGTGAGGAGAACTTCAGTAAACTGTAAACCACTATGCAAATCTACATGATTATAATTGTTGATATCATTTGGATTCATTTGTTCACATGAGCAATGCATAATCGCACTTAACAGGCCAATGATTGAGCTTCACTGACTACTATCCAAGGTCCTGAGAGTTTTCTTTCTGCTTATGATTCTGAGTTTAGAGTAGAGGATTCAGACTCTGCTGTAGAGAGTTACGTCATGTTCCAGTTTTTTCCCCCTTATCATTTCTAACTTTTGGAGAAAAATCTTGTGAGACCTGGATTGTTGCTTTATTCCCCTGCCCCCTTCTCCTCAGCCAGTTATTTTTGTCCCTGGTGGTTTTAAAGATTTTTTTCTTGTTTTTGTACATTAGAAGTTTGTTGGTAAATATGAGCAGTTCTTGAGATTGTGAAAAATCTTTCCAAAATTTCTTATGTGATTCATTAAGATACACCAATCAAATTCTTTTCTTCTTTGGTAATTATGGGATTTCAGTAATAGAGATTTTCTTTCCTGCACCCTCCAAGCCGTCTCTTGTGTGTTCATTACATCCCAGGCTTTATCCAGTTGAGCTCTTTTCTGAGCTTGGTATTTAATTTCAGCCTAGTAGCTGCTCTTGTATTGTATTAATCTTGTGTTTATTGTATTCATTGGGATTTTCAGATTTCTCTCTGCTTGTTTCCCTTTTGCTGAATTTTTTTTCATCTTCTGCCACATTTTCCACTGTCTGTCCAGTTCTGCCTTGAATTTTTTGGTGTGTTTTATTTTGCCTTAAAGCATTTAATGAGTATTGCTCTTATCTGATTCAGCTTCTGATACTGCTGTTTTCCTACGATCCTCTTTCTCCATAATATTTTTAATTGCATCAGAAGCCTTCTTTAGTTTACTCATTAGCTTTTTGGTGAGTTGTTGTTTTCTAGTGGGATTTTCTATCAGATGTTATTTTTCATGGGGATTCTGATAACTCAGGCTCCCTTGCCTTCTAAGCACCAATGTCTGACTGATTTTGGATGATTTTTTTGGGGGGGGGTCGGATTTTATTTTTGTTTACAGTCTAGTAGGTTTCTTAGAAAGTGGGATGCTTAGTGACAAAAGTAGGAGTCAAGGTACAGAATTTGAGAAGGATAAGGAGCCGAAAAAGGAGACAGAAGGAATTGAAGGGGCAGAGGAACAGAATGAGTTGTGATTCAGTTGCCTTTCAAAGTAGAAGAATATAATCCTTATCTTTGTTTTTTAACCAGTGTTTGTTTGAGTCCTGTAAGAAGTGAATATTTATTCATGTTACTGTGCCCCTCCTTTAGGACCTGTTGTGCCAAAAAAAAGTGCAGTCTTCCAAGCTAATGTTTCTTTTCTGCTCAGAACAGTGTAGTGAGATATTAACCATTGTTAAAATGGATGGAAGGGTGACATGGAGTCTTCAGACTGTTTCTAGGAAACTGGAAAATTTTATAGATGTGCTTCCTCCATGACAATTTTTTTTTTGCAATATTTATAGATAAGAATTGGCTCCCCCTTTACGAGTTTGTGTTTGTAAGTCAGCTTGCACCATAAATACTTACATATTTGTGGTTTATTTCAGGAGCTAGACATCAGTCAGAGCTGGTTATTTTATGCAGTTTCAACTCAGCATCAGGTAATATTAATTGAAGATACTAGGCTTAGACTGGTAGGCATTTGCAGTTATTATTGCAGTTTGTATTTGCAGATATGGCACAAAGCTCCATTAGATGGAAGGGGAGATTATCACTAGGTTCCCGAATGTGCCCAGTGAGTAAACAGTGAAGTCTCTGTGTTCATAACTAGGACAAGGACAAGTAGCTCTTACTGGATTATGGTATTGATCACTCACTTAAATGGTTCCTAATGGAAAAGCAAATGTTTTAAGTGTATTTGGAAAGGGCTGAAGCTAATAAAAGAATCTGTTTCACTGACGTTTGTGGCCAGTTGATTTTCCCACCATGTTGTTTATTAGGTCCTAAAGGCAGGGGATGAGGAGGAGAAGGATTTAAGATTTAAGTTTGTTTGTTTTTTGTTTATAGAACAACTGGCATTCACTGCAGACTTGTGGTTCCAAAAATCATCTGTTTTCATATTCAGGATATTAGCTAAAAAATGCTTGTTCTCGATTCTTTTGTTGTTTGTTACTTTGAGGCAAAGGCAATGGTCTTAGCTGAAGTAGAGATTGATAAGAGGTGGGATTGGGACCAGGCATTTGTATTGTTTGATCTTGGGTGGCTTTCTGCCTCTGGGAAGGATAATTTGAGGAGATTGTTCTTTGCTTTGGTTTTAGTAAAGTGTATTATTAGCATATCTTATAAATCTCTGGCAGGAGGAATAAATGTGGGGTAGGTATACAAGAAGATGTGGGTGTTCTGACTGTTGGCAGGCTTCCCAAGTGATCAGTGATTAGCTCCTTGCTTGTGGTTTGGCCTTGTCCAGCTTGTTAACAATTTAGAAAAGCAAATTTCTGAAAAAGTTGTCTCTTGATTAAAGAAGGTGGAATTCTGTTCTGCGATTTTTCTCTGTGATCAAATGAAGAGACTTGTTGGTCTTATCCCACATATAGCAAGACATCAAGATTATAAAGAAGCCATGAGTGAAAGAGATCCCAGGACAAAGCCATCTTTGTCAAAGAAAGGGTGAGGATTTTGTTGTTTAGACGATGCTGGGGAAGAGTTAAGGTGAGATGTCAATGTGCCTTGGTCATGTCTTAAACAAAAATGAGTGAATTCTGTATAGCCTGGGTTAAGAACTGTTAAGTGCTAGGGATTTGATTCAGTTATATAAAAGAGCACAAACTGTAGCAAGAGCTGCCGTAAGGCCCAACAAAAATCTACTTTCTCTCCAAAAAATGATATAAAAAATTTCAAGGTTTTAGAAATCTAAGTAAGGTTTAGCTGTACAGTAATGCAGGACAGAGTAAGTTTCCAGAATAGTACAAATAGATTAAAATAAGTCCAAACAGATGCCAGACAGAATCAGTCAGCTTTGTATTGGATGCTACCTTATTCACTTTTTTCTTAGTTCAACAAACAGCCTGCTAACAGTCCCATTTAGCTTTGGGGAGGGGAAGTCCTCTGTGCCATCACTAAGTATTTTTCTCCCTGAATCAGCAGCTGCGTCTTACGGATTGGTTTCTCTTGCACCTTCTTTATTTCTCCACACTGCCGTCAGCTTCTCTTTCTGGCCTCCAAGAAAACTGACTTAAATTCACCTTTTTGCTTTACTGAGAGCTTTAGCAGTATCTAGGTGGCCCAGTGGGCAGAGCAGTGCACCTGCAGTCAGGAAAACCTGAGTTCAGATGTGGCCATTCGCTTGCTGTATGACCCTGGGCAAGTTGTTTTAACGTCCCTTTCAGTTTTCTCATATGTAAAATGGAGACAATGATGATGCGTACTTCCTGGGATTGTTATGAGGATAAAATGAGATAGTATTTGTAAAGTGTTTTGCAAACCTTAAGATGCTGTCTAAATGCTAGCTATTGTTATTTGGTATTTCTGCACTCAGCTTTGTATCAACTGCCATTTGTGTTTTGATTGGATTGAGTATTTTTATGGAGAAGCTTCTCTCACTGCAGCAGTGGATGGTGCATGTGTCTTTGGACCCAGAGTGACTGTTTGGACTTACTTTGTTTTGATGCACCAGCACACACCCATATCTATACCTGTTACCTGCACCCACTGGCTCTTCACATGGGAATGTGATATCCTTAGCAGTGAGATAGACTGTCCTTTCCTCCTAATGTGTGAATGAGTTTGCTCTGGTACTTGTGTGGTCTCCTTGGTGACCAAGGTCATACATTTACAGACTGACCAAGGTTAGGAGTATGATTCGTTAAACAAAATGAAAACTCTATAGAGGGTTTGAATCCATGAACTTGACCTCCAAAGTATCCTGTACTTTGGGTTTAATTGTTCATTTTTTTCCAAAAGTGCAGTGATATCCAAGAAGAATTTTGCTGTGCTTTGCGTAGTATAGCTGTGCTTTTATGGAAATTTGATATAAAATAATACAGCTGGTTTACTGGGGGCAGTTATTTATCAGAGGACCTCTCTTATGACATTAAAATATTCATGGCCCCTCACTTTCAGCTTTGGGAATTTCCTGACCTGTGCTTCTGTTTGTAATAGTACTTCCTTCAGGATAGAAATCCCATCCCTCCCCAACTCTTTTTCCTTTTGCAAATTGTCTTTTCTCCATTAGATGATAAATTCTTTGAACACCAAGATTGTCTTTTTCTTTCTAATTTTCTTTGCCCCTGGAGCTTAGCGCAGTGCCTGGCACAGAGTAGGTGTTAATGAATGTTTATTGACCACCGAATCGCTGGTCTAGATGGTCTATGTTCCATCTCCCATCCCTGGGCCTTTGTATTGGCTGCCGCTGTTGGCTTGAAATGCTCTTCCTCATCCCTCTTAGACTCTCTGGCTTCCTTCCAGACTCAAGCATCTCCTTCTGCTGGTGCTTTCCCATATTTCCCTAGAGGCTAGGAGCTTCTCTAAGATTAGCTTCCATTTAATCTGTGCATGTCTTAGACTTTCTTATTTTCGTATATGTTGTCTTCCCTTTTAGATTATTCTAAGTTCCTTGAGGGCAGAAACTTTTCGCTCCTTTTTTGTGTCCCTAGTGCTTGGTGCTTATTGTTTTATGCATGTTTCCAAAGTCTACTTTTTAGTGTTTGGGAATAGAAACCACCTGAAGCTTACTTGGAGCCCGGATGAGGAAGTAAAAACAGAGTCAAGCCCAGGAAACAAGACTAGGATCCTATTGTGCTGGATAATAATGGAGAGAATGTTAGAGGTGGAGTCAGGAGAGGTCCGTGTGACCCTGGACAAGTCACTTAACTTCTCTGTGCCTTAGGTTCTTTGTCTGTAAAATGGGACTAAAAATGACACTCACCTCCAGGGGTTGCTGTGAGGATAAAATCTGATGATATTTGTAAAGTGCTTTGTCAACTTTAAATGCTAGAATAGAGCCATCTGTTGGGGAGACAACACCTGTACGACCTGCCCCCTAGAAGCAAGATTATAAGGTTTCAGGCAGAGGGAATGTCCAGCTTTTTGCAAACTTTAACGTACTACGTGTTGTTAGTGTAACTTATGCTCATCTTTTTATTTTTAAAAATACAGTTTATTGATATATTTTGAAATTTTATCACCTACATTTCCCCCATATTCCCTTCCCTTCAGTCATCTGTTATAACAGAGGATTTTTTTTTTAAAGAAAACACCCTGTTCAATTAAACAGTACATTGAACCAATTGGATTCTGTGTGCACAGTTGTACCCTTGTGGATCTCCTTCCCCCTTTTGCTCTGCAGAGGAGTGGAGATGTCTTCTGCCTCTTCTGTAAGGCCAACCTTGTTCTATGTAGTTCTGTGACATTTCTTGGTGCTTATTTTGTGATGGTTCTTTCCTTTGACAATGTTTTAGTCATTATGTATGCTGCTTTCTGGCCTCCATTTCTTTCACTGGGCATTATTAGATCATGCTTCTCTGTATTCATTCTGGTTGTCATTTCTTACATTATAATAATATTCCATTGTATTCGTGTGCCACAGTTTATCCACCCTCAATCAATGGACATGGATTTTATCTCTAGTTCTTTGCTGCCATGAAGAGAGCTACTGTAAATATTTTGCCATCCTTGGAACCTTTCTTTTTGTCAGTGACCAGAGGAGTCTCTGGGTCAAAGGATATGGACATTTTTGTCACTTGATTTGCATAATTTCAAATTGCTTTCCAGAATGGCTGTACAAAGCTTCTCTCCTGCTGTTTTTCGTTGATATTTAATGTTCTGTAAACTCCTGCACAGGTTAGTAACTTGAAGATCTTTCTCAGGCTTCTTGCCAGTTTGGAATAGTAAACACTGACATGTCTTGGATTTTGCCCTGTGGATTGTTTTTTCTTTCTTGCCGATGATCTGTGAGTTCTTTTGGTTGGTGCTTTGTGCCTGTTCAGAAGTTAGAGCAGTTTTCTCATATTCCTTCCTGAATAAGGTGTTCCGTTGTTTGTAGTTGTTATGTTTTCAGGGAGATTCATGACCCTTCTAAAGCCTTCTCTGTGCATCCTGCCTTCAGCACCAGTAACTTGTATTTCAATAGAAACCATGATTTTTTGAGCATTTTTATTGTTTGCTTTTTCCAGATTATTCTCTTCATTATACTTGTATTCAAAATACATGGTTTTTTCTTTCACTTCTTTGGATGGCCTTGATACTTTTGATTCAAGCTTTCTCCTTTGCTACTTCTGATTTATAGGTCATAATCTCTGATATTGGTTCCCTCCTAGCTGGACCTCATTTTTTCATTTACCTTTTGAAACATTCTGGAGATCTTTCATGCACTTTGATATTTTACCAAATTCTGTGTTTCATCAAGCATTGGTTTAATATTTTTTTATGATGATCTTTATTCAGAGAAACTTGTAATTTTTTTTATGATTTAGTACTCAGTCTTCCTTCTACTTTTAGCATCCTCTATTAATTTATCTGTGTGTGCTCTAAGTTTTTAATTGAATTTTCATCCTTTTGAAATATTTGGTTTTAGTCATTTAAAAATACATATATCAGTGTATATTACGCACATATATATCGATGTATGTCTATATATGTTTGTGTCTATAACTGAAGTAGCTTTTCAGTCCATTACTAGGAAAATACCCATAATTTTCAAAGGAAAAATCAGCTACTAAGCGATAGGGAGGGATTTATGCGTGTATGTATCTCTAGTTGTGTCTGTGTCTATCTCAGCTTCCTACCACATTGAGAAATTGTGAGAGGCCTTGTCATTGCCTTAAAAACCTTCTGGGTAAACAGCTGGATTTAAGTCCTCTTTTATGTAGGCCTAGTGTTGCCTCTCTTACCGCGTACTCCAATTCCATCTCTTGTTCTCTCATTCTTTCCTTTAATAGCTGGGTTGAATCAGCTTTAGCAACCTTTTTCAAGGTTTTTGGAGGTTGGGAGATGTGTGTTCTTAGCTCTCTCTGTAGCCTTTGGGGTAATCTAACCTAGAGGCCAACTTCATTGGGAGGAAACCTGATTATCCTCCCTTCCCCTCCCCCAGGTTCCCTGGCAGAATCAATGTTGATTGCTCATTGCAGTTGGAGTGGGCATCATCAGCCTGTGTGGGTCCCAAAGTACAGAGTTGAAGGTGGGATTGCTAGCACATAGAGGCTGGTGGGGAAGAGGTATTGAGGGAGTGTGATTAGTATTTGTTTAATTCCTAAGATCGTTACCTTATTGAGCTGCTTGCTTTCTTGTCCTGTGGATTCAGCTTTTATTACTCCATTTCTGGTACATGATTCCTTTTTTTTTTTTTTTGAGTTAGTAGATAATAAAGAAAGTTTCTAGTCCTCCCTCGCTTGTTGGTCTCACAACTATGTTCACAAAGATAAAATGCTTTTGTTGATTAAGAGTATTAGGATGTAAGCTTATCTTCTACAGGCTCACTGAAAGCCTCCTTGGTACAATTCCCAGTAGTATATTGGCTAACAGGGATGATAAGTGCCTTATATTTTTCTCATTTGATTTTGATCCTTTTTTACTAGGCTTCTGTATTTTCAAAGCTTTTTTCTCTGTAGCTTGGAGGTTATGAATAATAGGTATGGTGACATCTATTAAAAATATTGTTCTTTGATTTTTACGGGTCAGTATTTTATTTGGGCAATCATGGGCAGTAGTTCAGTCAGTAATAAACATGATCTAGTTCCAGTACAGTTTATCAATCAGATTGATTTGTTTCTGAAGGCTGTCTTTGTAGTATGAGGATTTGTCATCTCTTAGTTGAGAAAAATAGTGATGTTTGATGTATAATTCTAGCCCCCAAGACTTGTATTGCTTGTTATTTTAGAGGTGCCAAATCTTTATAGCTTTAAATACTGTGTTGCACCGTTAACGCTGTGTCCTTGCGTAGTCTGCATTGTTTGGATTCATCAAAGAGAATTGTACTGTAATTTCTGATAGCAAAGAGTTGGTCCTGAATTGCCGTCATTAAACTCTTGTTTCCATAGACTGTTTCTGCAGGACTCAGGCATTTTTTCAGTGCTTCTGTGTTAACATACTTGGCTGAGTTCACCTAGATGTTGCTCATGTAAGGCCTTCGATCTCATTCTTGGTTCTTGATCATTTTGTAGGCTTCTTCTGGAGGTAAAGCACTTTTACTTATATTTGACAGTCACAGAGGCGTGCAGTGGTTATCAGTCTTTACTATTGTTTGGTAAAACAGTTTGCCTGTGCTAAAAGTATTTCTGCAGTTATGACTTGTTTATCCTGTGTTTTAATGATTTCTTTCTCCTCATTACCAAGAAAGTGTCTAAGTTTCTGTAGTTCCCTTGGGGTTGGTCCTGTGTTTCATTAATATTGTACAATTATTAGGGTGCTTTCTAAATCTATCAGTTGAATTTACAGTACTGAAAGCGTAAGTTAAGACTGATATGTGTAAGTTTTAATTGTTTACTTCCCATTTAGCTTTGGCATTTTGATACCATCAAAGAAAGAGGAGCTGTTGAACATGTTTTGCTTTTTGCTGGTGTCATATAGCTTGATGTTGCCATATGTACTTAAGATAATTAATAAGAGTTCTGGGTTCAGCATTCTCTTTAATTTGGAGGCAATAGTTTTGTGCAGAAGAGATAATGCATTTAAGGAAAGGAAGAACCATAATGAATTTTCTATCTTCCTGAAAAGTGCCATGTTTTCTTTCAGTTGCATTTTGTTGTTGTATTTGTGCTATGTTGTAAGTAGAGAATGGTTTTCTATGTAGATATCAGTTGTTCTAGTGTTACCACTCTGCTTAGATCAATTACATGAATAAATCATGGATATGGAACTGAATCAGTGACTTTGGAGTAATCAGCAAAGATAATAGAAATTTATGAAATTATGTCAATAATTAATTGATGGTAGGGATAGAATTCATTTAGTTGAGAAAAGTGCTATCAGGTTTATATCCGAGAAAAAGATGGTAAAATGCTTTGCGAGTAAGTATACATTACTGTGAAGCTTTTGAGCCAGTAATTATGTGTCTAATCCAGTTCTTTCTTTCCAGTTTTTCAGAAGAGCACTACCTTTTCTGTCTTCTAATGAATTCCAGTGGCCTTGCCTGGTTTTAATTATTGGTTATAGGATGTGTAGCATCTCTCAGTTGTCTGTTTTGTGGCAAGTTTGTGTTATTTGACATTATAAAGGTTAAAAATATTGATCTAATTGACAAGGTTTTTATTCACACATGAAACTAAAGGGATTGTGAAGGCATCATCTTTGATAATTTCTTGAAAGATGCTATCTAGGCTCTTATTTTTTTTTTTGATCATGGCTTTTAGGTAGTCCAATTATTCTCAGATTTTCTCTCCTGAATTTATTTTCCAAGTCATTTGTTTTTCCAGTGACATAATTCATATTTTCTTTTCTTTTTTCAATTTTGTTTTATTGTTTCTTGATGTTTCATAAGGTGATTAGCTTCCACTCATTCCTTTTGAATTTATTTTCTTCATTGAATTTTTGGACCTCCTTTTCCATTTGACCAATTCTGCATTTTAAGGCATTCTTCTTTTCACTGAATTTTTTATGCTTCTTTTACCAATTGATCTAGTCTGCTTTTTAAGGTGTTATTTTCTTCAGTATATTTCTTTGTGCTTCTTTTAACAAGCTATTTCTTGTAATAATAGGAGTTAAAGATCTTCCCACCCATTAATAGGCCTCAGGTTGGGCCCATTAAGGGGTATTGGCTTGTTTAGTAGGAAGGCCACACCTTTTGTTAATTGTTAATGAGGCACTGGATCTAGTGTTGGGATGCCCTGCAGCTCTGAAAAGTGTATATAAACTGAGGTGAGGTTTTGCTTTGGTGGCTTACTCTTTGGAAGAAGGTTCATGTGCCAGGTGAGACTCTCTCTGCATTCCCCCACTTTGAAAACCCCCTTGTGGGTACTTCTGTCTCTGCTAACTGTGTATGTGTGTAATGGTCTGACAGTTGGATCTGTCCGTTGATCTGTGAGGCCTGTATTGCTTATGGTCAGACAGAAGCCCTGTTGACCTTTATTTCTCTGCTTGTATTTTCTCTGTTAGTGTATGTGATTAAAGAAGATTATAGAAAAGCAGGTCTAAGAACCTGTGCTGGCAGTCCCTCCTGGATGTGTCAGGGTACTTGCTGTCACAACTCTTTTTTTTGTGATTTTCCTGTATTGTCTGGTTTCTCATCCTGATTTTTCTTCTCTCTCTCACGTGATTTTTAAGATTCTTTTTTGAGCTCTTCCATGGCCTGAGACCAATTCATATTTTTCTTGGAGGCTTTGTATGCAGCAATTTTGACTTTGTGGTGTTCTTCTGAGTTTTTATTTTGCTCTTCTCTTTCACTCTGCTCAGGATCTTTTCCTGCTTTTTGCTTATTTTTCTAGCCTGTTTCTTGACTTTTAACTCTGCTAAAGTTGGGCTCTGCTGCACTGTTCCAAGCTGCTTCAGGTTTTTTTGTGCAGCTGTGTTTAGAAATAATTCTGGAGACCTTTAAATTTTTGGTTCTTCAGAGGTGGTATGATCTAGAAAGGGGTGTGTTTGCTAGTCTCCTGGCCTATGCTCCGGTCTTACCACCCTGCAACTGTGAGCAGGGTCCTAGCACCCCTGTAGTGGCAAGCTCTGGTGTGCTAGTACTCCTCCTCACCCTGGGACTGAGAACTGGACTGCAACCCAGGACTGTGACTCAGATCCAAGTATGGGCAGTGCAATAGGTTTCTGCTCCTGGTGCCAGCAAAGGGACCCCAGTAATCTTCTTACCAGTTGTCTGACCCCCTTATCATCTGTGGACTGGAAGATCAGGAAACTGCCACTGCCACCACTGATTCAGTGACCCCCATGCCCAGCTGCAAGTTTTTTTGGGGTACAACCTGCACTGGAGTGTGTTTCTCTCTTACCCTGGTATAAAAGACCTTTCCTGCTGATCATCTAAGTTGTCTTGGGCTGAAAAATTGTTTCATGCCATTTTTTTTGTGGCTTCTGCTGCTCCAGAATTTAGGTATTTAAAGTTATTTGGAGGGGTTTTGGGGAGGGCTTAGGCAAGTCCTTGCCTTTTCTCTGCCACCTTGGTTCTACTTGCTCCTTAAATGGAGGTTTTGTCAATGTAGGATCAAACACAAATGAAGCATCCTGAAATTAGAATCCAAGTCAGAGGGAAAATGTCTTTTAATTATAGAAGTTCAGCTGACATTTCACGTTTTGCAAGTCTGTCACAGAATCAATTTCTTGGAGTTGGAAGGGACCTCTGAACTGACTGTGTGGTCCATACACAGCATTTTACAGAGGAAGAAGTTGAAGAATATCTTTGGGGAAAAATGAACAATATAAGGAAAAAGAGTAGAGGAGGGAGAGAATGACACCATTATGATAATGTTTGGACATTGTTAATATAATAAGAAATAGAAGAACAGTGATTTTGAGGCAGATGGAAAATGCTCACTTTTCTTTCAAGTGCTATGGGGATGTTGAGGAAAGAACACTGATTTTGGCATTGGAGGGTCTGGATGCAAATCCTGCTCCTTGGATTTCTTCTTCTCTTCCTCCTCCTTCTCCAATTACATGTAAACATTTTGAACATTTTTTTTTTAATTTTGACTTCCAAATTCTCTCCCTCCCTCAATTTCCTCCCCCGTCCATGAAATGGCTAGCAATTTGATATAGGTTATACATGTGCAGTCATGCAAAGCATATTTCCCTATTAGTCATGGTATAGAAGAAAACACAGACCAAGAAAAAAAAAACTGAGGGAAAGAAATAAAGTAAAAAATAGTATGCTTTGACCTCTATTCAGACTTCATTAGTTCTTTCTCTGGAGTTGTATAGCATTTTTCATCATAAGCCTTTTGGAATTATCTTAGGTCATTGCAGAGCTGAGAATAGCTAAGTAATTCACAGTTGATCCTCATATAACGTTGCTGTTACAATGTATCGCATTCTCTTGTTTTGTTCACTCCACTTTGCATCCCTTCATGTAAGTCTTTGCAGGTTTTTCTGAAATCATCCTGCTTCCCATTTCTTTATAATACAATAGTATTCCATTATAATCATATACCACAACTTATTCAGTTATTCTCCAGTTGATGGATAGCCCCTCAATTTTGAACTTCTTAATGGATATGAATTTGGACGGATCACTCATCTTTCTTGGTTTCTCATCTGTAAAATGATGAGATTGAATCTGGTGGTCTTCAGGACCCCTGCCAGCTCCAGATCTGTGACTCAATGAAATTTAGGTCACAATCTCATATAACTTCAGTTTTCATTCTCTGTAAAATTACATTTGTAATGCTTCAGGACGTTGTTGTAAGAATCAAACAAGAAGTTGTCAAAAATACTTCTGTAGTGCTGCAGTTTTTTGAGTGGGGAATGGATTTAATTTCCTCTGTTATTTTTTGGGTATTTCATACCCAGTCACTATTTTAGGGTTCCTTGAATTCATTTGAAGCCCTTAAATGTTCTATGGCCCAATTTAGTTTGGAAAGCAGTATTCTATGTTGAAATGAATTCTTACAGATATAATTTTCATGGTCCTTTTAATGCTACCCAATACCCTACTGTGACTTAGACATTTTTAAAAATCCATTATACTCATCATCTGATGGAGTATCCGGTCTTGAAGAACTCCTGGACCTAGACCTGATGTGACCCTTCTCAGGTTGGAAATCCAGACTTTCTTTAGTAAGAGAAAACAAAGCTAGCTATCAGAGTTGCTAGGTTTGTGATAACTAAATTATTCAGGAAGGTATGTTTGGGTAGGAGTGAATGGATAAGATAAGGAGAGAACAGTTGTTAAACAGCTACCCTTTGTGTTTTTTGAAAAGAGGACTTGTCTGCCTGACCCCTAGGAATCAGTGTGCTCTAGAGGTTTTCGAAGCTGAGAGCCAAGTGTGGCAGGAGAAGAATGGCACACTTTTTTATCTGTTCCCAAATAAGACATCTAAGCAGAGGGGATCTATCTGTCTGAGGCATTGCCGGGGAGCTCGACCCCCGATGTTAGCTCTTGTTTGCTGCAGCCTATATATTTCCTCAGGGCACTGCCTTTGAGTCATTGGAGATCAAGCCTAAGTAAGATCAATTGCATGCATGATTCTTCCTGTCATTAAAATATTCTGAGACTTGTATCATAAAACTGCCCTATAGTAATGTAGAGGGGTCATTTGGGAGTTGGCAGATGAATTATGTGTGACCTACCTTAAGAAAACTGTATATAATGAGTCATAGAAGCTTAAAGCTAGAAGGAAATCCTATGTCATCTCTTCCAACACCTTCAGCTTTACAAGTAAGGAAATTAGTCTACAAAGGTTGTGACTTGACCACAGGCACATTTTATCAAAATTATTGGCAAAACTACAATTTGGACCCAAGTTTCCTCATTTCTAGTTCATTTAATCCAACCTTATTTAACAAATAAATAAACTGAGGACCATAAAGGTTAAATGACTTTTCCTGTTATCCCACAGCTGCTAAGATAGTGAGGTTTTTTTGGTTTGTTTTTATTACAGTGTGCTGCTTTAAATAAGTAAAGTAGGATTCTGATTTACAAAAGGTTTTGCCACATGTCATGCTGTATGTACCAAGTATACTCTGAATGACTATATCTAATGACTTAGATATAGAGTGACATCATAAATAAAAGGATTGAGGAAGAACTTGCCTCTCAGATCTATGGATAGGGAAAGAGTTCAAGACCACACACGAGAGAGGATCACAGGAAATAAGACAGACAATTTTGATTAGACATGAAATTAAAACATTTTTGCACAGGCAAACCAAATGTAAATTAATGTTATGGCTGGAACTCTGAACTGGTCCAGCCCTTCTGGGAAGCATTAGGAGCTATGCCCCAAAAGTTAATAAACTATTCTTACCTTTCCATCCAGTAGTAACAATATTAAGTCATACTCCAAAGAAATAAAAGAAAGGGGAAAGGACCCCGTAGGTACAAAAATGTTTATAACAACTTTTTTTGTTTTTAAAGTGCCAAAGAATAGGAAACTGAGTATGTATATATCAATTGAAGAATGACTGAATAAGTGAATACTATTGTTCTATAAGCAATGCTGAGGGAGATATTTTCTTAGAAACCTGGGAAGATTAGAACTGATGCAGAGTGAAGTGAACAGAACCAGGAGAAAAATTTGTACAGTAACAATAATGTTGTAAAGAGAAACAACTGTGGAAGACTTCAGGACTCTTATTGACACAGTAACCAACCACAGTTTGAGAGGATGCGTGATAAAACAGGCTACTCAGCATGTGACAGAGAGGCAGTGGACTCGTGCAGATTGGGCTGTATATGTTTTTTGGGATATCACACATGGGAGTATTTGACTTGTTTCGCTATGCATATTTGTAAAAAGCTTTTTGTTTTTCTTTCTCACTTGGGATGGAAGGGAGAGAAGGCTAATTTTTGTTGATTAAAAAAAATCTAATTTTTAAAAAAAGATCCTCAAAAAGTGCTACTGTAACTAGACTTTTTTGAATGCACTGTGAATATGATGTAATTAATTAAAAAAGAATATGCAGCTTTTCTGAAAACCATTGCTTGCATAAAGTAAGTTATAGTTGTAGTAAGATGGTCATGGTCTGCCAGGATCAATAAGCTGAAATGGAAGGAGTGTTTCCCTGGAAGCCAAAAGCCCTGGCCTCTAGTTCTGCCTCTGTTCTAGACCAGTGATCTTGAGCTCACAGGATTTAGAGGTAGAGGAGTCCTTAGCAAACATCTTGGACAATGACTTCATGTTACAGATGAGGAAACTGAGGGTCAGAATGATTTTGTAGTAATTGCTGGAGCTGGGATTTGAACTGAGCTCCTTTGACTGTCAATTCACTATCCTTGTTTTCTTTTTTCTTTTTTCCCATCAAAGTGCTTAGATTCTTTATTAATTCTCTCTTTTCTTTATTTTTCATTTCCACAATGATTTATTGACCAACTACCAAAAAAGGAGCTTTAGAAAATAACTGGTCCAACTTCATTTTAAAAATGAGGAAGATAAAGACCTGAAGAAAGGAAGTGATTTGCCATAGATCTCACAGTGCTTTTAATTTTAATGTATCTTTACCTCATGATTATTTCTTAACTCCCCATCACTTCTTTTTTTTATTAAATTATTTTATTTGTTTTCAGTGTTCTACGGTAACTTCTATATATCTTAGATTTTTTCTCCTACCTCCCCACTCCCTCCCTGAGACGGCATACAATTTTATATAGGTTATACACATACATTCCTATTATACATTTTCACCTTAGTCATGTTACATAGAAGAATTAAAGTGAATGGGAGAAATCATAAAACAAAACAAAACATAATACAAAAGAAAATGGTCTGCTTCATTCTGCGATCAAATTCCATAATTTTTTCTCTGGATGTGGAAGACATTTTGCCTCTAGAGTCCATTGGGAATTTTTTAAGTCTTTGCATTGCAATGATGTACTAAGTCTACCAGAAAAATTCTTCACACACTGTGTTGTTGCTGTGTACAAAGTTCTCCTGGTTCTGCTCCTTTCGCTCAGCATCGGATCATATAAGTCTTTCCAAGCCTCTCTGAAGTCTTCCTGTACATCATTTCTTATAGCACAATAGTATTCCATTACATTCATATACCACAATTTATTCAGACCTTCCCCAATTGATGGGCATCCCCTTGATTGCCAGGTTTTGACCACCACAAAGAGAGCTGCTATAAATATTTTTATACATGTGGGACCCTTTTCCATTTTTATGATCTCTTTGGGATACAGTCCTAGAAATGATATTTCTGGATCAAAGGGTATGTACATTTTTGTAGCCCTTTGGGCATAGTTTCAAATTTCTCTCCAGAATGGTTAGATCAGCTCACAGCTCCACCAACAATGAATTAGTGTTCCAACTCTCCCACATTTTCTCCAGCATTTATCATCTTCCTGTTTTGTCATGTTAGCTAATCTGATAAGTGTGATGTGGTACCTCAGAGTTGTTTTAATTTGCATCTCTCTAATCAATAATGCTTTAGAGCATTTTTTCATATGACTATAGATAGCTTTAATTTCTTCCTCTGAAAAGTGCCTGTTCATATCCTTTGACCATTTATCAATTGGGGAATGACTTGTGTTTTTGTACATTTGACATATATATATATTTAGAAATGAGGCCTTTATCGAGACACTAGTTGCAAAAATTCCCAGTTGTCTGCTTCCCTCCTAATCTTGGTTGCTTTGGGTTTGTTTGTGCAAAACCTTTTCAATTTAATGTAATGAAAATTATCCATTTTGCACTTCATAATATTTTGTTTAGTCAAAAATTTCTCCATTCTCCATAAATCTGATACTATTCCTTGCTCCCCTAGTTTATATTTATAGTATCAATCTTTATACCTAGATCGTGTACCTATTTGGACTTTATTCTTGTGTACAGTGTTAGGCATTGATCTATGCTCAGTTTCCACCACACTGTTATCCAGTTTTCCCAGCAATTTTTCTCAAACAGTGAGTTCTTATCCCAGAAGCTGGGGTCCTTGGGTTTATCAAACAATAGATTGCTGTATTCATTGACTACTGTGTCTTGATTACCTAACTTATTCCAGTGGTCTACCCCTCTGTTTCTTAGCCAGTACCAAGTGGTTTTGATGATTGCTGCTTTATAATACAATTTGAGATCTGGTAGGGCTAGGCCACCTTCCCTAGCATTTCTTTTCATTAGTTCCCTTGATATTCTGGACCTTTTGTTCTTGTTTTCTATCCTAGGCTGCCTGGCAACATTTTCATCATAAAGTTTGTATTTATTGTTTTCTCCTAGGGTTTAGCCTGACTCCATCTGGTGCCTTCCTGATCTGATGTTCTGACCCTGAGGTCTTATGTGTCAAGCTTGTAGCAGGACTAGGAAAGTATATTTAATACCTGAGTGACTTTCACTTGGGAGCTCTCCCTTCTTTGTTTTGTCTTTGCTCTGGCAAGCTCTCCCTTTAAAGCACAGATCAGCAAACATAAGAAATGCTTGTGGTGTCTATGACTGCAGAAGGCCAGGAATGCTGGCCCCTGAAGTGCTGCTCTGGAGTGTTGGAGCTATTAAAAACATGCCCACGTCTTCTGTGTGATGGGCAGCTACCATGGACATGAGTAGCTGGATGGATGGAGCCTGCAGGATGAAAGGCCATATGGGAGGGAGGCTTTTGGCCTGAGGAAGCCACTCATGGAGGTGGTTGCATGTTTATACTGCATGCCTGAGATCTTTGCTATTTCCCACAGCCACAGGCTGAACTGGTATTATCCTCACTTCAGAGAGGAACAAATTGAGATGGAAGCCAAGCAACCTTTGTTTCTTGTACCTTGAGCTGTAATATAACATCTCTGACCCTGTTCCAAAGTTACCCTTAGGTCATCTTTAGAATTGAGGAGCTGCAAAGGCTGCTCTTGCAAAGGTTGCTCACTGCCTTGGCTCTGTTTTCTCTTACTGCTGGTACTGTAGCTGTCCTGCCCTCCCTGCTTGCCTTTATTCCTTTAGTTTTCCCCCAGCATTTTTACCTGTTCTTCCACTGAATTTCTATTCTGATACCTCATTGTGTTGTATAGGTGATCCTGACTTCTTTAAGGCACTGGGCAGGCCCTGGCATTTTCTGTCAAGGGGAGAAAGTTTTGAGTATGGGCCTAGTAACAGTCTGTCTGTTGGTCGCCTCAGGACCACATTAGCTAAATCCAAAACCTGATTGAATATCCCCTGTGAGATAGTCTGAAGAGCTATTGTGACTTTGGCAGCAGGGGGAATGTCCTCCTTTCCTCCTTCTCTCTCTTCCTTTCTTCCTTCTTCCCTCCCTCGAGTGTGGGTTCCTGTCTCTCTGTGATGAATAATTGGCAGCATGGCAGTGCTAGATGCCTTGGATAGGGAGCCACCAGAGATGAACTTTACTTATCTTATATTTTTGCCTCTGACTGGCTTTCCTATAAGATACTCTCCCTAAGCATGACTGTGGTCACAGGGGATTACTTGGTCTTTCTCTTTGTACCTAGTTAAAATTACATTTGTCTCCCCAAAGGTGGAGAAAAGAGGTAAGGCAGAGGTGGCTTTCCTTTCCCCATTATCTTCTCTTTTCATTTTGGGCCCCTTCTGCCTGGCTTGGTATTGGCAGGCCAGTTTTATGGAGATTCTCAAAGTTTGGGGCCTTTCTCCTTAACACGCTGCGTGACCTGTGCTAATGGTGGCCTCAGCCCTTACTCATTGCCTCATTTGTAGGCAGTGTGCTATTTTCTTTTTTTAAGCATTCACTTATATAAGGTTTTGAGTTCCAAAATTTTTTTGGCCCTCCCTCCCTGCCCTCCCTCTTTCCCAAGATGGTGAGCAGTCTGATATAGGTTATACATGTACAATACATATTTCCTCTGTGCTATTTTCATAACTTTTATATTAGATAAGAAAATCAATAAATAAACCATTGGCAGTTAAAGTATGCTCATCATCTGTCATGTTCTGTATTTCACATGCTTTTTTGGTAACTATTTTTCTGAGGTATTTTTCATCTCCCTTTGAAGAAACCAAAGTGATTAGACAGCTGTCTGACTCTCTTTTGCATTTTCATGGCAAACACATTTTTACCACAAGTCTCTACAGTTCAGACTCTAATTTTAGAACAAGTTCATTTAGAAATGGGCCAATTCCTCTGCAGATTTGCTCAGACATTTAATCTCACTGGACCTCAGTTTCCTCATTGGTAAAATGAGAAAATTGGATTGGATCCCCTCTACTAAAATGTTCCAAACTTCAACTATTGTGATGCCCTACAAAACTTAATTTAGAGGCTTCAAAACCAATTTTAAGAAACCAAATGGAGGGGAGAGCTAAGATGGAGGAGTAGAAAGACAGACCTGTAGAAGCTCCCCCACATAGCCCACAAAATGCTTGTAAAAAATGACTCTAAACAAATCCTATAGCAGCAGAAGCCATGAAACAACAGAGCGAAAGAGATTTCCAGCCCACGACAACCTGGAAGGCCAACAAGAAAGGTCTGTTGTACCTGGTGCAGAGCGGAGCGCAGCTCAGTGTGGGCTGTGTGGTTTGATAGCGACGGGACCCAGAACAGGCTTCAGAGTGGCAGCAACAGCAGCTGCAGTGCCCAGATTGCTCAACCCACAAACACCACAGACAGCTTCAAAGGTCAGTGGGAGGGTTTCTTCACGTAGGAGAAGGGAACATGGTCTGGACCTCTGGCTTCTGCCTAAAGCCTCTGGGGGAATTGAGTGACTGATCTGGTGTGGTGGAGCTGGAGGCAGTTGTGGAGATGGAATTCTACTTGCAGATTCTGGGCAGAAAAGTTTTTAGTTGCTCCCAGACCAGTGTGCAGGCTAGAAGAGGAGTAAACTCCTCTCTCTTGATTGTGCCACCTTGGAGAAACTGAGAACTTACAGGACCCCAGAGTATACCCTCCTCTTGACAAAGGACTCAGAAGTCAAGTAAGTGGCTGGGAAAATATCCAAAAAAGGGGAAAAAAATAAGACCAGAGTAGGTTACTTTCTTGGTGAACAGGTATTTTCTTCCATCCTTACAGAATATCCTCCTCTTGACAAAGGACTCAGAAGTCAAGTAAGTGACTGGGAAAATGTCCAAAAAAGGGAAAAAAGATAAGATCATAGGTTACTTTCTTGGTGAACAGGTATTTTCTTCCATCCTTTCAGATGAGGAAGAACAAGGCATACCATCAGAGGAAGTCAAGGCTTCTAAAACCTCCAAAATAAATGTGCAGTGGTCTCTGGTTATGGCAGAGCTCAGAAATGATTTTGAAAATCAAATAAGAGAGGTTGAGGAAAAATTGGAAGAAGAAATGAGAGTGATGCAAGAAAATCATGAAAAGTGAGTCAACAGTTTGCTAAAGGAGATCCAAAAAAATGCTGAAGAAAATAACACCTTCAATAATAGCCTAACTCAATTGGCAAAGGAGGTCCCCAAAGCCAATGAGGAGAAGAATGCTTTAAAAAGCAGAATTAGCCAAAGGGAAAAGGAGGTTCAAAAGCTCATTGAAGAAAATAGTTCTTTAAAAATTAGAGCGGAGTAGATGGAAACTAATGACTTTATAAGAAACCAAGAAATTACAAAACGAAACCAAAAGAATGAAAAATAGAAGAAAATGTGAAATATCTCATGGAAAAACAACTGACCTGGAAAATAGATCCAGGAGAGGCAATTTAAAAATTATGGATCTACCTGAAAGCCATGATCAAAAAAACAGCCTAGATATCATCTTTCATGAAATTATCAAGGAAAACTGCTCTGATATTCTAGAACCAGAGGGCAAAATAAATATTGAAAGAATCCACCAATCACCTTCTTAGAGTTCCAGAAAGAGAAATTCCTAGGAATATTGTAGCCAAATTTCAGAGTTCCCAGGTCAAGGAGAAAATACTGCAAGCAGCTAGAAAGAAACAATTCAAGTATTGTGGAAATACAATCGGGATAGCACAAGGCCTAGCAACTTCTACATTAAGGGATCAAAGGACTTGCAATATAATATTCCAGAGATCAAAGGAATTGGGACTAAAAGCAAGAATCACCTACCCAGGAAAACTGAGTATAATACTTCAGAGGAATAAATGGTCATTTAATTAAATAGAGGACTTTGAAGCATTCTTGATGTAAAGATCAGAGCTGAATAGAAAATTTGACTTTCAAGCACAAGAATCAAGAGCAGCATGAAAAGGTAAACAGGAAAGAGACATCATAAGAGACTTTCTAAAGTTGAACTGTTCACATTTCTACTTGGAAAGATAATTTTTGTAACTCTTGAGACTTTTCTCAGTATCTGGGTAGTTGGAGGGATTATACACGCGCACACACACACACACACACACACACACATACACAGAGCACGGTGAGTTGAATAAGAAGGGATGATATCTAAAAAAATAAAATTAAGGGCTGAGAGAGGAATATATTGGGAGGAGAAAGGGAGAAATGGAATGGGACAAATTTTCTCTCATAAAAGAGGCAAGAAAAAGCTTTTTTAGTGGAAAAGGGAAGAGGTGAGGGGAAAAAGCGAAGCTTACTGTTTTCACATTTGACTTATGGAAGGAATAAAACGCACACTCAATTTGGTATGAAAATGTATCTTACACTATAGGAAAGTAGGGAAGAAAGGGACAAGTCGGGTGGGGGATGACAGAAATGACAAATGGGAGAAGGGATTAATTAGAAGTAAATATTTTTTGGGAGGGACAAGGTCAGAAGAGAGAATAGAACAAATGGGGAGCAGGATGTGTCTTCATACTTCGTTGCTGGAGAAGACCATACCACCACAGAAATGATGCCATGACTTACACTTGACTTTGTTTTGAGTGAGGGAGGGCTGTGCAGGTCACCAGCCTCACTTCTCCTCCAGAGCCATCTGAATCCAGTGACCAGATATTCATCAGGTTGACTGGAGATGACCCAGGATTAGGCAGTTGGAGTTAAGTGACTTGCCCAAGGTCACACAGCTAGTGAGTGTCAAGTGTCTGAGGTGATATTTGAACTCAGGTCCTCCTGATTCCTGCACTGCTCTGTCCACTGCATCACCTAGCGAGGGGCAGAATAGGATGGAGGGAAATATAGTTAGTCTTACACAACATGACTGTGATGGAAGTCTTTTGCAAAACTACACATATATAGCCTATATTGAATTGCTTGCCTTCTCAGTGGGGATGGGTGGGGAGGGAGGAAGGGAGAGAAGTTGGAACTCAAAGTATTAGGAATGAATGTTGAGAATTGATTTTGCATACAACTGGGAAATAAGAAATACAGGTAATGGGGTATTGAAAGTGTCTTGCCCTACAAGAAAAGAGAGAAGATGGGGAAGGGAAGGGTGTGATAGAAGGGAGGGCAGATTAGGGGAAGGGGTAATCAGAATACAAAGTATTATGGGTTGGGGGAGGGGAGAGATTGGGAGAAAATGTGGAACTCAAAATTTTGCGGAAATGAATGTTGAAAACTAAAAATAAATAAGTAAACATAAAAACTCAAATGAACCAGCATGTGAAAGTCATTTATTGAGTGAATGTGGTTAAAAAAAATTGTGAAGCCTCAGTTTAGGAAGTTTTAAAACCCCACATGTACAAAATTTAAGTAGTTTTTGAATGTGTCATTTTGAACTTTTATTATTTACCTTTATTTTTACCTTAAAAATTTTAAGCTCAAATCAGACTCTTCTCTTTACTTGATCTTGTTCTAGCTGCCTTTTTGCAAATGGAGCGTAGTCCGATCATTGGCCTTTTTAACACATATATGGATTAGAGCATGCTTTCCTCCTCATTTATGGAGGTCAGCATGGCCCAGTATTTTGATGAATTTAAATAAGAAATTTAAATAAGAATCACAAGGAAAATATTCTGAAACCTCAGGCCTGTCTAGAATTTCGTTTTGATTTTTGCCTAAATAGAATAAAGGAATATATTACATTTCCTGCCACTCTCCAGTTTATCCTTAAACTGAAATACCTGTTCAGCAGTATAAGATCCTTGACATAGGACTTAATTGGAAATTAGCCATCAAACTTAATTATCCATTTGTTTTTACTGGATTTTTTTCTTTTAATAAAACATATTCTTCTTATGATCATATACCTGTTTGGTGCTGAATGAGGACATTTTATCTGGGTATCTGTGTGTTTAATTCACTTGATATGCAGTAACAGTTGTATGATGTATAGACCTTGAATTTCTATGTTCTGTCCATTTTGCCTGCTGTGTACACCCTTGGCATGTCAAATTTCTCATTCATTGTTAACATGCCACCCTAGAGACCCTCTTAAGGGCTGTTGTCATGTTTATGCTATTTCAAAGTAAATGACCATCTTTTAAATTGACTTGTCTAAATGTAATTTGATGGAGACTAGTTATGAAACTGACGTTTTTCAACAGACTTGATTTGCATAATTATAATTTTTTGATTTCCTTTGCAGATTTCCCCCCTCTGAGGTGTTGTATATGTTCAGAAGAGTATAATTAACTCCTCCAAAGAATAAAAATCACCTTTTCTTCTCCCCATGAGCTGTTACTACAGCTTGGTTAGGCCCCCAGAAAAAGGTCCAGGCAGCCTCTTCTCTCCTCAGCAAAGCCCTCTAGTCCAGGCCTGACTCTGCTGCTCACACGGCTAGTATTTACATTGTAATCTGTCTCTTGCTGTCAGGTACAGCTGTTTCAACTTAAACACAAGACAGTTGCTATGGAGATGGTTGGATAGAAATAGGTCAGGTTAAAGGCATTTTTTTTTTTTTTTTTTTGCTATGAGGAGGAGTGTCATAATTGTGAGATTTGTCTTATTTGACTGGGAAGATAAAGGTATACAGAAAAATTCCTCATCATTTTTTGGGTGAAATTCATCCAATAACATACTTTGTTTATATATATCATAAATAAACAGACCTAAAGATTATTCTTGGCCCAGGGTATTAAAGACAAGTTAATAGTTAGTGTCACACCTAGCAAGAATGGAATTTTAATCTGAGATCAATTTGTGCTGCTCAAATGTTAGTTGGGTACAAAGTGCCAATGGTTGCTTAGTGACACACCGTGTTTTGATAGAAAGCACTGGACTAGGCATAATGAAACCTCCCCTTGCTGTTGTCTCCAATGCTGACTCAGATCAGTTTTCCCATCTGTAAAATGGGGCTTATCACATTTTCCTCTAACCCTGACCAGTATGGTGGTATCTGTGTTCCTTCCTAGAAGGCTTTGTCATAGTTCTTTTGAAGTTTGGAGGTTGAGAAAAAGTGGTGCTCAGTATCCTTCCTTCCCCGGGTTGCTGTAGCTGAGGGGTTACCCTGGACAAGTCTTTTAAAGCCTTTGGGGTCTGGTTTCCTCACCTACAAAGTGAAGGAGTTGAATTAGGCCAGGCCTTTCATGTGCCTGGACCCCTTTGGCAGTCTGGTGAAGCCTATTGACCCCTTCTCAAAATGATGCTTAAATGCTTAAAATAAAATACAGAAGATTATAAAGGATAAAATTATATTGAAATATAATTATCAAAAATATTTTTAAAAAATTCATGGCCTGCATATTGAGAGCCCCTGAATTAGAAACTTTATAATTTCTATAGTTTCTGTGAGTTCTGACATTCCCTAATTCTGGGTATGAATCAAATCGGGAAACACATTTATTTAGTGCTTTTTGTAGGCTGAGCTCTGGGGTGATGAAAAACAAGACGAGAAACCCTTGAGGTTCCCCAGGACCTCTTTATAAGGTGCAGCCTCCTCTTACAAAAAGAGATGCTTTGAACCCTTTGCATAAAATATCCATGGGGTTAGAATAATGTTGAAATAAATAATCTTTGTGAGAGTCTTTGGGAAGCCCATGTTTCATATCATTCCTCAGTATGTATTTGTCATGACTCTCATTTGACTTGACAGTCTCTGGGTGTTCAGAATGAGAGTAGTTCAGGGGTAGGGAACCAGTCTCTGGCTTTAAGGCCAAATTTAACCCTTTGGAGCTCAGTGTGGTCCTTGGCATGTATGTGCGTGTGCGTGTGAAAATATGGGTATAGTTATGTTGATGCTATGATTAGAAAAAAGTATTATGTCCTGTGTAAGACCTAAAATGGTCCTGCAAACCAGAATACTGGATGAATGTAAACATTTGTTAGTGCTTTTGAGTGTAATAAGTGAAATTCAGAACTTTTGAAAATACATATATTGTCCCTCTTACTGATAAGTCTGAATTTTACTTCTACCTTCATTAAGGTTAATAGCCTTTGGGTTCAGCACTCTCATGTTTTGATTTGCACAGGGCTGCTTTAGGGGCCCTGTTAGAATTATTTGATTTCGATTTTGGGATGTGCACAGATGGCAGTCTCCATTGGAGGAGGATGGTGGGGGTGTTAGTGAAAGGAACTTTCAGAAAGATGAATTCTGGAGAAAGGGAAACTAGGTTGCTACTGAGCTATATAGTAGAGAATGGAATCCACAGTCTCAGTCTCATAAGCTCATAGCTTTGAGGGTGAGAAGAACCTCAGACTTCACCTTGTCCAAACCTCTTGTTTTACAGATGAGGAGAAATAAATGACAAGTCCAGTGTGCTTTCCATCACTTATCATGTTGCCTCTGGTACATGGTACCATGGTACAAACTGACAGTTTGCCAAATGAAAATGTATTTGGTGTTTTGAGGAGCGTGTACTTCATATATTTCACTTTATCCACTGGTGACATCCAGAAAGTTAAGTTTAAGCTGAATCCTATTTGAAATGTTTTAGAAAGTAAACATTGCATTGAAACCTTTTTAAAAGTGAATCATTCCTACTACTTCCAATTTTAATTTATTGTGTGTGTTGGAGGTAGATTTCTGTTTCATTGCATAATGACTGGAATTGGAGTTAGGAGGACAAGTTCAGATCCTGCCTCAGACACTCAGGAGCTGTGTGACTCTGGGCAAAACATTTAGCCTGTGCCTCATTTTCTTTATTTGCAAAATTAGAGGGTTGGACTCAATAGCTTCAAAGTTGCCATCGAGGTCTGTGATCCTATAATATAATTGACTTTCTTAAAATGGAGAAAAGCTGTCCCCAAGTCTCTAGGCTGTAGCTGAGTCAAATGCTTGTGAGGGAAATGACCTAAGTGTTATTCTGTTCTCTGCTTGACATCTGATGAATTACCTGCCATTGGCACCTAAACACTGAACTGTCTGGTCAGAAAGAACATCCCAAGATTAAAGTTCTTGCCAAGTCACATTTGTGTGTGTCATTTGAAATGTGCCTTGCAAGCTTTTCTGGTGTCTCTATGAAAGAATACTTTGGTAGTGTCAAGTAAAGCACATGAGAGTTTTCTTTTTCATGCTGGGTCTCAAGGTGTAATTGAATTTACATAAGTTATACTAACGTGTGAAGTTTTGGTTCATTTGTTTTCATTTTGGTTTGTTTTTTAGTGAGCTAAGAAAAGAGGATTTGATATTTTAGGCTACGTTTAAAAATATATATTTAATATTTTATTTTTTCCAATTACCTGTAAAAACAGTGTTTAATATTTGTTTTAATTTTAATTTCTCTAATTGATAATGACTTAGAGCATTTTTTCATATGACTTTAAGTAGCTTTGATTACTTCATCTGAAAACTGCCCATTCATATCCTTTGACCACATGTCGTTTTAGGAATAGTTTTCCAGAAATTTGACTCAGGTGTTCTTTGAGAAATGAGGTCTTTATCAGAGAAATTTGCTGTAAAAACATTTTTTCCACAGTTATTACTAAGTATTTCCCTCTATCCTATATATCCCCTGTTTATCTTTCTCCTTTCACCCTGTCCATTCTCAAATGTTTTGCTTCTGATTTTCATCTCTCCCAATCTACCCTTCCTTCTATCAGCACTTCCCCCTCCTCCCTTCCCCCCATTCTCTTATCTCCTCTCCTACTTTCCTGTAGGGTAAGATAGATTTCTCTACCCAAATGAGTATGTATGTTATTCCCTCTTGGAGCCTGTTCCAATGAGAGTAAGATTCAAACCCGTATTTCCCTCCACTGTGAAAATTGTTTTGCTCTTGTTTATATGATATAATTTACCCCATTCTATGTTTCTCTTTCCCCTTTTCCTAGTGCAGTCTTCTTTATCACACTTTGATTTTATTTTTTTTTAGATACATCCCATCATAGTCAACTCATAGCCATACCCTCTCTCTATGTGTACTCCTTCTAACTGCTTTAATGATAAAGTTCTTAGGAGTTAGGCTTAGCATTTCAGCTTAGTTTAACCTTACTTTGAATCTTCTCTTTCCTTTTTTTACCTTTTTATGCTTTCCTTGTGTCTTTGAAAGTCAGATTTTCTGTTCAGTGCTGGTCTTTTCGTCAGGGATGCTTGAAGTCATCTATTTGAGTGAATGTCAATTTTTTTCCCCTGAAGAATTATACTCAGTTTTGCTGGGTAGGTAAATCTTGATTGTAATCCTAACTCCTTTGTCTTCTAAAGTATTATATTCTAAACCCCCTGATTCTTTAATGTAAAAGTTGGTAAATCTTGTGTAATCCTGACTGTGGATTCATGATATTTGAAATGTTTCTTTCTGACAGCTTGCAATATTTTCTCCTTGACCTGGGAGTTCTGGAATTTGATTATAATATTCCTAGGGGTTTTCATTTTGGCATCTCTTTTATGAGATGATCAGTGGATTCTTTCATTTTCCATTTTACTCTCTGGTTGTAGAATATTAGGGCAGTTTTCCTTGATAATTTCTTTAAAGGTGATGTCTAGGCTCTTGTTTTGATCATGGCTTTTAGGTAGTCCGGTAGTTCTTAATTATGTCTCCTTGATCCATTTTCCAGGTCAGTTGTTTTTCTAATGAGATATTTTATATTTTCATCTATTTTTCCATTCCCTTTATTTGATTTTATTGTTTCTTAATGTTTCATAGAGTCATTAACTTCCACTTGCTCAGTTATAAATTTTTTTTAGGGTCTTATTTTCTTGTCCAATATGGCACTTTTTTGTTTTATTGGATTGTTTAATCCATATCTAAAGTTTCTTTTTTTAAATTTTAGACAAATATTAAAACAAATACATAATAAAAAGAAAAAGGAACATATTGTAAACTTAAGTATAAAATAAGAAAACAACATGTCATGTGCACAGCAGAATGTAGGAGAGGTTTCAGAATATATAGCAATGACTTTCCATTTCAAGAAAGCCTATATATTAAATACCGTCCATCTCTTCTTTTCTTCCTTCTAAGTTTTCTTGTATTCTCTGCTGTACACTTTTTACTTTGTTCTTTTTCTCTCTATCATCCCTCCCCCCTCCAATTAAGTGTGGATGTATTTATTTATAGATATTGATATACACATATACACACATGTATACATATATCCACATACATATATAAGCATATACTTTCCCTAAGAGATACTACTCCTAATCTTTGTTTTTATGTTTGTGTGTATCCTTTTCCCCAAATCTCCTAACTCCTCTGGTTCTACCTGCTGTCTTACCCTCCTATTACTCAACCTACCCCGCTACAACAATCCCTCCCTTATCCTCCCCGTAAATCAAAAGACCCTTTTGTACACCCCTTTAACCTATTCCCTCATCCTCCCCTCTAAAGATCCTTCCCTCCCATTCCCACTGATCTAAACATGCTTCTAGGTCCACCTTTAAAATTATAAGGGTTAAGTTTATACTTTCCTTCATCTGCCTCTAATACAGGGTTTTCTTTCAAGATATAATTTCTTTTCTTCCCTTCCTCTTTAAATGCAGTATTATGATCCCTCAGTTATTTTATTTTAATCTTTTTTTTAGGATGACTGTTCCCACTGGATTTATTTCCCCCCTTATTCCCTCCTCTTGTTAGTTATTCCATTCTCTTTGGGGTTTTTGTTTATGATTAGTTCCTTTTTTCCCTCCCACTTTTAACTAGTTCTGTATGTTAGTTTCTTAAATTTCGTTTTTTGTACTTCCAAAAAGGACTTCTCTCACTCACTTCATTATTTATCCTTTCATTGTGTCTAGATTCTGATTCTCTGATTTCCTTTACTATTTATTCCTCATGCATTCAGACCTTCCAAGGTTTCCATCTAGGTTTGCCCCTCTAGGCACTTTCTGCCACTGTCTTGTAGGGCTTGCCCAGTAGAGTCCCCTTTTCCTTTGTGCCTCAATCCCAGAACAGTGCCGACTGTTACAGGTGTCAGAGAGGACATTGCCCCACGGTAAGGCTCTGCCCTCAGTGCAGTCCTGATAATGTAGTCCACATTGATCTATACCTTCTCTTGATTACCGTTTTTCCACATTTGCCTGAAGCTCTCCTCCTTGGATCCATGCTCTCCCACTTCCCCAGGTACCTGTTTCCCCCAGAGGTTCTAGGTCCCTCCTATCCCCAGTGTAGGTTTACTAGACTTTTAGGCCAGGCCACATATAGTGTGAGATCTTTATCCCCTTTCACAGACTCTCTTCACCCAGAAAAGCATTCATCAGTGGCATCCATCATTAAAATAAGGCCTTTTTCTTTAGTCAGTCCTTTCTCCCTCCTCCTTATCCCTACTCTTGTAGGCTCTAATCTTTTTGAAACCACAGAGGTTACTTCCTCTCCATCCTTCCTCTCCCCTGTCCCCCCCCGCACCACCTAGTACTCTCCCACATTGTAAGTTCCACAAAAAAATATCGATTCACCTGTAGACAGGGTGTTGCCAGCTTCTGTCCATAATCAACCTCCCACACAGTTTTACTGTTACCTGTACCCAGATTTCTGTCATCAGTCATTTAGGTGTGTACATTTAGAAAAAAAATGTTTCCTCCTAGTCTCTCTGTTGTCACCCTGTTCCAGTTGCTGTCTTTTTTTTTTTTTAAACTAATTCTTTATGCATTTTTTGTTTAGGGTATTTGAGGAACAAATAGTCTGATTTTTCTTTCTAAAAATATTTCAAGTTCTTTATTATTGAATGTCCTTCTCCTCCCTCCCCCCGATGTATACTTAAGTTCAGATTTGCAGTATAGGACACTGGGCTGTATGCTGAGTTGCATTGATGTTCAGGACATGTTCCGTTCTCAGAACCTCAGTTTCCTTGTATCTAAAGTGAAAAGACTGGATCAGATAATTTTTGAGGTCCCTTACAGTTAAAATTTCAATTTCAGTTACCAAAAAAGATGGAAAATAAAGGAACATTTTTGCCATTATGATTTGGATATTTCAAGTGAAAAGTCACAGCTTAGATTACTTGAAATATCACCTTCACTCATATATTTATCTTCATTGGTTATGCACTCACTCTTTCATTTTGAGACTAGGCATTTGGTTTTCTTTCTTTTCTTTTTTTTTTTTTTTAGTGATTAAAGGGGCCATCCCTTGAGCAACTATTTAAAGACGCCTATTCTTTGAATGGGTGATAAGACCCTAACCTGAAAGGGCTAGGGTCTCCTATTGCATCCTTGGCCATCTATCCAGATGAATATCAG
The DNA here is from genome assembly GCA_028658325.1 of Potorous gilbertii. Classification (NCBI taxonomy): domain Eukaryota; kingdom Metazoa; phylum Chordata; class Mammalia; order Diprotodontia; family Potoroidae; genus Potorous; species Potorous gilbertii. The sequence goes on along the minus strand of CM053772.1, from coordinate 41,038,385 downwards.
GCCATTGGATCCAGATGGCTCAGGAGAAGAAAGTGAGGTTGGTGACCTTGCACAGCCCTCCATCACTCAAATCAAAGTCAACTGCAAGTCTTGTCATCATCTTGATGTCACGGTCCTCTTAGAGAATGAAGGACAAATGCAATATTCCATTCCCTCCTATGTTTTCTAGTGGGGCAGAGTAGTCCGGCATTATTTGAATATCCTTTCTTTTGCATTTGAAGGTCTTTCTCCCCCCCCAAACTTGTTTCTGAATTGAATTATTAATTTTAACTACTCTGTATCTTGGAGTTTGTAACCTTTGGTTTTTTTCTCTGGAGGTGATCTGTGAATTCTTTCCATTGGAATTTCAGTTTCTGTGTTCAGAAGTTCTGGGCAGTTTTCTTCTATTGTTTCTCTCATTATGTTGTTAAGACTGTGTCCTCTCATGTTCTTTTGGGAAATCTATGATCCTTAGATTGTTTCTGTACATGTTGCCTTCAAGATCAATGTTTTGCTTGCCTGGGGTGAGCAAGTACGTTTTCGTTTACTGTTATTATTTTTTGCTTCTCCTCTTGATTGTCCTTCACATCTGTGTATTTGCATTCCTAATCTTTTGTTTTCTCTTTTTTATTTTTGTTAAGGCCTGGCATCGTTGCACATTCCAGTTTTTTGATTTTGACTGTCATTTTTGCTATTCAGGATATGAATTCTGTTCTCATAATTCTCATTTTTCTTTTTTTTTTAATTTTTAATTTTTTAACACAGTTTATAATAGGTAAAGCAATTCAGACTTTTGGTCAGGTGATATTTCTTTTTAAAGCATTTACAATATGGACCACAAAATAATTTTTTTTTTTAAACATTAACCGAGACACAAGTAATATTTAAGTTGCTAACTTCACAAGCTCTTGACGTAATTGTCTCCACAGTATTACCAAGAATTAAAGGACCTTAACTTAATTGTTGTTGGTCTAAAGTCCTATGCCTAATACCTTAATTTTAGACTTAACGTTGGATGTTCCCCTCCCAATAATCTATAATTGAATAGATGTGGTATTAAGCTTGCAAACCTTTTGGCTATAGGAAATTGCCACCAAGAGTAGGGACATTGCAGGTATGCTATATCTCCCTGGCTTCATGTCAGTTCCAGGCAGGATTAGATTAGCCATTTGCATTCAGCCAGGCTTAAGGTCTGCCAGGTGTCGATGGGGAAATTGAGTCAGGAGAATCCTACCTCAACCCAGACTGAAGAGCCACTTTCCCACCCTTCCCATGAGATCACCTTTTGCAGTTCATACCAGCATCTCACCAGCTTACTGACATCATGGGTTGCAGGCTCAGATTGCCTTTCTTGCTAATCGTACCTGGAGTTAGACTCAGGAGAACAGTCATTTAATAGTCCCATAGCATCTAAAAAATGGGAAGTTCCAATAACCAAGTTTCAAATAGGATTATAATTTTCACTTTGGCTAAGGAACATCTTTTGAAGCAAGTATTAAGTGGCTTACATGCCTTTCTATGCATGTTCTAGTTTCTTATAAATAGTAATCATAAAATCAAATTTAACTTTTCCATCTAGGAAATTTAGACTGAAATTCTTTCCTCCAAACTAAAGATGACATTGATTTATTCTCAGTAATTAATTCAGTTAGTTGTTTTGATACTAATTGCTTTTACCTCACTTTGTAACATGTCCAGTTTTTCTCCCCATCACTCCCCTCCCCCCACTTCATAATACCTTACATTCTGATTACTCCTTCCCTCAATGTATCCTCCCTTCTATCACACCCCACCCTTCCCTTATTCTCATCTTCTCTCTTGTAGGGCAAGATACATTTCTATACCCCATTCCCTGTAGTTCTTATTTCCCAATTATATGCAATAAAAATTCTCAACATTCGTTTCTAATATTTTGAATTTCAATTTCCTTCCCTGCCCCCCCAGACCCGCTGAGAAGGGAAGCAATTCGTTACATACTAAATATGTCTTCTTTTGCAAAAGACTTCCATAATAATCATGTTGTGTAGTACTAATTATATTGCCCTCTGTCCTATTCGATTCCCCTTTATTTTTTCCCCCACATTGACCTTGTCCCTTCTCGAAAGTGTTTATTTCTAGTGACTCCCTTCTCCCATTTGCCCTCCCTTCTAACAATCCCCTCACCCCACTTGTCATCTCTTCTCCTTTTCTCCTGTGGTGTGATATAAATTTTCACATCAAATTTAGTGAGCATGTTATTCCCTCCTTCAGCCACATGTGGAGAGAGTAGCTTTATTTCCTCTCTCCGCTTCTCCCTTATATCCTCCACTGAATAAGATTTTTCTTATCTTTTTTATGAGTTATAGCCTGCCCTGTTCCATTTCTCCCTTTCTCTTCCCAGAATTTTCCTCCCTCACTTCTTAATTTTTTATTTTATTTTATTTTATTGTTTTGTGTGGATATCATCTCTTCTGATATTACACACCCTGTACTGTGTGTGTGTGTGTGTGTGTGTGTGTGTGTGTGTGTACAATCTCTCCATCTACCCAAATACTGAGAAAAGATTCAAGAGTTTAAAATATTTTCTTTCCATGTAGTAATGTAAACACTTCAGCTTTAGAGAGTCTTTTATGATTTTTCTTTCCTATTTATTTTTTCATGCTTCTCTTGTTCCTTGTCTTAGGAAGTCAAATTTTTCTAAACAGATCTGATCATTCCCTCAACATGAATGATTGAAAGTCATCTATATCATTGAATGATCACTTTTTCCCTTGAAGTATTATATTCAGATTTGCTGGGTAGGTGATTCTTGGTTTCAATCCCAGTTTCTTTGACCTCTCAAATATCCCATTCTAAGCCCTTCGATCCCTTAATGTTGAAGCTGCCAGATTCTGTGTTATCCTGATTGTATTTCCACAGTACTCAAATTGTTTCTTTCTAGCTGCTTGCAGTATTTTCTCCTTGATCTGGGATCTCTGAAATTTGGCCACAATATTCCTAGGAGTTTCTCTCTTCGGGTCTTTTCCAGGAGGTAATCGGTGAATTCTTTCAGTATTTATTTTGCCCTCTGATTCCAGAACATCAGGGCAGTTTTCCTTGATAATTTCATGGAAGATAATGTCTAGGCTCTTTTTTTGATCATGGCTTTCAGGTAGTCCCATAATTTTAAAATTATTTCTCCTGGATCTATTTTTCAGGTCAGTTGTTTTTCCAATGAGATGTTTCACATTGTCTTCTATTTTTTCAAATTTTTGGTTTTGTTTACTAACTGCTTGGTTTAACTCAAAGTCATTTGTTCCCTGAACTCAGTTTTCTCTTTCAATGAATTATTTTGTTCAGTGAGCTTTTGAACCTTCTCCTCCTTTTGTCTAATTCTGCTTTTTAAAACCTCCTTCTCCTCATTGGCTTTTTGGACCTCTTTTTCCAATTGAGTTTGCCTCTTTTTAAAACTGTTATTTTCCTCAGCATTTTTTTGGTTCTCTTTTAGTAAGCTGCTAACTTGTTTTTTAAGGTCTTTTATTGCCTGAGCCCAGTTTAAGTTCTCTTTGGAGACCCTGGAAGGCCTTGACTTCCTCTATCAGTATGCCTTGTTCTTCCTCATCCAAAAGGATGGGGGGAGACCCCTGTTCCCCAAGAAAGTAACCTTCTTTGGTCTTATTTTTTTTATCCTTTTTTGGGCATTTTTCCAGCTAGTTACTTAACTTCTGAGTTTCTTCTTCACAACCACCTTGCCTCCAGTTCCGCCAAGCCAGAAATGGGGGCTGAGATTCAAATGAGCTGCTTCCCAGCCTCAGGTGCTTTTGGTGGGGGCAGGGCTGCTATTCAGTGTGAGATTAAGTTCAGCTGCTCATGCGGGGGCAGGGCTGCCACACAGGGTCCTGTTCCTTCAGGGGCTTTCTGATGAGACCTTCAACAATGGATGCGGTCTACTGCCTGCTTTAGGGGCCCCGTCTGCTGCTGCCTCTACTGCTACCACATGAGGAAGCCTGAGTTATGGGGACACCGCTCCCTTCCTGGCTAGCCGAAAAGACCCTCTCACTGACCTTTGGCACCTGTAGGTTGAAGGATCTGTGCTGCTGCTGGAGATTCTGTCCCTGAAGCCTGCTCAGATCTACTCCTCTTGGTGCCATGGGACCGAGGCAGGGCTGGGCTCTGCTCCGTGTCCCGTGCACGACAGACCTTTCCTGTTGGTCTTTCAGGTCTCTCTAGGACAGAAATCTCCTCCACTCTGTTTTCTGTGGTTTCTGCTGCTCTAGAGTTTGTTGAGAGTTCTTCTTTACAGGTATTTTATGGGCTGTGGGGTAAGAGCTAAACGTATGTGCTTCTTTCTACTCTGCCATCTTGGCTCCTCCAACTCATTTTTCTTTTGAACCACTCAGGAACAGTGTGTTTTGGTTGCATGTGCTCCTCAGTTTCCACAGGGTCCACTGTCTCATCAAGTTGTGGATAATTTTCCTTTGTTTCATAGTATTTATTCATATATTCAATTATTTACTAGATCCTGGAAGCCCTATTTCTTTCTGTTGTTATTGTTTTCTTATGATTTATTGTATATGTATAGATTGAGTTTTCTTTTTCCTGAAATCTTTGGTTATTTCAGTTTCTCTCCCTTTTTTCTGTCTCTCTGTCTCCCTCTCCTTCCCTTCTTTTCCCCTTTTCTCTTTCATTGTCAGTATTACTCATTTCTGACTTCTCTGATTGTAGTTTTCTTGGATGCTGGATCTCAAAGCATCTCAGCCTCCTCATATGCTGGGCATCTTTGCTGGTTGTCTGCTCTGCCTGGAGCACCTCCCTGCTTATGTCAGCCTGCTGGTTTCTCTGCCTTCCTTCAAACCTCAGCTTCTACTGGAAGCTTTTCCCAGCGCCACCATTGTTGGTTTATTTCCTTGTTAACCTCCATATACTTGTTGGTACATTGTCTTCCACATTATATTGTGAGCTCCATGAGGTCAGGGACTATCTTTTGCTTGTTTTTTTCTGTCTCCAGCCCTTAGCACATTGCTTAACACTTAGTAGGTGCTAATAAATGCTTATTGACTGACAGGATATTTAGGCTCTTGAATTGAATATTGAGTTTAAAAAATGTCCAGTCTTAGAAATACTGAGTCAGGGCAGACCTGAGGCCAATTTGTCCCTTATTCTTGAAGAGGACCAGTGACAGCAGGAGGGTGATGTCTTGACTGGCAAATGAATTGGATTTAAGTGAGGCAGAGCTATGCAGAGTCACCAGCCACACTCTGTATTACAGGGTCATCTGATTCCAGGGGCAAGACATAGATCAGGATGACTGGAGATGACCCCAGGTTCAGTGGGAGACTTTGACCTTTTTAAGCTTGGATCTTTTCCAGGTCTCAGTTTGTCTGATTCCCATTCAGGCTAGGTAAGAAATGAGGCAAAAATGGCCTAGTTTGTGTACTCAAAAAAAAAACAAACCCAAAATCAGACTAGGAGGGGAAGACCAGAGAATAGGTAGAAGTGAATGGTTTAGGGAAAATATCATTTCTTCATTATTAAATCAGTATTGTAAGTGGTGGGATAATATACATTTCCTGTGGATAGGAAGTGAAGAGCATGGACAGAGGGTGCCCAGGTAAAGAGTGGTCATGATTGAAAAGGAAATGTTGGCAAGAGGCTTTCAGTTCCTTCCATTTGTCCATCTTCCTGCAGGAAACAGAAGGAAGAATTCTGTTTCCACATGATTAAAACTCCTCCCAGCTTTGAGTGATAGCAGCTAATCAGAGTTGTGACCTAGTAGAAACCAGCTCCGGATCAGATAAAAGGTCAGAAAGGTGTGAGCATGTTTGATGAGCTGTTTGAGGGGGAGCCTGTCAGAGAGGAGAATGTTCATGGTGGGCTGCCTCTAGTCAATGAATGACTGGGTGGGAGATTCAGCATAAAAAGCCTCCCATTGGTCTGAATAATTGTAGCAGTCCCTTAGGAGCTACCCCTTCGTTGGGGTGGGGGGAAGAAAGTAAAAATTAATAAAAGTTTTCCTGATTTCACAAGTGTTGTTCTTTCTTAAAGGTGAACATGTTTCTCACAGTTGGGGGCGTTTCTCACATACTTTTGAAGTGTTGGGAAAGTACGGATATTACATGGCAAAAGGAGATCATAGAAGGAGGGTTAGTCACAGCAAAATAGAGGGAAAAATCTAGCAGCATCATAAAATGACCCAAAAGAGGAAGATCTTGCAATGAACTTGGTTGGAGTTTGGTTTGGAAATTTCAAGAGATGGGCTTTACAAAATGGAGTCTTGGTACCAACTCCCACTAAAGGGAAAGAAACAGTTAGGATCCCAGAAATGTGTAGTTCAGAGCAGGTTGAATAGGACACTGTTGATTCAAAGGCTAGCATAGCATCTAAAGGGATTGCTAAGGAGAAAAATGGCAAAGATCAGGATTCACTACTTCCTTAATACTTGCTATTATGTCCTCCAGCAAAAATGAACACTCTTAGGAATGAAACATGAGGTATTCTAGAAGGAAAAAGGAGTCAGAAAGCAGATAGAAGTAAAGTAAAACTTTTTGGAAAGGGATAATACAAGTTAATGTTATAAAGAAAAATTGGTGACGGGGATAGGAAGAATGAATCAGAGCTGAAAAGGAAAGAGCAAAATGAACAAAAGTGATTAGCGCCAAAAGAAACTGACAAACTTTGAAAAAAGAAGGCAATTTCCTGGGCTGGAGATGAGGCTAAATTTAGTGTTAATGAAAGCATCTGATGAAATGAAATGCTAACCAGAACAGGAAGTACATACCACATACACACATTTTAATGGATAAAAGACAAAGTTGAAAAGCACAAGCATGGATGTGAATGGATTCCTAATAGAACATAATCAGCCTGGCAAAGTAGAGAATTAGGGGACCGTGGGTTCAGATCTTGCTGGTGATGTTTACTGCCTGTGTAACCTTGGGCAGATCACTTGCCTCATCCCCAGTTTCCTTATTTATAATGAAGTTGGCTAGATTAGGTGACCTCTGAAGGTCCTTCTGGCAATGTGTAGAAGTTACAAATAGTTTGATTTTTCTTTACTATAAAGAACTTAATTACATAGCTATCTGAACAACAGAATGAAATGCCTCACGAGGTAGTGAGTTTCCTGTCATTACAGTGTCCTAATATGGACCATGTTTATACCTTCGTGATGAAGTTGGGCTAAATGACTTCTCAAGTCCTATCCAATCCTAAGTTTTTTTTTTTTATTTTGGAAATGAAAGGTGAAAATCCTTGAGGCTAACAAGCAAAATTTCCTGGACAATTATTGGGAGGGAAGAGAGCTGGTGACCTAGAAGTTACACAGGTAGGTTAATGAGACTTTTGGCCCAGCACTGGATCCGTCATTTATTGCAGAATGCTGGAGTGTCTCATCGGGTTTGTCATTGACTCTCTTTTTGTAACCCTTACAAAAGTTTTTTTAATTTCCAACTTAAATACAAAATGACACCCAAAAGAACATTTCCATGTACACAGCATATCATAAAGACGATTCATTATAAAACCATGAATTTTCATTTGTCTCTCTTTGCTTTTAGAAAGCCAACTATGTAATAAATACTACTCATAATTTTCAGAGCTATCCTGCTTTTCTGTACTTTTCAGTTTTTTTTACTCTCTGCTGTGCGCTTTTTATTTTTTTCTCCCTCCCCACCCTAACCTAGCGAAAGCTATCATTAGACATAAATATGAATGTGTGTGTGTGTGTGTGTGTGTGTGTGTGTGTGTCTGTGTGTGTGTGTGTGTGTGTGTGTGTGTGTTTGTCTGTCTGTGTGAAGCCATACTGTAAAAGGGTTTGTTGTATTTATCAGTTCTTTGTCTGGAGGTGGATAGCATCTTCATGACCTGATTCTTTCTGCACCTTTGTTTCCTTATGTACAAACTTGGAATGATTCTACTCATGCCTTCCTGGAACAATATCTTAGCTATAGGTACCCTGGAAAGGTGTCATTTTAATTTCGCCTTTACAGTAAACATTTACATACTAAGAATGTATTCACATGCAGTTTTGCTTTGTGATGTTAGGAAAGGGCATGGTTTTCCAAACTGCTCCAAAGAACATTACAGATCGTGGATCAGGTACCTGCTACACTTAAATCTGCCTAGTTTTGCAGAGGGTCTCTTAGGGAGTTTAAAACTCACCAGTAACATCTTCTCCTTGGCCTCCTTTCCTTTTAGGTTGCAGCTGCTCCATGGTGGTTGCCTGTTAAAGGAGCTAATTGGAGACATCCAGAAGGCCCTGATTCTACTATTGTGCACAGGTAAGTTAGTCTGCTCTTTCCCAGGACTGAAGTCTTCCTTCTCACTCTGAAGACTTCATGGTCGTGCTTTTTATAGAATGAATTCAACATCTTCAGGTGAACTCCTAGATTTTGGCAACCCCAAGGAATATGTCAAAATCTAATCCTTTGTTCCCATTTTATACCATGACTATTTTTGTATTTCATTGATAGTAGGCTTTTAAAGCCTTTTTGAAATGAAACATTACTTTTAAAGAGGAATGTTCAGTTTATGATATGTTTACTTATATCAATAATTCTGTTCTGCCAGATGGCCACTACTGAAGCTGTGTGCTTAGGGTTAAGGATTTAAACTATTTCCAATTGTGGACTGGCACACTTTTTAAAAGAATTCTACAGTAACATTATCTGATTGGTGAATCACAAAGCCACTAATTGATCAAGTCTCTAAAGTGATGGCCAAGTAATTATGTGCTTTTCTGCATGGACCTGATTCTGACTAATGAAGAGGAAATGGTTACTAAATTTAGAAATGATGGGAATCTCGGTGGGGAAACAGCCAATTTATCTTAGGATGCTTGATACAGAAGGAAAGTGCAGTTGTGTGACATACTCTATAAGTTTTTAAGAGAACAGATTTCAAAAGTTTCAAAGAAAAAGCATATAGAATCTCATAGAATAAAAATCCAGAAGAGAGAAGTCAACCCAGTAAAATGGGGAGTTCTTTGAAATTAATCAACAGGTTTTTATTAAGCATACCTACTATGTGCCAGGCACTATACCAGGAATACAAACAGTGTATGAAACAATCCCCATTTATAAAGGATTCACATTTCAGTGGGATAAACACAAAGGATGTCTAAATATGTCCAGCATAAATATAAAGGGAACAAATATAAATAAATACACAGTAATTAAATGTATGATAATGTGAAAAAGAGGACACTACCATTTGAAGGGGCCAGGAAAAGCTTCATGGAGAAGGTGGTACTTGGTCGGCATTGTGAAGAGAGAAAATGATTCTGTGAGCTCTCGGTTGAGGAAGGAGAACATAATAAATATGGGTGATGGCCAGTGCCAGGAGATGGGGGGCTGTGGGAAGGAGCAGCTAAATTCAGATCAGTTGAAGGGGAGGCTGGGGAAAGGTTGGGAAGGGCTTTAAAAGTAAACAAGAGGAACTTATCTTTGATCTTTGAGGCAGTAGGGAGCTACTGGAGTTTATTGAGCAGAAGAGTGCCATGGTCAGATAGGCATTTAAGGATAATCACTTAGGTGGCTACCTAGAGGAGGCTCTGAAATGAGAGGAGATTGGACACAAGGAGACCAATTAAGAGGCAATTGCAATCACCTGGGTGAGAGATGATACGGGCTTGAACAAGAGAAGGGAGGGGTCTTTTGTAAGAGTTGTGAAAGTGGGAGCAGCACTACTTACTATTGATCGGCTACATGGGATGAGAGAGAGAACTCCAAATTAAGGTCATGCCAGGCTTACCAGCATGGGGGAATGGACGAATGGATCTGCGGTGGAAATAGGGGAGTTCAGAGGGAGGAGGGTTTTGGGGAAAACATAATTCTGTTTTGGACATTGTGAGTTTGGGATGTCTCTGAGACAGTGAATTTGAAATATCCATTAGGGAGTTACCATGATTTGATTTCAGGAGACACAAAAAGAAACAGTTCCAATGAGTACAAAAAGGAGTGGTCTGAAGAAATTGATGTGGATGCCGAAGGAGCCCATCACCTTACATGGAAAGAAAAGACATATACGGAAGAAACGTTAATAATGTCCCTAAATGAAAAAAGATATTGCTTATTGTCAGGATGATTAAGCCTTAGAATGAGCTTATGTTAGTGATGAATGCTAAGAAAAAGAATGAAGATGATGTTAGTATCGGGAAAAGTTGGATGAAAGAAGGCTCACGACTGCCCCTTGGGAGGGGATGGACAAGAGAAGGAAAAAGGACACAGTTTGAATTTTCCTTTTCTTTACCCTTTGTCATGGTGCATAATCTTTGAACTGGAAAGAGCAGAGCAAAAATGACTAATAGGTAAGATGATAATATCCAGATTAAGGAGAAAATAAGTGCCTGTTTGTCTCAGAGAGTTTCAGGTACCAGCCTTGAATGAAATTAATTTGTAGGGAGTAAAGTAACAGTCTGATGTGATTGCTGGGCCACCGTCAGTGACCTTTGAACGGCAGGGCCAAGGAGAAAGTGCTGAAGGGCAAATATCCTCCAGATTTTTGCGGAAGATAAGAGAATAGAATGTGAAGTTTGACTTTAATTCTGGGCAGAATCCCAGAACATCTCATTAAAGCAATGGCTTGTGAACTCTTCACAGTGAAGTGGTGACCACGAAGGGCAAGTGTGTCGTCATCAAGAGCAGATCATGCCACACTTGCTTCCTTTCCATTTTTGATAGACTTATTAGTCTGGGATTGACTAAATGACTAAACCCAAAGAATAGCCATTAATGACTTAGCACTGAATTTGAGGATACGGAGACCTGAACTCAGATGTTGACTCTCGTGCTTATTGGCTATATGTCCCTGGATAAGTTACTTAAATTTTCTGAACTCCAGTTGCCCCATTTGTAAAATAATACTTACGATACCTAACTTAACATGATTTTTTGAGAATCAAAAGAGATTAGTGTATGTAAAGTGCTTTCTTTTTAAAAAATATATTTTTAATATTAAAAATTTATGATTTTTTTGTTTTTACATTACTTATGATTACTAGTGTATCCTTTCTCCTGCCACCTCTTAGAGAACGATCCCTTGTAACACAGAAAAAAAAGAAGGAAAACCAGCTCAGCAAGACTAACCAAAACATCAAAATATATTTTAGTGTACATGGGGTATAAAGTGCTTTTCAAATATTAGTATTCTATAAATACTTAAAAATGTGTTGTTATTAACAAATTGATTCAGTGCAGAAGGTTGTCTCTACTAGAGTGCCCTGTGGATCTGTCCTTGTCCCTGTCCTCTTTGACATGTTTTTCAGAGATGCAGACAAAGGCACAGGTGGCATACTTTATTGGATTTGTAGTTGACCCAGACTTGGGAGAGAGAACTAACACATGGGATCAGAGAGTCAGGGTCTCCAGATGGCTGAGTAGGCTAGAATTGGGGACAAGTATAGAATGTACATTCCACTCAAAAAATCAAGTTATGCAGGTATAAGATGAGCAGGATATGGCCAAATAGAAGTAGTTCTGGAAAAGACCTAAGGGAAGGAATTAGACTATTGAAAATTCAGTGTGAGTTATCGGTGTGATATGGCAGACACCCAAGATATCAACCATCTTTGTGTCCAGAGGGAATGATGGCCATCTGGTTAGTCAGTCAGTAAGCATTTATTAAGTGCTTACTGTGTGCCAGGCACTGTGCTAAGTGCTGGAGATACAAAAAAGAGTCAAATGACTATTGCTGTCATAGACTTCACAATCTAGGAAAGAGACAACATGCAAATAAATATGTACTGACAGGTTAAATGGGAAGTATGTATTAGACGGAATTAAGAGGTATTGTGAAAGACTTCCTATAGTAGATAGTTGGGAAGCCATTAGGTGAAGATGAGGAATGAATACATTCCAGGCATGGAGGATAGCCAGGGAAAATGCCCAGAGCAAAGAGATAGAGTATCTTGTTCATAGAACAACCAGGAGACCATTGTGACTGGATTGGGGAGTAAGGTGTTAGAAGACTGGAGAGGTAGAGGAGTCTAGGTTATGAAGGACTTTGAATGTCAAATAGAGGATTTTCTGTTTGATTCTGGAGGTGATTGGGAGTCACGGGAGTTTACTGAGTAGAGGAGTGATATGGTTAAACCTGAACTTTAGGAAAATCACTTTGGTGGCTGAATGGAGAATGAACTGAAGTGGGTAAAGACTTGTGACAGGCAAACCGCCCCACCCCCCAGTATGCTGTTGCAGTAATGCAGATGTGAGATGATGAGGACATGTACCAGAGTGGTGGTTATATTAGAGGGGAGAAGGGACATACTCAAGAGATTTGACAAAGGTGAAGGCAGCAGGCCTTAGCAACAGATTCGATATGGGGGGTGAGAGTGGGGATTGGAAGATGACTCCAAAGTTGTGAACTGGAGGGACTGAAAGAGTGGTGTTGCCCTCTATGATAATAGGGAAAGTGGGAATGGGCTTGGGGAAAGATAATGAGTTTGGTTTTAGATAGGTTGAGTTTAGGATGTCTGTTGGACATCTAAGTCCAAGGTGTCTGGGAGGCAGTTGGAGACACAAAATTGGAGGTCAACAGGCACAGGATAGGCAGATTTGAGAATCGTTAGTGTAGAGATAGTAATTAAATTCATGGGAGCTGGTGAGATCACCAAGTGAGGGACTGTATTGAGAGAAAAGAGCCCAGGATTAACTGGTAAATGATGGTTAAAGGACATGATCTGGATGAGGATCCAGCAGAGGATACTGAGGAAAATCTGTTAGGTGAAAGAGAACCAGGAAAGAGGTTTCCTGAAGACATGGAGGGGAGAGTGATCAGCAGTGTCAAAGGCTGCAGAGAGATCAAGTAGAAGGAGGATGAAGAAAAAGCTTTGGGTTTGACAGTTGAGAGATCATTAGTAACTTTGGAGGGAGCGGTTTCAGTGGAATGACCTGGTAGCATAGTGGACTGTGAGGAGGTGAGAGTGAGAGGAGAGGAAAGGGAGGCATCTATTGTAAATGGCCTTTCAAGGGGGTTAGCTACAAATGGCAGAAGAAATTACAGGACTACATAGTTAATGGGGAAGGAAGGATCAAGTGAGGACTTTTTCAGGGTGGGAGAGACTTGGGTATGTTTGTAGACAAGAATGAGCCAGTAGACAGGGAGAGTTTGAAAATAAATAAGAGAGTGAAGATGGTAGTGGGTGCTCTCTGTTGGAGGAGGCAAGATAGAAAGGGATTGCGTGATCAGGGAGAGAGGTGGACATTGGTAAGGGGTAAGGTCACTTCGTCATGAGACAGGAGTGAAGGAGAAGAGAGAGATGAGATAAGAAGGGAGAGCTCGTGGTACGTGGCCTCATTCAAGGATCAAGGATTTCTGCTGAAAAGTGGGGAGGAGAGATGGAAGGATGACAAATTTTGAATAGTGGCTGTGGGGAGCTCTTCCTAGCTGGAGGCCTTCAAGGAGAGGCACTGGTCCAAGATGTTGTAGAGAAGGGTCTGCTTTCGTTGTGGGGTTGGAATAGAAGAAGTCCCTTCCAGGGCTGACGTTGAAGGATTCTGTAAGTTGTGGGGTAAAGTACATCTGAACACTGGACTCACATCTGGGTATGTCTGTTTCAAGCATGTGCTAATGCTGTTGGAATGAGTGGGCCTCATTGGAGTAAAGTGAACCACACTGAATGCTAATCTCCTTTGTAGTCTGATTTGTGCCCTTTTTCTCTTGTTACTAACCAGACAGGATCACCCAGTTCTCCACGTCTCCTGGAATGACGCGGTCGCATACTGCACTTGGGCTGGAAAGCGGTTACCCACAGAAGCCGAGTGGGAATATAGCTGCAGAGGGGGCCTTGAGAATAGGTACTTGCAGAGTGTAAACCTTTCAGACATTTGCCATTTTTTTAATGCTCAGGAGCTCTTTCAGTGGTCAAGGAGGGTTATTTTTTTTTTTTTAATCCTTTCTTATTTTCTTTTCTCATTGTGTTTCATTCATCTCCACAAAGTTACTTGGGTCACACTGACAATTGGGTAACCAATTAGTGTGTCACCCAAAAGCAAAGAGCTGACTGAGGCCTTTCCCTGGTAACATAAAAAGGGTCCTAACTGATCTGCTTTTAAAATTCCCAGAAGTTGTAATGCTGGGGAATTAGAAAGATGCTCATTGCTCTTTATTTCAGCTTGGTAAGCTCTCTCTCCAGCGTATTTTCCTATTTTTCCATGTTGCTAAAACTTGGAATGCTTTGATGCCTGGGTTAAATCTTCTAGGAGAAGGCTACTTAAAATAGTGAAATATTTATAAAAAAGTCCCAGTGTAATGTTACATGACCAAGCTACCTTATAAGTACATGATGTGGCCTGGATGGTTGCCCTCTCTCAGGGGGAGCCTCTGTTTCAGTCCTGAATGATCTGGATGGAGACAGAGGGAGCCTTGAGTTTCGTAGGAACTTGGACATTCTCCATCTCCCCCCACCCCCGTTCTGTCCCATTAAAAATATCCCATTAAATGGAGCTTGACCTGACCGCAGTACCCATGTTCTTTCTTTTTGTCACATTTCTCTATCTTCTGGATTCCAGTCCAAAGACCTGAGCTCATTTGACAGGCTCTTGCCTCTGTCTCTTCTGACAGACTTTACCCATGGGGCAACAAGTTGCAGCCAAAAGGTCAGCATTATGCCAACATTTGGCAGGGAGAGTTCCCCGTGAGCAACACTGGTGAAGACGGCTACCGAGGAACAGCACCTGTGAGTACTCAGGCTGGATATGGGCAGAAGGGCCCTCCCTGGGAGCTCTTCTATTCCTTTGGCATGTGTCTGCTGCCCATGTGGCAGTACCTGCAAGCTGTCAGACACTTTAAATGAATCGATACGAGAGGTGTCTTTATTTATTGGCCTGGAGAGAAATTCACTGGTTGGGAGTATCTACTTTAGGAAGTTGTTAGCTTATTTTTTTAGCTTGTCTTTTAAAAATATTCTTTATTTCTGCTTCAAGAAATAAAGGCAAAGAAGATAAGTACACATTTTGATGCAAAGGAAAAGACAGGAAGGGATTTTGCATGTATTTTTAAGATACTGAATGACACTAAGTGGTTTTTAATGGTAAAATGCTGTGAACGTACATGAGAGGATGATAGTTTCCAGAAAATAAAGGTTCATGTCAGAGTTTACTCTGTAAACTTCTTAAAGACTTGTATGAATGCTGGTTGGTATTATTGTAGAGGCAGCATGACAGAGGACCTTTAGAGTCTGGAGATCTGAGTTCGAACTCTGTCTCTGACCAGTAGAAGCTCTGTGATCTCAAACAAATCACTTGACTACATAGGGACCCAGGCGGCTCTTGGATGTGATAAATGATTATTGAGATGCTGATGTGTAGCTATGGAGGGAGTTTCTTGCACTTAGTGGAAGCATGTATCTGCCCCCTTGTCTCCCCAAACATTATGCAAACCTGTTGAGCCTTTTTGTTTCAGGTAGTTTTACAGTATGAGATTTCGTGCATAGGGGCAGCTAGGGGTAATACGGTGGATAGAGTACTGGGCTTTAGAGTCAGAGTCCAGCCTTAGACATTTACTAGTGTGACCCTGGATAGGTCACTTTAATCTCCACCTGTCTTAGTTTCCTCAGCTGTAAAATGGGGATAGTAAGGGTACCTCCCTTCCTGTATTGTGAGGATGAAGTG
The DNA here is from genome assembly GCA_028658325.1 of Potorous gilbertii. Taxonomy (NCBI): domain Eukaryota; kingdom Metazoa; phylum Chordata; class Mammalia; order Diprotodontia; family Potoroidae; genus Potorous; species Potorous gilbertii. Next base: position 41,022,840 of record CM053772.1, on the reverse strand, counting down.
AGATAATATTTGTGAAGTGCTTAACACAATACCTGGCACATAGTAGGTCAGATCTAGCTAAATGCTAGCTATGAGAATGATGATGTTTGAAATTTTTGTCTAGGTGTTCCAAAGGTGTACCAAACTCAGCCTGTTCAAAACAGAATTCACTCTCTTTCTTCCACAACCTGTTTATTCTTCTATTTCTATTTCTCAGAATGTTTCTTGAATCTGTGGTCTTCTCCTTTCGCATGGATACCACCCTAATTTAGATCCTGAATTTTACATTTTAACAGTAACATCTGTATACACACACACACACACACACACACACACACACACACGTGTGAGTGTATGTGTATATTATTGTCTTGTTCTCAGTCATGTCTGACTCTTCATGACCCCATCTGGGTGGGTCACGTACACAGACCTTCCGCCTGAACTGTTGCTGAATGAGCTGTTTCAGTCACCCTCTGATTATGTTATTCTTTTATTTAAAAAATTCAGTTATTTCTCAGTTTATTTTCGTAGACTCTATATTCCTCAGACCACCATTCATGCTTGTCTAGGTTGTCTTTTTAGTTTTATCTCCCACTTCTGCTCCTCACCTACATCTGCTCTAGTCTAGCATTTCTCAGACTTTTGGCCTTAGCCCTCCAGTGTGCTTTTAAAAATTATTGGGGACCCCAAAGAATTTTTGTCTGTATGGATTATATCTACCAATAATTACCATAATGGAAATTAGACCCCTTAATATTATTATGGAAAAAGTTTTGACCTCTCAGAGCCCCTGGTTGGATATAGGGGGCTCCTGGACCATGTTCTAAGAGCCGCTGCTCTAACCAGCTGAGCTCCCCGTTCTTCTTTGGACACGATAACCTTTTGTGTCCATCACATGCTTTTATCCATCATCTTCCTTTCCCTAGAATGTTGTCTTATGGAAATAACAAAGAATTTGGAACCCAAAGAACCATGGATTCAGCCCTGCCTCTCCGAGATTCCATTTCATTGATTTCCCAAAGACAACAGGACGATAGTAAGGCCTGTAGTGCCCTCCCGCTTCTTGGAGTTGTTGTAAGGATCAAATGCATGAGAACCTTTATAGAGACCTCAAACAGTGAGAAATATGTCAGCTCCAGTAGTCATGCTTGTCCTTTCCCCATTCCATACCCTTGCTTGCTGGTTTGTCACTATTGGCTTTACTTGGAGATGTCATGGCCCAGTTCCAAGGTGATATCTCCCCTGAAGCATTCCTTGATGCATCAATATGAAATGATTGTTAAATTACATCAAAGAATTAAATGTATGTATGTGTATGTGTATATAAATACTACACCTGTGTGAGCAGCTAAGTAATGCAACGGATAGAGCACTGAGCCTGGAGTCAGTAAAACCCAAATTCAAATCCTCCCTCAGTCACTTGCTAACTTTGTGACCTTGGGCATGTCACTTAGTTCTCAGTTTGCCAAAGTTTCCTCATCTGTAAAATGTGCTAGAGAAGGAAATGGCAAACTACTCCAGAATCTTTGCCAAGAAAACCCTGAGTGGGGTCATAAGGAGTCAGACATGACTGAAACAACTAAACAACTTACACATATGCTCACATACACATATATGTACCTGTGTGAACATACACATATATTCATCTGTATGAACATAGATACCACTTTTAAAATGTTAATTATTTTTAAATATGTCTTGGGCTAATAACATATTCTCCTCCCCTAACATTTTGAATCTATATGAAATTGCATAGGAAACTGTAGTCTACCTTGGAAATGTATTTAAAGTATATTTGTGATTTATATCAGAAGTCTAGAGACTGAGGGTCGTCAAAAGCCCCACAATTATTCCATAATTTGGCAGCAATGCCTGAGAGACACAGGGGCCTTGGCTTTGAAGTTTGCACTCATGATGAGGGTTTGGGGAAGTGGTTAAGGGCCAGGACTTTAGGGCTTAGAAAAGGACACTATCAGTCTGTGCTGTGAGAGCTGACTTTGATATCAAAACCCAGCTCCCATGACTTTTCAGATTACTATACTGGGTCCAACTGAGATCAGAAACGATTCATACCCGAGTTCATTTTTATGTTTTAGATGGAGCAAACATCCCTCTTTTGCCCTCCTCAGATGAAATTTTGTTTTATGATCAGCAGTAAATTTTTCCTGTTAGAAATAACTTAATCATATTTTATACCACATAAGTATAAACTCTCTGTGGGTTTATAAATTCCCCTTGAGGGCCCCAAACTGAGAAAAGTATCTTTGTTTGCATTCATGTTTTCGGTGTATTCTGACAGATAAAAGGGATGTTAATATCCACATGAGAGAGTCAGAACTCTAATTTAGTGCTTTTATCAGCCAAATGGGTTTATGGAAACAGATGAACATTTTAATTTTAACAAATTATTTACTTTGTATAGGTTACTGCCTTCCCTCCAAATGGGTATGGTCTGTACAACATAGTGGGGAATGCATGGGAGTGGACCTCGGACTGGTGGAGCGTTCATCATTCTGCTGATGAAACCCTTGATCCTGTAAGTATCCCTTTCTGGAGCTGCATTCCACATCAGAACCTTCTTGCTGGGCTGGCTCTGTTTAATTACTGTAGCAGGGAACACAGCAGAATAATCTGCCCGTTCTGAGAGAGTTTGACCATATTTCTCATGTACTGAGAAGAGGTTTGGTTCATCTCAATGGGAGTAGGTAAGGACCTGTTAGGGTTAAAGTCCTGAGCTGAGATCTGTGGGGCGTATAGAAAGACTTGGTCCCTGTCCTTGAGGAGATGAGATAAGATAAAGACATACAGTGATTATGCAGTGGAGCATGTGATGAGTATCATAAGAGACCAATCATGTCCTTGGGAACTTAAGAGGTTGGACTGATACCATCTGTTGGGTTGGGGGCAGGATACATAACAGATGACATTTGTTTCATAACAAGTGCTATTTGAACACGGCTTTGGAATTTGAGTAGAATTTTGGTAGGCAGATCTGGTGGGGGGGTGTTAAGGCATTCTGGGGCAAAAGGAGCACTTGAGCAAAGGTAGGAAGACATAGGGTATTTTGGGGGAGCAGTAATCTACTGCTAAGTAATCTAGTTCAGATGGACTAGAGAGTTGTCCGATAGAAAATATGAGAGAAAGGACAGCTGACCTTGGCTCCAAAGAGACCTGATGTGTAATTTCACCAGGCAGAGGTGGAGAGAGGAGGGTCCTTCGTGGAATCTCCTCACAGCTGGGAAATTCATTGTCCCTTTCCCCTACATATTAATACAGGTGAAGGGTGGGAGATAATTCTGGAAAGAAATGAGCCATGTTAGGGAGGGCCTGAAATTTCAGGTTGAGTAATTTGGATTTTAGTCAAATTATAATATGGAGCCGTTGAAAATTTTGGAGCAGAGGAGCATGTGAATTTTCATTTTTCAGTGGAGGCTTTCCCTAGTAACCTTGAGTTTACAAAAGATATGATGGGCAGGCAAAGCAGGTGGCCAGCATTTTTTAAGCGCTTACTGTGTCAGGTACTGTGCTGACTGCTGGAGATATAAAGACAATTAGAAAGTTAGACCCTGACCTCAAGGAGCTTATATTATATTGAGGGAAGATGATACCTACAAGGATTGGAAAAGAGATGGGAGTTAGAAGGGGTGGAGAAGGTGCCTTTGTGGGGGCATGCTTCTGAACTACAGACAGGCAGAAGCCTAGCAGGAGAGGAGTGAAGTTGTCTGGCCTGGGCCCCTCCCTGAAATGGAGGTACCTAGGAGGAGCACACCACTGGGAGAGTGGTGGTGGTGGTGAGGAGATGTTCCAGGATGAGAAGGCGGCCCACGGACTGAGGTTACTTCTGGGGTGTGATTGGAAGGCAAGCAGAAGGTGGAAGCATTCTGGAATATTGTCAGGGCATGGAGTACTCTCTCCAGTTCAGAGTATTTGGTTAATTGAAAGTATTTCTTAAGCACTCATTTAAGAAAACTCAGGAACTTTTTAGGCATAGTAGGAAAGGGTGATAGAAGTATTATGTGCTGTTTCTGCCTTCAAATTGCTTATAATATTGTTGAGGAAGGACATGGAATGCAATTGATTTACTACCTTGAGTCAGTCAGTAAACATTTATTCGGTGCCTACTGTGTACTGGGCAGTGTGCTGAACTCTGGGGATACTAAGAAAGGCAAAAGACAGTCCTTCCCTCAGGGGGCTCCCTCCAGAAGTGGTCCGGGTTGGGGGAGGGAAAGAACAAACCTGAAGTCTTGCTGGCAGGTGGGAAATGTTGAGGAGCTGCTCAAATAGAGCATCTGGGAGCAAGGGGCCCAAGAGGTGTGAGTTTCAGAATTTTTGTGGTGTTGCAGGAAGAAAGGAAGGAGGTAAGTAGCAGAATAAACGAAATCTGTTGAGTGTTTGTGTGTGTGTGTGCATGTGCGTGTGTGCCTTAGGGGCAGCTAGGTGGCACAGGGGATAGAGCATTAGACTTGGAGTTAGGAAGACTCCTCACTGTGAGTTCAAATCTGGCCTCAGACCTTACTGTCTGTGTGACCCTATTTGATCGGTTTCCTTACCTGTAAAATGAGAAGGAAATGGCAAACCACTCCAGTATCTTTGCCAAGAAACCTGAAATGGGGTCATGAAGAGTTGGCCATGATGGAAATGACTGAACAACACTGAATGGATACACATTGAAAATTCATTTTTCATAGGCTGAAAAAGCTTTGGCACGTAGATAGAATGGGATATTATTATGTAGTAAGAAATAAATGTGAAGAATTCAAAAATACTTGATAAGATTTTGATGAGTTTATATAGATTGAAAAACCATAACAAAAGAACATGCACACTGACTACCCCAATGTAAACGATAAGATCATTCCAAAAGAAGCACAACTGATTAATTGAAAAACCATTGATGGCACTTGCAAAGAAATAATGAAACCTAATTTATTCCTTCTACCAGAGAGGTGGGGGGACTCCCAGGGCAGAATGCTGGACACATCCTTAGGGGAGGTAACTGTCCTGTGTCATTTTTCTTTGTCACAAGGAAAGTGTTCTCCACGGACTAGGTGAAGTGAAGAATCGTCTCCCCTCCCCCCGTGTCTCTGATGTGGTGACAAAAGACCACAGTAAAGCAGTTTCAAAAGAAAACATAATCGACCATTAAAAAAAGAATATCTTCAAATATATTTTACTGTGTGGACAGATTGAAAAGTCACACACAGAACACCCTTGAAGAAGAAGCCTGGGAATTCCAGCATCCTCGCTTCAGGCATTTCTATTCCTGCTAAAACTAGCTAGACAGGGATCTGGCCCTATAGAAACATGAGAAATCACTGGAAAAGGAAGAACTTCTCCAGATTGTCTCACTGGTGGGTGAGCAACTGTCATTTGCCACTCAGGAAATTTTGTAGAGGTCATCGTAACTCCGGTTTTTGTGCCGGTGTGGTTTTTCTTGGTGTGGTTATAAATTTTGCTTTGTGTTACTTGCCTTTCTCGAGAGTGTAACAACACATGGGCTGTTTATGAATATTTCAAGCCTTAGATGTGCTTCCTTGGTTAAAGATGAAAAGGCTGAATCCTTTAGGAGCTGCAGTTCTTTCTTATGTTTTGTGGGATAGAGAGGTCAAAGATAACCCTTTCCTGGGAAGAGAAGGTTATGAAATCCTCACTGGGTCTGTAGTGAGGAGACGTTACCATCCACTGGCAAGAGGTAGGACCAGTGGTTATTTGCAGTCAGATGTGGAGATAACTTTTTCCTTTTTTCGCGGATAAAAAGCAGCTATATGCTTGGAAGGAGAGCTGCCTTCTGGCATAGTGGGAATGCATATCTTTGGCCGTCTGGTGCCTGACTGAGTGGGCATTAGCTGTCTGTCTGTGCGTTTCTTCCAAGGTTGTGGAGATCTCAAATATTCTGTCTTAACTACTCACAGACTACTCAGTAACTGATTAGTTTTCTGCCTCAGTTGTTTCAGAACACTTATATTTGCTTCCTGAATTGACTTGTGATGATGCCCCACTATTTCAAGGAATGAAATTTGAGACCCTAGAGTGAGTGTCTGATAGCTGTTGACAGGCTGCTTATGACCTGTGGTCGTGGTGGGAGGGAAAAGTTAAACAACTTTTAAGAAACAACTGTTAAGATTGAACCTTGTTTAACGAGAACTATCAGGATAAAAGGTATAAATTGGGTGCTTTGTTTTAGGACCCTAAACCTATATGTTGTGACACACAGTAGGGTAAAGAGAGACTTTCACCACCTGCAAACAGGTCTGTGCCTTTGGATCTTGACATGATTGCATATGTTCTGGGGAGTGGATGGATCTGTTAGAATATGGCACCCAGAAGTGCACATGGTGCTCCAGGCAGACTCTCAGCTGGGGTAGGTGCAGTGGTCTTGTTATTGTTAGTGATTTAGAGTCAGACTGATGTAGCATATAATGGCACAGAGTGCAGGGCCCAGCAGGGCTGTCCATTTTTCAGTCTCTTTATTATCTCAATAAAACTGATGATCAACTAGGAAGCTACATTGCCTTACCTTGTATTTGTACGGTTAATGTTCTGAACTTATTAAAATTCGTTCTTGTGAAATGTGTACAGCTCTAGTTTTTGAAAGTTTCCTGACACAGAACCTAAATTTGTCTATTGAAACTTGGATCTGTTGTATGACTTTCCAACCATGACCATTTCCATTTTTTCTCATCTTTGCCAATTTTGAAGACTGTGAGGGAAAACCTCATTTCTATTAATTTTTGTTTTCTATTACTGATTTGGATTCTCTTTTGATATGTATGCTTGCATGTGTGTACACATGCGTGTTTTGTACTTAAAAATAAACTCTCCTTTTATCAAAAAGACCAGAACACAAAACTAAAACTGAAAGCTACATAATGATAATAGCCAGGGATTGGCCCCAGAGTGCCAGTCCCCTATGTAACTTAACACAGATGAGCTTTGGAAACAAAGGTGGAAAGGAGAGGATTAATGACTTGAGCATACTTTTTTAAAAAGAGAAATCCAAAATAAACACAGAAGAGATTTTTAAAATTAGAAGACAAATAGATAAATTGGAAATCAAAAGAAGTATTCAAATGTTAAAATATAAGGAAAAGCTGATTATTTGACAATACTAACAAAATTGATTAAGCTTAGTTAACCTGATTAAAAAGTAGGCAGGAAATTAGGTTAGCAAAATGACAAATGAGCAAGGAGTAATTACAAAACACCCAGAAGCAATAAAAAGAATTTTCAGAGCAAAATATCCAAACTGACAGAATATATAATGGAGGTGTCAATCCAGTCTTTGGAAAAAAAGAAATAGAACTAGCTGTAAAGGAATTTGTAAAGGAAAAAAAACCCCACAATAAAATGCCTGGTTCTGATGGATTCACAGGAGGGTTAGTTCTACAATACTTTTTTTATAGTATTTTTTCCCCAATTATCTATAAAGACAATTTTTAGCATTCATTTTTACAAGATTGAGTACCAAATTTTTCTCCCTCCCCTCTTCTCTTCCTAAAATAGTAAGCCATTTGAAATAGGTTATATATGTGCAATCCTGTAAAACATATTTCCATATTAGTCACAGTTGTGAAAGAAGAAACAGACCAAAAGGAAAAAAAAAACATGAGAAAAATCAAGTAAGTAAAAATAGTATGCTTTGATCTGCATTTAGAGTCCATCAGTTTTTTTATCTGGATGTGGATAGCATTTTCCATTATGAGTCCTTTTTAAGTGGCTTGGATCACTGTCTTGCTGAGAGGAGCTAAGTCATTCATAGTTGGTCATCACACAGTGTTGCTTTTACTGTGTACAGTGTTTTCCTCATTTCATTTTGAATGAAAATTCAAAATTCATAAATGAATATTAATTTTTAAATGAAATCTTGTTCAACATGCTACAACAGTTTATCTAAGAATTCAATGATTATAACTAAGTTAGATTTTTACCAGAGTTGCAAAGATGATTCAGTGTTAGGAAAACAATCAACCTAATCATATTAAAAACAAAAGCATCCCAAACTACATGATTATATCTATAGTTGCAGAGAAAAAGCATTGACAAAGTCTTAACTCATTTATGCTAAAAGTATACAAAGTATAGGCATAGGAAGGCTTTCTTTTTTAATGTCATATAAAGTAGAGAAGGAAGAGAATTATCTCATTCAATCAGTATATAGACATATGACATTTTTCTTTTCTTCAGATTAGTATTAATAAGTCTAACAGTTGTTGGCAAAGTTGCTAAAACCAAAATCAAGACTTATATGCAAGAGAGATGAAGTAGAAGCTTTCCCAGTAAGTACAGGGGAAAGTAGAGATACCCAGTCTCCTTTCTGTTATTTGATAACAGCTCTAGAAATTCTAGAAACAGACATAGGAAATGAGTAATGATAGGCAAGTAAGAGAGAAAAATAAATCCCCATTTTTCTAGATGACAGGAGGATTTAGAAAATCGTAGGGAGCTGGGCATGGTGGCATCTGTCTGTAATTTCCCAGTACTGGGAGACTCTCTTGATCTTTGGAGTTCTGAGCTGCAGTACACTGAGCCGGTGTGATGTCTGTACAGAATTTGGGACCCAGTCTGTCATTGCTCATTCAGTATTTGTAGAAATTGAATTACAAAATGCTCCTTGAAGAAATAAAAAGCAACTTTTATAATTGGAGAAATATTCAATGCTTTTGTTTGGGCCCTGCTAACATAATAAAAATAACATTACTTCCAGACTTAATTTATGGTTTTTATGCTACACTAATCAGATTTCTGAAGGGAAACTTTATAGAACTCAGTAAACTAATAACAAAATTCATTTAGAGGAGGAAAGGATCCAGAATATCTTTAAGAATAATGAGAAGAGGTATCAGTTGAAGGAGAATAGCACTTCCAGACCTCAAACTATGTTATAAAGCAGGAGTCATCAAAACCATTTGGTACTAGTTAAAAATAGAAAAGCATATCAGTGAAATACACTAACCAAGGAAGAATCAGACAAATTGGAATTCAATAATGCAGTGTTTAACAGAACAGAAAATATAAATTACTTAGGAATGAACTCCTTTGAATGAGAACTTCGAGGAAATTTGAAAGCTGTTTGGTAGAAATTAGGCTTAGGCCAACCTCTTACACCAGTTTCCACAGTACAAGATGGATCTCTGATTTACATGTTAAAGATGACAAAGATATAATCAATTACAAGATGTAAAAGAGATCATTTTGATTGCTTCTTGAAATTGGAAAGCTTTTGCATAAACAGAATGTATCTAGAATAAGAAGAGAAGTCGTTGACTAGGAAAAAATTTTATACTAAGTTTCTAAGATGAGGATTTGATATGTAAGATGTATAAACAACTAATAGAAATATATAACACCAAAAGCCATACATTTTTAATTGGTAAATGGTCAAAGAACAAACAGTTCTCAAAAGAAAAACGTCAGATTGACACCTTTATGAAAGAATCCTCCAAACAGTCCTCTCCACCCAACACATTGTTCAAGTTGACTAAAGATGAGAATGGTCAACGTTGGAGAAGTTGTGTAAGATCAGGCATCCTAAAGATTGTTGGTGAACCTGTGAATTAGTCCAACCATATTGGAAAATAGTTTAGAAATAGGCAAATAAAGTAGCTAAAATGTCCATACTCTGACCCAGAGATTTCACTGGTAGGAATGTATTTCAAGAAAGTTATTGATAAAAACAAAGCCCCCTGATACACCAAAATATTTATAGCAGCACTTTAAAAAAAATCAAAATAGATGTCCATCACTTGGGGAATAGACAAATTGTGGTACATGAATACAATGAAATATTACAAGAAGCAATGACTACGGTGAATACCTGTAAAGTGCTCTGCGGACCTTAAAGTGCTGTTATATAAATGCTGTCCATCATTACTGTCAAATAGAAAGCATGGAAAGATTTGCAAGGACAGTGAAGTAAGCACAGCCAAGGGAGCGATATCCTACATGATGACTCTGACAGTGTGAAAGGGATGAACCGCAACTGTAGAACAATCCAAGCGAGAGTTGCAAAGTTATAAGAAAGAAGCCTAGCCCCAAAGGAGAGAGATGAGATGATATTTTACAGAGGTGTGTGTGGGGTGGGGGTGGAGGGAAGGTGGGGTCTGATGGGCCACAAGTGTGCAATATTTATATTGATTATTTTTGCTTATTTTTCCCTCTTCTTTCTCCTCCCTCCGTCTTCTTAGAAAAAACTTCTTTATTATAGGTGGTGGTTCCAGTAGAGGGGGGAGGATGGAGGACTTGGGGAAATTTAGATGATATAAAACCAAAAAAACAAAAAATCAACAAAAATTGATTTTAAAAGAAAAGAAATTAATGTTATAAAATTCCAAACAAAAAGCCAAGGGGATCCAAGGGGAATTCCTGAGTGTGGAACTTTGTATGTATTGTTAGGTTTTTTGACATTTTGATTGATTTTATTGATTTTTTTCATTTCTAAGAGAAAAAAGAATTATTTGTTGTAAAGTGACTCTCCAGGAGGAAGAGAAGGGATACAAGGGGAAAGCTAGTTATATGATAACAAAAGATATCAATTAAAAATTATTTTCAAAAGAAAGAAAATGCATCCCCTTTCCTTCATTACAGAGATAAAGAATTATGGGTATGGAATGTTAACTATGTCTTTGAAATGCTGATTGTCTTGAACTTTTTTTTCCCCTCTGAATGGTTTTTTTTTTTTTTTAATTTTTGGTACCAGGAATGATTTACTGGGTAGGAGATGGGGAGGGATATATTCAGAAATGAATGTGATGTAAAAATAGAAGGATATCAACAAGTATAAGAGCAAAAAAAAAAAACAACTTCATATACTTTGGCCACTTATCTATTGAGAAATGGGTCTTGTTACATTTTTGTTTCAATATCCTATATATGTTGATATGCAGCGTAAAGGTTTTCCTCACATCATGGTTAATATTTAAGCTATATTTTATTTTTCCAGTTAGGTATTATACACTCAGTTGTCCATTTTGCTTTGTATTTGTGTTAATTTTGAATATTCATTGTATCTATAATTGTAGAAGATACCTCCTTTGATTTATCCCTACTCTTTTATGATGTGATCATTTATAGTCATTTCATATATATTGGACCTCGTTATGGTATATTGAAAGATGTTGATCTAAACCAAATTTCTGCCCACTGCCTTTTCCCCATGGTCCTTGTCAAATGTGGAGGTCTTTCCTCCACTCATTTTTGTTCTTGGGTTTAACCCAGGTTGGGGTATGACTTTTTTTTAAATTTTATGTTATTTTTTAATATAAATTTATTTATTTAACTTTTTACATTCATTTTCACAAGATTTTGGGTTCCAAAATTTTCTCCCCATTTGTCCCCTCCTCCACCCCAGTACACTGAGTATTCTAATTTCCCCTATCACCAATCTGCCCTCTCTTCTATCATCCCTCCCTTGGGGTGTGACTTTCTATTGCTTCTAGCTCACGTGTCCCTTCTTTATTCCATCTTGTTGTTTCTAAGTGGTCCTGGTTAGTGTAGTGCATCTGGACTCCCCTCCCTGCCCCTTTAAAACAGTCACAAGCAATGGAAACCTTTTCAAACATATGAATATTTGACAATAGTTTTTAGGGTGAGATCTTTCTGGGAATACAAAAGGAAAATGCTAGAGTGAAATTACTGATGTTAATTAGGTTGGATTGGGATTGCTTTGTTAGCTGCAAAGCCCCAGTGCTGTTTCTTTTCTCTTTAGAGAATCTGTCATTTCCTCAGTACAGATAACTTTTCTACTAGTAAGGATTATAAATACTCAGTAACTTGATGTTATTGAAGAAAATTCATTATGTTGTGGCTGGTCTGCTGATTGGTCCCTCTGAATATAACTAAATTATGTTTGGTGGCGATTGACAGTAGGCCTGTACTTGAATCTCTCAAGTTTTCTAGGGTTAGGGTAAACGAGTTCTGTGATTTGGCTTGGAGAGCCCTGGAGCCTTCCCTTATGACTGGGAAGCAATGAAGAGGAACTTTTGGTGGTTTGCCCAAATACGTTATTCTCACTTTTTAGGAGAATGGTTTGGTAAATGTGCTACTTCAGTAAACTCACTGATGCGATCTTAAAAAGAGAACAACATTTTATAATTGTCTAGTTCCCTGACTGCTTTCAATCACTCAGAACATGTTCTTTCTTTAATAGCAGTTTCTACTTTCTTTTCCAACCTGAGTTAGAGGCAGCTAGGTGGACTCTGTAGAAGAGTAGTGGTAAGTATTTGTATGGTACCCACTGTGTGCCAGCTACAAATATGATCTCATTGGATGCTCACCACCTTGGGAAGTGCTGTTGTTAACCCCATTTAGCAGATGAGGAATTGAGATAGTGAGTAAGTGAGTTGCCCAGGTTCACATATCCAGTAAGTGTCTGAGGCCTTTTTGAACACAGTACTTTCTGATCCCAGGAGCTTCCATCTGGCCTCAGTCCATAAGTATTTGTAAAGTGCTTTGCAGATCTTAATGTGCTACATAAATGCTAGCTATTATTGCTCTCCTCTGACTTCTGATTCATGCTGAAGAGAAACATAGAATTCACAGTGAGCCTTTTGTTTTATTTTTGCAAGTCTACTTTTTCCATTCCTTCATGAGCCTGGTGTTTAACTTGATGAGGGGTTAGTGAGTGACTTGTAAAATGTTCTCCTTACATTGGTTTGTTCAATATAAAGATTTTTATTAGCTGTTTCAGTGTTTATAGCTGCATAGGGAAAGAACTGCCATATGCTGCAAGGTTTGGGTCATTTTAGAACCAGAAAACCAGCAAAATGTGTTGGGACAACAGGTGTAGCATTAAACTGAAGACTGAATAATTTACTCCTAATACAAATAGAGCTCATTTTATCTAGCGAGTTATGTTTGTACATATGACATCATTTGACTTTTATATACTTGTGATTTGTTTATTTTGTGTAAATATTGTTTCTTTCCCCCACCTCCTTTTTGTAGGTCTCTGAACTGAGATGCAAAGAGGTTCCCTTTCTTTTCAAGGTTACATGCAACCAAAGTCAGGATCAGAATTCATACCTCATGATTTTTTTCCTGATTTTTTTTCCCCTGTAGCACTGTTTTGCTATCTTGTGGTTTAGTTATCTTGATTGACATTGTATCTTGGTCAGTAATAAACTGGTAATTAAGTGGGGGAACCAGGGAATCAGTAGGTTGTGAATCCCTCTTTCAAAAAATGATTAATATCCTGTCTTTACAACACACACACACATATGTATATGTATCTTCTTTCTCTTTAACCAAAAAAGCCATTCCAAAAAGAATTTTTTAAAAAAGGGGGAAAAAACAATTCACAAAGCTAACACAAAGCTAACCAACATGTTACCTGACTCTGATGATATATGCAGTGTTTCACACTGATGGTTCCCCACTTCTACAAAGGAAGGAGATATATTTTCTCCTTTACTTTGTGACCAAACTTGATTATCATAGTTAATATTTGTTTATATTTTCTTGATTTGTCTTATATGTATGTGTACACATATGCATAAACACATGTACATATGTACACATGGGTATATTTAATTTTTCCAGTTCTACTTCACTTTGCATCAGTTCATGTAAGCCTTTTCTTGCTCCTGTAATCTTCATATTTATTGTTTTTTACAGAGCAGTATTATACCATTTATGTACCACAAGTGATTTAACCATCCCCAGTTGATGTGCATCTACCTGTTTCTAGACATTTGATTCTACAAGGATATGGCCATTCTCATAATCTCAGCAGAATTCCAAATTGCTTTCCAAAATGGTGGGATCAGATCACAGCTCTGCCACAGTATGTGTTAGTGTGTCTCAGGTTTATTTCTAGAATGCAGTGAGATCTTGTGTAAACAACTTAACTCTTCTCTGCTTCAGTGCCTTGTCCGTGAAACCAGTCTCTAGAGTATAACAAACCAGGCAGCTGCTCCAGGCCTGTACTTCCGTCGAAACCAGGTGGCATGCGGGCAGGGGCAGGGCAGACAGTCCTGGCAGCTGGTGCTGAAAAGGCAGGAGGAGTTCATAAACATACATTGGACCTGCTTGCATGGAAAGGCCCTGCCCCTTCATCCTTCCTCCTGAACTCCCATTGGTGACATCTGAACAGTGACATTGAGGGCCTACTATGTATAAAACATCTCCTCTTCCCTTTCAGGGCTGTTCTTGGGGATCCTTTTACCTGGGTAAAAATGTGCTTTGGGGTGGAGGCTTCACAAACACAGTTGGCCTCCTTTTCCCAAAGAGAAGACTTTTTGATCAGTCTGTCCCATGCAGCTGTCATTCTTTCTTTTCTCTTTCAATGCCAGACTTGTAAATAACACTAGAAGCCTCAGTGCCAACTTGAAAGGTGTATAATGCTCTCCTTTCTTTTGAAGTGCTGGACACTTGTGTGTCATGGCCTCATTGGCAGTGCTGTGGGGGAGGTAAGACCGAGTACATGTGGCTTGGCCCAGGACCACGAAGTCATTTACAGAGTTAGGTCTAGAACCCATGTTACTAGATGTTGAGATGGGGTCAGCATTGACCAGACCCAAATGACTATTTATACCCACATAATATTATACAGTGTGCTGCATACATCAGAACAAAACTTTAAAGAAAAGTTGTAATGCTGAACAGTGATTTAGGAGATAGGATGTTATTTCATGCTATAGTTTCTCCTAAATAGATGCATTGAATTACCTGTGAAGTTTGATATAAAGTGGGCTTTAAGATCGTGTAAGGCTATATCTAGAGTTCTTCTTTAGTGTCACTGTGTTGTTTCTTTCCTTTCTTTACTCAATTAAACTATTTTCAGCACTATTGATTCAGTGGTAAATAGTAATATAATACTACTTTACATGTTTATGGAGTCCTTTTGGTGAACTTTCATAATGTTCTTTTCTTTTCTTTTCCCTTCCCTATAATATAAAAGAAAGCCATTGGGGAAGGTCATTTTATTGACAGGAAAATGGAAACATAGCCCTGTTAAGTCTTTTTTTTTTTTTTTACTAGACTAGCTTGGTTATTAGATATTTTACTGTTTATAGAACCACTGGGAATGAATAGACATGCTATGAAATTTGGGTTGTTCAGCAAGATGAGATCAGATTAAAAGTAAAGTAATCCATGAAATACATATGTATACATATCTAACATCCATCCTGATTGAGATTCATTATTCAAAAAATATTTCTGAAGTGCCTTCTTTGTGCAAGGCACTGGGCTGGGTCTGGAGAAAGGTGAAAAGGTAATTAAGACACAGACTTGCCTCCTAGTGGAGGGAGGAAGGAGACTCACATATTCCCAAATAGACTTTACCTAAATAAACGCTTGCATATTAGATTGTCATCATGTAAGAAGGAGGAGCATATAGCATGCCATCAGTGATGCGTATGATTGGAAAAAGCAAGGGTCATGTAGTGAGATTGAGGAATGAACCCTGAACTTTTGATGTGCATCATTAGTCATATGCTATCAGGAATTCCAGAACATCACACCCCCTCACCTGTTATCTTACCCCCACCCAAGAAGATTTACGAGAGGAGGTAGACAGGAGTCACACAGGAGAACATAGCATACATGGACTGAAATTGGTCACTGGAGAGAGAATTCACATTGATTAAGGATCCATTGAATTAAGAGTGATAGTGCTTTTTGAACTAAGGAAAGATTACTTCTGAGGGTAGCATGAGAGGAGGGGCATAAATGATGTGCTCAATGGTCTCTTTTTTTGGAAAAGCGTACGAATTCATTGTTTAGATATATTGCTTTATTTAAAACACCTCTTCCATGACATGGAAATGAAGACAGTCCATCTTGTAGCTACAAATAATTCTTCTTTTCACAGGCCCTATCTTGATGCTCAGGGAAGGAGGTACATAAAAGTTAGTCCCTCCCATGTTGGATAATGTATGTGCTGTGCACATTGTGCTAGCCCTTGGGGATACCAATAACAGAAGACATGGAGCTCTTTGAAGTTTGAAAAGCCTTGATGTGTGATCTTGCTTGATCCTCAAAACAGTCCTGTGAGGTAGCTGTTGTGATTATCCACATTTTGACAGATGAGGAAACTGAGGCAGAAAGCATTTAAGTGACTCACCTAGGGTTCTATAATTATTAAGTGCCTTAGGCAAGATTTAAATTCAGTTCCTTCTGACTCCAAGTCTGATGATCTACTGTACCACCTATAAAATGTCTCAATAACAAAAATGAAGCAGGCTCCATCATTTTAAAACATTACATTCAGGGAAAATTACTGAGGAACAGCCAATGGCTCATTTAGCCTCGCGACCTTGGTTTTTATTTCCAGCACCTCTTTACTATCAGATATGAGGGAACCATAGGACATATTGAAGAACTTGCCATTTGAGGGCTTTTTTTAAAGTGTCACTAAGGATGCAGGTTAGTAAAAGCTTATTGTTTCAGCCTTCCATAACATGTTAATGGATAGGAATTGCAGAATGTGGAGACTATAAACCTCAAAAAAATAAGGCTAAATGAAATCTTAGGTAAAACTAAATTGTAGTGTATGATTTCCTTACCAGGCCATCATCATTCCTCTCTCATTTCCCCCATTCCAGCTAAGCCTGGAGACATTTCTAGATTATGTAACACAACCACCCTCGTTATTTTGTGACATATAAATCATGGGTTTGTCAAGATCCCCGGAGCACATGTGAGATTCTGCTTATTGTTACAGTTGATACATTGGTTTAGAATAAGGCTGTACTCAAGATACAGCTATGGAGCAAACAGTGATTACTCTTTGTTTTCAAAAGAATTCACCACAGTTTGGAGCCCCAGGGCCATTTTTCTTTTGAGAGTAAGTTTGCAGGAAAGTGCTTTGAAATTATAAAACATGCTGAAT
Organism: Potorous gilbertii; assembly: GCA_028658325.1. Lineage (NCBI taxonomy): Eukaryota > Metazoa > Chordata > Mammalia > Diprotodontia > Potoroidae > Potorous > Potorous gilbertii. The sequence continues at coordinate 41,006,030 of CM053772.1, read as the reverse complement.
TGTTTGAAATTCCATTTAGAGAGAAAATCACTATCATTTGTAGGAAATGGGAAATGATTCACTTTGTTAAAGAATTCTAGTGTGTGTTCTCTTAATAGCTTCTTCCTATATTACAGTGTCTATGCAATAAAATAGACCACTTATTAGCAACCAGGTGGGACACAAGCTTATGTTGTTTGAAAACAAACAAAACTTAATAAAACTGCCAAGTGTTGGCTTAGTCATTGCAGACACTTCTTCACCTGAGGTTGACTCTGTCATTTCTTCCATTATAGAAATAGTGCTTTGATCTGTTCCCTGGGCTTTGTTGAAAGCAGGCTTTTTCTTCCTTTCAGTTTCTTGGGGTTACTGTGTATTGGATGAAGAAGAGGTCTAAAACAATTAGACACTCAGAGGGCTTGAGTTGAGACAACCTGAGTTAAAATTCTGCTCCAGAAACACACTTACTATATGACCTTGACTAGGCAAGTCATTTAAACCTCTTAGCCTCAGGTTCCTCAAATGTAAAATGTTGTGGTTGTCCTCAGTGGCTGGTATGGCCCCTTCTGACTCTGCATCTTTGATCCTGCAATGATTCCTGTTCATGTTCACCTAAATACCCTCTAGCTGTAGCAGATCTGGGCATCTTGCCACATTTTCCTTGTTTTCCCCCATGAGTTCGATGACTGTCTTGGGTGAGAGTAACTTAATTCTCCTTCATTCTTCACACTTTCTCAGCATCATCACCAGTTCTCTCCTTCCCTCTGTTCATGGAAGTTCCTCCCTCTTCTAACAAAAGCTAATCTGCTTACCTGAGTCCTTGAATTAATTTTTTTCAATGTCTCCCAGGACTTGGGCAAGCCATCATATCCTTTCTGTTGTCCAGTTCTCCTGGAGCTCCCTTGACTCCTTTGAATGTATGTGTATGTAAGTGTAGAATTCAGACACATTTTTAAACAAGTGAAATAAAGCCTTTGCAGAAGACTTGAGAGAAATGCTGACTTCTTTTGCTTTAGAGGGAAAAGTGGATAGGGGCTGGATTTATGGATTAATTATTAAGAGGAGCTCTGAGGAAAGGCTTTTTAGCAAAGTAGATAAGCATTTTCCGTGTACTTTTAGAGTTTTAGAAGTTGCCTGGGGACACTGAGGCTTGCTCAGGGTTATTCTGTTAAAATGGGTCAGATCTCCTGGCTTCTAGGCTGACTCTCCATCACTTATATAATGGATAGAGCCTTGGACTTGGAGGGAAATTCTGAGTTCAAATCCTGCCCCAGACTGGTGAATCTAGGCGAGTCACTTAACATCTCTCAGCCTCAGTTTTCTCATAAGAGCACCTGTTTCACAGGGTTGGTTGGGGTGAAGTCCAAAGGAGGTATATGTAGGTGCTTTGCAGTGCAAGTTCATTGTTACTGCATGCTGATTCTCTTAGGATAAAGAAATACACTTAGGAAAAGGCGATAATCGTGTTCCCTCAAAAGTTAAAGAATGTGTTTGTTTTTAAACTGTTGCTCACATTTGGTTTGGGGGCTTTCACAGTTTTCCGTGGTGTATTCAAGAACTCCATGTGGGTTTGTCAGCTCTGAATTTTAGGGAGGAGATGAGAGGTCTTAAGTGGGGGACTTCATTGATTATGTGGAAAACACAGGACCGCCAGGAGCCAGCATTGGATATTAAAGACTTAAGAATGCCAGACATTGGAGAGAAATGCCTTGATCTGGGGTATGCTAAGTTGTGTTATCTGTGGGGAAAGGGTGAACTACCTGTCATCTCATCGTTAAGAAAGATAGCAGATTGATGGTGCTTGAGACAGGAGCTCTCTTGGTCGCTTAGTAGTAATGAAATGTGGAATGTGGAAGAAACGCTGTTTTCTTTTTACTGAAAAGGTAGCCTCCATGCTGGGATGGGCTGATTTGAAAGAGAGACTCTTGTTTGGCTTGGAAATGGTTCTCATGTTACTCTAGTGCTCTTCCAGAAGTCAGAAACCCTTTCCTGAGGCAACCACAGGAGCCACTGAGTGGTTTGACTGGCACAATGAAAGAGGCACCTCTTCCCTTTTGTTTTTCCTTCACCTCAGTCCTGTCTGTCTGTTCTCTAAGCAGGGATGAGATCTGCCTTTCCTCCTTCTCCTTATTCTGGGCTAGCATCTGGGTCTTCTTGCCTTGTGGCCATAGTGATGGGCGCCATCACTTCCTGGAGCTGTATTTGCCCCTCTATCTTCAGGAACAGACAGCTTTTCTTTCTTCCTGTTTCAAACCTTGAGCCTTCTGCACTTCCCATGGAGATCCTGGCTCCGGTCTGAGGGGATCCCCTCTAGCTCCTTCGTGGAGAGGAGATGATGGCCAGGTGCTGAGCTCCAGGCCTAATTAGGTTTAGCTAGGCAACTTCCCTTTCCTCTTCCCAGCTTTTCTTTTGAGAGTTCAGGTATTCCCCTTTCCAGAACTTTTGCAATGGCAAAAATACTTTAAGTGGACGGTAATGACAGCTTCTACAACCTTTTCCCCCACTGCCCAGTAAGAGAAGGATCTTCTCCTTCTCCCTTGTTTCTTCCTCTTCTTATCTCCCTCCCTTTTCTTCCTTTCTTCCTTCCTCTTCCTTCCCTTTCCTCATTTTTAACAAGGTTCTACTATGAAACCACAGCAAAATTGCTGTTTTTCCTTTCCCTGAATGCCCGTGAAGGATTTGTATGATCTGACAAATTGAAGGCCTGGCCAGCCTTTGGGTACATGTCCCAGTTTGCCTGTACTGTCATGTGGGCAGAGATTATAGTGGGGCCTACAGTGACCGTTCTATTTCCCTACACCTTTTAAAGACAAAGCCCAGTTTGGTACACGTAAGGTGGTTTGGGGTTAGTTTGTTTGTGTTGGTTTTGCTTGTGGCATTTTGGTGCCTTGGGAAAGACACTGTAAACTTTCCGTGCAGGTCTGTTTGAAGTTCCTCTGAATATATTTCGGAGTAATTTTTGCTGTGTGCTGAGCTGGGCTTGAGTAGCCCCCGTCTGAAGATTGGAAAAACTGTATTTAAAACAGTTTTCAGATGTTCCCAAGATTAAGATTGTGAGGTTTTCTGAGAAATGTTAGAAAGTGAGGTCTGTTGGTTTTGGCCAAACTGAAGTAATTAACTTTGGTCTTTTCTGAAGGTGGCTGTGGAGTAGGGGAAGGGCAGCTCCAGGACAGGCAAGCAGAAGCAGCTAACGCTTCTCAAGGAGAAGGTCCCTCCCTAAATCCTGCAGCTCCTCAAATGGACTGAAAGTCCCTCTGGAAGCAATTTCAGGGTAATCCGAGGTGGAAGGTCATCTTTATGTCCTCCCTTACCAGCTTCCCTGATGACTTTGACATGGCCAACCTGCTCTGATCTGCTTTGTTAGACAAATGGCTCACAGATGTTGGAAGCACTTAACTTTGGGCCCCGGTACTGTGCTAAGTGCTAGCAATACAAAAAGAAAGCCAGAAACAGTCCAGTTAGGTGTGTATAGGATATATTGCACCCACTCTACCGTTAGGTGATTTCTTCTAGCAATATGTGACTAGAAGTAAAGGGTGAGAGTCAGGGTAAGTCAGGGTTAGGGTTTAGTTAGGCACCATTGCCAATGCTTCAAAGGATGTGGGGGTGGAGGATAGAGTGGAGTCCATCTGGTTTGTCAAGAGGTTTATAAGGAAGCCACTGTAGGGGTGATGGTCTGGGAGAGAAGTGAGTGTAGGAAAGACACTTTGAATTTTCACTATAGGTCAGATAATGATTATTGAGTGCCGAACTTGGCTTGAGTACCCCCCAGCCTGCCCCCGAAACTCTATTTAAAACAGTTCCCCAAAGAATGTATAGGGAAGAGAGGAAAGTGTAGCCAGTACAAGGGTGATGGTCTAGGAAAAGGCCTGAAGTGGAGAGAAAATGGAAGTCAGAAGAGGAACAAAGAATAAGGTTAAGAGTTGTAAGGCATCATAATTAGATAAAGGCATTTTAGAGTTTACAGATATGGAAGTGGAACATTGTGGGTGATGGCAGAGCCAATATGTGGCTGAGATGAAGTGGAGGAGTAGTTTATGGGAATTGAGTTCATTGAGGAGCTGGGAACTTTGATTATTTGAGGAAATATCAGCATATACTGATACGTGTTGAAGTCCTCTAGTATGAAGGCAGGAGTGGAATGGGAAGAAAGACTGTGAGCCAGGCACTGATTCATTGAGGAAGGAGGGACACTGACTTGGAGGTTGGCAAAGATAGGCCACCAGGATCTGGATTGAAGGATAAATTTGGATAGCTTCTTGTTCCCTGGCTTGAGGCCCGGCACTGGAAATGAGCCTGGGGTAGTGTCGAAATAAATCCGAAGAATAAGAGGGATGCATAGGGTCTGGGTGTTTCACAGTAAAGGTGACATTTCACAAGGACATTGCTTTGAGGGATGTTCTTTGAGAAACTGGGACAGATGGTCACTGTGATGGGTCACTGTAATGTTGGAATTCAGAGGCTGTAGCCATCTGGCCTTTGTGGACAGGTGAGGCCTTCAGGGACACTGAATTATCAAGAGACTGTTGTTTCTTGTTTTCCAAGAAATCATCTTGGGAGATGGTGACAGAGTCACTTGGATTAATTAATGGGGTTTGAAGGTATAAAGTGAGGAAGAATGAGAAAGCTGGTTGAGTCTACTTCTGGAAGGGTCAGGTATCACTTTGCTACTTCTGAGACAATGCAGACCTGGAATGGGGGCTACTTGGTTTTACTTCTTGGAATTGGCAGTCCACGTGAAAGCATCTTCATTCTTGAGAGCAACCCTTGACCCTGTTTCTCTTATGAATGCTAGGTTTTGTTGGCTTTGTTTTTGAAAATGTAGATTCAATTTATTGCTATTCCTTCTACTTATTGGTTCTGTTGGGTTCAGAGGAAAAGCAAGGGGAGAAGATCATGTTTCCAAACTGGGGGTTCTACCACAGTCCTTGGGTGTTTGCAAGGACCCAGACCACCAGGAAATATTGCTGGAATCAGATAGGTTTCTTTCTGAAGCTGGTGGAGCCTTTGAACAGAAATCATCATATTTAAAAAAATGTCATTTGAGAGAGCGCAAGAACTCTTTGTTTTGATGTTCTAGAGGGAGTATGTTTTACTGTATTTAGAGATAGGTTCGTTTCTACAGTAAAGACGTAATGGAAAGGGAACGGAAATGGTGGTTAATCTTTAATAATGAGAGTTATCTCTTTCTGCCAATGGAACCAAAGCCCATTCACACATTCTTTAGAGTTGATGGATTTTTGTCTCATTCTGAGCTCCTTTCTGTCCCTTTTGTTACCTTTCCCAGGAGTCTCTTCTTGTTTTGATGTCAGAGACTTACCACTGGCTAAGTCTCAGAATCCTAATCCTGTGAGGTTTAGTTACTTAGGCATTTCCATCTGCATGCTAGCTTTCCCTTAAACAAGCAAAACTTGCTTCCTCATGGTTTATTTACTTGCACTTTCCATAGCCTTCCTTCTGTTGGAGGCTGTACATTCATGTTGCAAGGTTTTTATGCAGTGTCCCATTTCCTGGTGTTTTGAAATGGATTATGAGTCTCCTCCAGTGACAATGAATGCTACACTCAGAGCTCCTATCTGTCATCCTATTCCCCATGGACTCATGATTACATCCCTTCTTTGGAGATCAGACAATTAGCATTGAGCTCTTTTTATAATTAAGTTATTAGTGGTTTGTGAAGACCTAAGCTCAGGGGAAACAAGATATGGAGAATGAGAACTAAAATGGCTCTAAGCCAGCCTGGTAATTTAGCAGTGAGGAAACAGACCAGTGAGGAAGTGCCATGTTTGCAGTTGCTTAGCTCCCAAGTGTCAGATCAAGGACTGTTTTCGGATTTTCACAAAGTCTTATCAGAGTTGGACGAGACTCCTGCAGTCATTTAGGTAGCCCTGCCCTTCATTAAACAGGAGTGTGGGGTAAAATGGGCACAGCGAGTGGTCATTTAGCTTCATCCTTGAAGATCTTAAGTGAACAGCCCTTTTCCCAGGTAGCCCACATCAGAAGAGCTTGAACTGTTTTTTTGTCTTTTAAATTTTAGTTATTTATTTTTAGTTTTCAACATTTATTTCCACGTGATTTTGAGTTCCATATTTTCTCCCCATATTTCCCCTCTCCTCACTCTAAGACACCATGCATTCTGATTACCCCTTCCCCCAATCTGCCCTCCCTTATATAATACCCCACCCTTCCCTTATCTTCTCTCTTTTCTTGTAGGGCAAGATAGATTTCTATACCCCATTACTTGTAGTTCTTATTTCCCAGATGCATGTAAAAACAATTTTTAGCATTCGTTTTGAAAACTTTTGAGTTCCAGCTTCTCTCCCTTCCTCCCTCCCCACCCATCCCCACTGAGAAGGCAAGCAATTCAATATAGGTTATACATGTGTAGTTTATGCAAAAGACTTCCGTAAAAGTCATGTTGTGAAAGACTAACTATATTTTCCTCCATTCTATGCTGCCCCCCATTCATTCTGTTTCTCTTTTGACCTCTTCCCACCCCAAAAGTGTTTACTTTTAATTACTTCCTCCTCCCATTTGCCCTCCCTTCTGTCATTCCCCCCATACCCTACTAACCCCTTCTCCCCTACTTTCCTGTAGTGTAAGGTAGATTTTTATACCAAATTGAGTGTGCCTGGTTATTCCTTTGTTAAGCCAAATGTGATGAGAGTAAGCTTCACCTTTTTCCTCTCACCTCCCCGCTTTTCCCCTCCATTGAAAAAACTTTTTCTTGCCTCTTTTATGACAGAGAATTTACCTCGTTCCATTTGTCTCTTTCTCCTCCCAATATATTCCTCTCTCAGCCCTTAATTTTATTTTTTTAGATATCATCCCTTCCTATTCAACTCACCCTGTGCCCTCTCTCTATATGTTTATAATTCTTCCAACTACCCAAATACTGAGAAAATCTCAAGAGTTACAAATATTATCTTTCCATATAGGAATGTAAACAATTCAGCTTCGCTAAGTCCCCTATGATTTCTCTTTCCTGTTTACCTGTTTATGCATCTCTTGATTTTTGTGTTTGAAAGTCAGATTTTCTATTCAGTTGTGGTCTTTTCATCGAGAATGCTTGAAACTTCTCTATTTCATTGAATGACCGTTTTTTTCCCCTGAAGTATACTCAGTTTTGTTGGGTAGATGATTCTTGGCTTTAATCCTAGCTCCTTTGACTTCTGGAATATCATATTCCAAGCCCTGTGATCCCTTAGTATAGAAGCTGCTAGACCTTGTGTTATCATGATTGTATTTCCCCAATACTCAAATTGTTTCTTTCTAGCTGCTTGCAATATTTTCTTCTTGTCCTGGGAACTCTGGAATTTGGCTACAATATTCCTAGGAATTTTTTAAAATTAAATTACTTAATTTGTTTTTAGTGTTTGACAGTCACTTCCATATATCTTAGATTTTTTTCTTTCCTTCCCCCTAAATCCCTCCTCCCTCCCTGAGATGGAGTACAATCTTATATAGATTCTACACATACATTCCTATTAAATACATGTTGCATAAAAGAATTAAAATGTATGAGAGAAACCATAAAACAAAACAAAGCATAATATAAGAGAAAATGGTCTGTTTCTTTCTGTGATTGAATACCATAGTTCTTTCTCTTAATGAGGAATGGGTTTTGCTTCAAGAGTTCATTGGAAATTTTTTAAGTCCTTGCATGACAATGAAGTACTAAGTCTACCAGAAAAATTCCTTGCACACTGTGGTTGTTGCTGTGTACAAAGTTCTCCTGGTTCTGCTCCTTTCACTCAGCATCAGTCCTTATAAATCTTTCTAGGCCTCCCTGAAGTCTTCCTGTGCATCGTTTCTCATAGCGTAATAGTATTCCATTACATTCATATACCACAACTTGTTCAGCCATTCCCGAATTGATGGGCATCCCCTTGATTTCCAGTTTTTGGCCACCACAAAGAACTGCTGTAAATATTTTTGTACATGTGGGCCCTTTCCCATTTTTCTGATCTCTTTGGGATAAAGTCCCAGAAGTGGTATTGCTGAGTCAAAGGGTATGCACGTTTTTGTAGCCTTTTGAGCATAGTTCCAAATTGCTCTCCAGAATGGTTGGATCAGCTCACAACTCTACCAACAATGAATTAGTGTTCTGACTCTCCCACATCTTCTCCAATATTTATCATCTTCCTGTTTTGTCATGTTAGCCAATCTGATAGGTGTGATGTGGTATCTCAGAGTTGTTTTGATCTGCATATCTCTATTCAATAGTGATTTAGAGCATTTTTTCATATGAGCATAATTTCTTCCTCTGAAAACTGCCTGTTCATATCCAGTTATCAATTGGGGAATGGCTTGTATTCTTGTACATTTGACTGAGTTCTCTGTATATTTTAGAAATGAAGCCTTTATCAGAGATGCTAGTTGCAAAAATTCTTTCCTAGTTTTCTGCTTCCCTCCTAATCTTGGTTGCATTGGGTTTGTTTGTGCAAAAACGTTTCAATTTAATGTAATCAAAATTATCCATTTTGCACTTCATAATGTTCTCTATCTCTTGTTTGCTCATAAATTTCTCCATTCTCCCTTGTTGCCATAGAAAGATTCTATGGTCTTTTCTTTTCTGCTTTGCTTCTTACTCATGATGATCACCCTTCTCCAGCTTTTAAAGTAGAACTCTGCATCTGGGGCGCAGGGGGCTCTGTCCCTCAGTTCTTGTACCTAAAACTTGAGGCTTTGTGTCTTGTGGCCTCCGGTTCTTTCAGCTACAAGCTAAAATGCTGCATCTTACCTGGTGCTGAGCTGGTTCGTGTTGGAAAGCAGAGGCCAGGTGAAGTCTTTTTGCATTTTCCTGGAGTTATCCTGGAGCTACCTGTGTTAAATGGGGGTGGGAGGGTGGTCTGGTCACAGGAGGTCTTGCGAACCCTGCAAGTCATCAAATATTTATGGAGGGTTTCCTTGGTGTCAGGTACTGCCCTGAACAATGCAGATTTTTTTTTAAACTTATTGCTGTGGGTACAACATGTCCACATGTATGAAGATGTAAAAGAAAAACGTTGGAAAGGCAGATAGGAGGGAGCAAAGAAGGTTGTGGAGCCAGTCATTCCAATTCAGATAGGAGGTTTAGAAGGATTTGGAATTAGGAAAAGGGAAGACACTTGTTTTCCTAACACCTGTGTGTATCTGTGGGCAGAAACCTTAACAGTAATGGAATTTTTCACACTGAACAATTCAACTTAATCCAGCAAATGGATACTGTGTCTGCCATGTGTGTAGAAGGCCTCATGCCAAGCAACTGGGACCTAGAGCCTAAGAGTTGCATAAGCCCTAACCTCAGGCAGCTTAGGGTAAGTAGAGGGGCTCCAACAAAGAGATAACCATGACTCAAGGCAGAGTGTCTTGAGGGCATAAGACAAATTTGAGAGGGGAGACCAGCTTGGCAAACAATATACAACTGGATATCTTATTTCACTGGTATACAGAACTCCTGGATCACGACAGTCACTCCACTAGTATAGGTTAGCACCTTTTCTGCAATTTATAGTCTTAAAATTTGTCCAGAGCCCGGGTCCCACAGGCTAGTCTACATGTTCTGGAAGGAGACACTGGAGTCCAGGGCCTCCTGTGTCAGAGGCTGGCTGCTTATCCTCTGGGTCTCACTTGCAAACTTACTGTCCAGAAGTATCCGCCACTTTGCCCCACACACCAACTCTGCTCTGGTCATTAACATACATGGTTACACTACTGCCCCACTTAAGAAGACGGAATAAAAGGATGTGCTCTCTTGTCTCAAGTCAGTTGGCAAGTTTTACCTTTTGAAACAGTGGCTGCTTCTCAAGTTCTTGTGGAGATCTTTTCTGCTGAGGTGGAGCATAGGCAAGCCCAGTGGTTGGTGATCCTGTCCGTGCTGGTGTCTTCCTGATTCCCCTGGGGTGCTGAGGCACACCTGGGGTCAGCGTCCTGGTGTTGGCAGTTGTGGGCTTCACCCCCTGGGTCTCAGGATCTTCTTCCAGTTTGCTGAGGTGGGGCTCTCTGGGAGAGCTCTGGTCCTGCATTGGTCACCTTCAGCCACAGCAAGAGGAACCCTCCTTAGTGATTTTCCTAGCCTTACCTGCTAAGAGATTGTTTACCCCTTCTGCTGCTTCCACTCTTCCAGGATTTTTCCTGGGGAGATAGTCTGTGGGCTCTTCAAGGTCAACATGGGGAGGGAGATAGCCATTACCAATCACTCGGCCATCTTGACTCCTTGGAAGTCCTCTCCGTAGGAGTTTTTCTTTTTCCATCTCTTTCAGGAGGTGATTGTTGAATTCTTTCAATATTTATTTTATCATTTAGTTGTAGAATATCAGGGCAGTTTTCCTTGATAATTTCATGAAACATGGTATTTAGGCTCTTTTTTGGATCATGGCTTTTGGGTAGTCCCACAATTTTTAAGTGTTTCTTCTTGATCTCTTTTCCAGGCCAATTGTTTTTCCAATGAGATATTTCACATTGTCTGCTATTTTTTCATTTCCTTTGGTTTTGTTTTATAATTTTTTGATCTTTCATAAAGTCATTAGATTCTATCTGCTCCATTCTAATCTTTAAGGAATCATTTTCTTTGGTGAGCTTTTGGATCTCCTTTTCCATCTGGTCAACTCTGCTTTTTAGGGCATTCTTCTCCTCATTGGCTTTTTGAATTTCTTTTGCCATTTGGGTTAGTCTATTTTTTAGTGTCCTTTTCTTCAACAATTTTTTGGGTCTCCTTTAATAAGCAGTTGACTCATTTTTCATGATTTTCTTGCACCACTCTCATTTCTCTTCCCAATTTTTGCTGTACTTCTCTTACTTGATTTTTGAAATCCTTTTTAGCTCTTCTATGACCTGAGACCAGTTCATATCTTTGGAGGCTTTGGATGGAGGAACTTTGACTTTGTTTTCTTCTGTTTGCATATTTTGGTCTTCCTTGTCACCAAAGTAAGATTCTATAGTATGATTCTTTTTCCAGTTTTTGCTTATTTCCCCAGCCGTTTACTTGACTTCTGAGCACTTTTTCAAGGGAGTTCTCTGCTTCCAGTGGGGATGGAGGGTGTCCTGTCAGCTGCTTGATCCCCCTACAATCTGGGGGCCTAGAGCTCAGAAACAGTGGCTACAATTGTCCCTGCTGCTGCTGTGGCTACTGTGGGTTCCTCTGCCCCCACCCCCCTCTGCTTCCCTGGGGCTGGGGCCAGATCACTCCACTCTCCTGCTCTGATCCTACAGGCTTTTCCCACTGACTTCCCAATTTATTCTCAGCATTTTGGCATCGTGAAATCTGGAAGCTACCATAGGTACGAGAGAGTCAGTTTCCCCAAGGCCAGTTCAGTTCTGTCTGTACTGGTATGGCCCGGACTGAATTGTGCCCTACCCCCAGTGTGGCGCAAAAGACACTTCCTGGTGATCTTCCAGGCTATCTTGGGGTGGAGATTTGCTTCACTCTGTCATTCTGTAGGTTCTGCAGCTCCAGAATTTGTTTAGAGCCATTTGTTTACAGATATTTGGCTGGGCTTGGGGGCAGTGCTCTAGAAAGTCTGTGCTGTTACTCCACCATGTTGACTCCACCTCCCAAAAAGCTTGATTTGTTTAGAAAAGTTTTGTTTGTTTTCTAAATGGAATATACAGACCCTTTCTGCAGCTTGCATCTAGTTCTACCCTCTGAAGCCAAGCTGAAAATATATGATCCACTCTTTCACAAGATAGCCCTGCAGTTACTTGAGTACATTCTCTTCACATTCTCTTTAAATATTCTCTGGGGCAAACATAATTAGTTCCTTCAAATGATTCATGCACAGAGTCTGGTTGTCATTCTCCCCCTCCTAAAATGTGGTTTGTAGAGCTAAACACAGAGCTCCATGTATGCTCCGACCCTGGCAAAATACATTAGAGTTTCAAGCCTTGGTTCGGCTATTACCCACCCAAGGAGGCCTTCTTCAGTCTTTGCAGTTGTTACCATGCATTCTCTGACTGTGTCCCTGTCTGTGTCTATTCATTGCTCAGTTATAATAGAACTTTTATAAGGCTGAAAACCATTATTTTTTTGTTTGTGTTCCCAATACTTAGTGTAGAGCCTAGCAATTAGAAGATATTAAATAAATGCTTATTAGGATGCAACAGCTTTGTCTGCCTTTTTTTTTTTTTCAAACTCTACCAGACTGACTAATTGCATGTGGTTACATATGGAGAGGGAATATGCAGAGCACATAGGCATCAGTATTTCTGAGTGTTTGAGTTACATTTGAGTGCAACATTAAAAATTCACGGCTGTTTCCTTCTTGTTTTGTGTGATTTGTGAAGCCCCAGTGTTCTGTGTTTTCCTTTACTTGAACTTTCTGGGTGAAGTGATGGATCTATGATGTGTCTCTTTGCATAGGCAGAAAGATAAAATACTTAATGGAATTCATGACAGACAAGTACAGATGCACTATGTTCTTATAGCCTGCAGAAGCAGCCTTGCTAGTGATAGGTGGCCTTAACAGTGATTTGCCTGCCCTTTCCTTTGCACATATGAGATGATACTTTTCCCCTTCAATTATATTTTTTCTTTTTTTCAGCAAAATGACCTGTTAGACGTTTGTAATTATTACTTGCCTGTCACATTGTTGCCAAGGAAATTGCTTTATTTGTAAAGCTCTTGGGACTATTAGACTATTAACAAATGTATTGGGATGTGTCATGTTGTATGTACATGCATACAAGATATTGCAAAAGTTTTAGTACAGTTTTACATCATTAAAGCTTTTATACACACACATGTATATATGTAAGCTTTAACATTATGTGTTACTGTGGTCCCATTAGGACAGAGAAGTTCATAGTAGAATTTGTTGCTATTAATTGACGTTTTTGTTGAATTCAAAGTTCAGCTGATATTCTATCTCTTTCTCTGCATTGCCAGATTTCTAGAAAAAATAATCCCCACTTAGGGCTTGTACTCCTTCATCACCCCCTTGTTTGTCAGCTCCCTTACAGCCTAGTTTCTGCTTCTACCATTATAGTGAAACTTCTTTCTGAAGGCCACCAATGACCTCCTTCCTAATGGAGAGATCAGAGGATCACAGAGAGCATCTGGAATGACTTGCCCCCAAAACACAAGTGGTACATCTTCAGCCGATTGGCTACAAGTTTCTGCCCTTGGCTCACTTTTCTTCATTGTCTACTTGCTTGGTTTGACATCTCATCCTTGCCTTTGATAGCAGTTTATTATTTCATTGAATCTGTATCTCGTAGCCTTGATCCTGAACTTCAATCCCATATTTCAGATGAGCATCTTCATTTAGATGTCTCACAACACTTTGAATTTAACATGTCGTAAACTGAATTTATCACTACTCTCTCCAAACCTACTCCTCCTAATCTCCTATTTCTCTACATGGCGCCACCATACCTTGGCTTAAAACATAGGAGTCATTAGTGACTGCTCCCTCTCTCTCTTATTTAATCATTTGCCAAGTTCTATCAATTTTAGCTCTGACTCATTTCTTGAACCATCCCTCTCCACTCACATAGTTACCATTTTAGTTCGGACCCTTGTTACCTCTCACCAGAACTCTCTTACTAATTTCATAGTCACCCTGCCTCCAGACTCTTCCATTTCCAAATCTTTGTTCACATAGCAGACAAAATAATAGCATAATGCACAGATCTGACCATCTATCCCAAACCCTTCAGAGGCTCCCTCTTGCTTATAGTGTAAAATACAAATTTTGTAGCCTGGTAATCAAGACCTCCCATATCTTGACTACCTAGTAGGTGAAATGCTTGTCCGTGTGAGTGACTTACAAATCTACATATTTCTACTCTGACTTCTTTATTGAATTCTAGTTTTTAATTTCTAATACTTATATTCCCTTACTGGACATGCCCACCAGGATGTCCCACTAGTAACCAGTCAGTTAACAAACATTTATTAAACATCTGCTCTGACCAAGTGCTGGGGATACAAAGAAAGTCAGAAGACAACCTTCACTCTCAAGGAGCTCCCAATCTCATAGGGAAAACAACCTGTAAACAACTTTGCACAAACAAGGCAGAGTAAGTTAGAGGTAGCCAATAGAGGGAAGGCAGCAGCATTGAGGGAGATCAGAAAGGCTTCTTATAGAAGGTGGAATTTTAATTGCAGCTTGAAGAAAGCCAGGGAAGCCAGAAGGCTAAGATGAGGACAGAGGGCATTCTGGGTATGGGAGACAGGCATTGAAAATGCCCAGAGAGGGAGATACCAAGGTGGGTCTAGTTCATGGAACAGCAGAGAAACTGATATCACTGGATCACAGATTAACATGGAAGGAAATAAGATGGTAGAAATGATCAAAAGAGGCCAGATAATGCAGGACTTTGAATGCCAAGCAGAGGATTTTATATTTGATTCTGCAAGTGATAGGGAACCACTGGACTTTATTGAACAGGAGGGTGACATGGTCAGACTTAGGCAATAGGATAGGTAATCTGAAAGCTGAGTAGAGGACAGACTGGATCATTGCTTCAAAATCAGAATGTCCAAAATTGGACTCATTATCTCCCCCTAAATCCTGTTCTTCTGATTTCTCTGTTTCTGTTTATGATACCAGAAATTGCTTTTCTCAGGTTAGAAAACATGTTATCATCTTTGATTCCCCCCCTTCCCCCCCCACCATGGTCAGTTTGTGAAGTCCTGGCAACTTTACCTCTTTGATGTGTTGCATCCATTTCCTCCTTTTCATTCCTTATAGCTCACACTTACAAAATGTTTTTCTCCCTAGAGCCCTGTGAGGTTGGTAGGGGAGGTGCTTCTGGAGGCTCAGTGACTCTTTCATGTTACACAGCTGGTAGGTGTCTCTGCCCAGTGTTCTTTCCACTACACCCCACTACCACCATCCCTTCCGTTCCACTGGCAGCTCCTTGTTAGTCTCCTCACTTCCCTTGTCCAACCTGTTCCATCTGCTGCTACTCGATTTAGTTTTCCTGATGCCTGGACTGTGCCTGAGTTAAAATCTCTCCTTCCTTTTGACTTCACGTGTGTCCTTTCAAAGGACTTATTTTGTATTCTAGCTGCTTTTATAGATGTCCTTTCCGTAACTAGTTTATATGCTCCTTGAGTGCAAGGAATGTGTGTCTTAATTAGGACAGTGACTTGCACCTAGTTAGTGTTCATTAAACATGTGTTTAATTGCACCACATTTAATGTACTTGACTTTGAGTAACTGTTGTGGTGGAGCTAAGAGGTTATCAATTAGTTTATTGCCACTTCATTGCCAAGGGATTAGAATTATGAACTTCACCCTGCTGATTCTGGTGATGTGTTTCATTTTTTTTTTTTTAACACATCAGGTATGTTAAGGAAATGCCTGCTCAGTTACTTTTTAAAAATCCCCTATCTGTGAGTGTCTTATATTTGTCTCACCAGGGGGAGACCTGAGAAATAGAATTTGTCCTGAACTAACAAACAGCTTAGTGTTAAAGTTTAATTCTTATAATTGATCCTTTGAGGATTTACAGGATTCAATTTGTGATCTTTGATGAAATTCTATTAGTAGCAACATTAAGCAGTGAAGAAAGATTAAAAAACAAAAAACTGGGCCTCACCTGCCACAGGGGGATGTTATTACTTGTGTGGGGCAGTTCTCCAGGGGCTGGAAAGGTTTCTGACAGAAATACTTCTTTACCTAAGTAGATCAGCACAGATTTTCCTAACCTTTTTCCCCCAATTGAAGTTTTCAAAGTCAGTGGCAACCGTGCCTAGAATAGATGTGGTTCCTTACATTTTTGACTTTTCTAACTCCCTGGCAGTATGTGATGGACAAGAGAGGGAAACATCTCCTAGGGAGAATCCAGGCATCTCTTGCTTCTGGTAAACAAGTGGCCAGCTGTATGATTTTTTTGTCATTTCTGGACAAAGATTAGACAGTGACTCTCCACCTGCTTCCCACTCACCCCACGTAGTGAGCTTGTATGAGCTATCTCTTCTCTGTAAACTGCTTTGCCACTGGCTTTCTCATGTTGGCAACTAAGCCTCTGGGATGTCCACATTCAATGCCTGGTGATGAAGCAGTTATTCTCTGCCCACTCTTCCTAGGAGGAGCAGGTAGGCCAGCTGGTTTGATCCCAAAGTATCCACTATAAGATCTGAAAATCTTCTCAGGCAGTTTATCTGCAGTATATCACTGGATACTGAGTACATACACTTGCTTGAGAAATAGTCCTTGGCCTCTGGGAGCTTACAGTTGAGATGGAAGAGGTGAGACATGCATACATGAGGTGTTAAATAACAATGTGGATGACAGTACAAGGCCCAGAGTCTTTCACTTCCTTCGCTCCTTAATCCTTGAAATACTCAGGCTGCTTCTAAGATTGTGTTATATTTAATGTCTGGAGGCATTGATGAGCTCACTGTGCCTTTGCATAGACTGCCCACCCCATGCCACAATTCCCCCACTCTTCACTTCTACTACTTGGAATCTTGGCCTTTCTCCCTCCCTCTCTCCTCCCCACCCCAGATGCTAGTAACTTCCCCTGCCCAACAGTTAGTGAGTGTGTGTGTGTGTGTGTGTGTGTGTGTGTGTGAGAGAGAGAGAGAGAGAGAGAGAGAGAGAGAGAGAGCGCACGCATATATATGTCTATGTTCTCTGCTTAATTGAAAAAGGGGAGGGACTGTTTAATTTTTGCTTTTGTATCTTCAGTGCCTTGGGTAGTACCTAGTGTATATAGTAGGTACTTAATATATGTTTGCTGATTAGGTGATTGATATAAAGTGACTAGTATTAAGTGTTACAGTTCGTAACAGAGAAATTAGAGACAGGGCGAATAGGCTGGAGCAATCCAGAAGGTTTGGAAACGGGTACTAGGTTGGGCCTTACAAGAATGATAGAATTTGTGTAGGAGGAGAATAGGAAATGGTGACCAGGGTCTAGGGGTAGAGAGGAGGAGGACCAGGAATAACCTGAGCAAAAGTTCCATGTGAATGATACGCTTCAGGGAAACAGAAAGGGATGGTTGGGCTGGCGTGGCCTCTCTTCACTTAGCGAGGGTCAGTCTTGTTTTCTGGCTTGACATCTTGTTCTCTCTCCATCCACAGAAAGGACCCCCCTCGGGGAGTGACCGAGTGAAGAAAGGAGGATCATACATGTGCCATAAGGTAAAAGTCACTTGGGAAAATGCACATCTTTCATGACAGGCTTGTGGAGTCCCCAGGGCAGACTCTTGTATTGGAACAATAGCCCAGTCTTAGCTCTTCCACCGGTCACGCAAACAGACCTGGCTCAGTTGTAGCCAGGAGGATGTGATGATGCAAGAGTGGAGACTGTTAATGACTGGGGAGGTCCCAAGAGCCTAATAAAGAGGAACAGAGAAGATAAGCAGTACAGAAGCTTGCCTGTATGAATGCCTGCTACTGTTTCTCTTATATTCCTTTCATTTGGAGACAGTTCTGTTTCTGAGACTCTATAAATAATGTGGACAATACTAGTGGTTTATGTACTCCAGGGCTTAATTAGCTGAATCACCTTGGGAAAGTCATCTAGCCCCTTTTCATCTGCAAAGAAAGAATTGTAATGCTTAGACTGCCTCCCTTCTGTCATATACCTGAGAGCCAATGTGGCTTCAGAAAGGGCCAAGGAACAGTCAGTATGGTGTTTGCTGCCCAGCAACTCCAGGAGAAGTGCCAGGAGCAGTCCAGAGGTCTGTACACAATGCTTGTAGATCTGACCAAGTCCTTTTACACTGTTAGTCATGAGGGCTTATTTTTTTTTTTTGTGGAAGCTAAGCATTTTCTGTTTATTTATTTATTTTTTTTGACATTTTATTTTTTTAATTTATTTTCAGTGTTCTACAATCACTACCATATAACTTAGATTTTTTTTTATTCCTCTCTCTCTCTCACATCCCCCCCCCTCTCCGAGGCAGCATACAATTTTATATAGGTTCTACACAGACATTCCTGTTAAATACATTTTCACCATACTCATGTTGTGTATAAGAATTAAAATCAATGGGAGAAATTATGTAACAAACCAAACATAACACAAAAGAAAATGATCTGCTGCATTCTGAATTCCATAGTTCTTTCCCTCGATGTGGAAGGTATTTTTGCCTTAAAAGACCATTGGGAATTTTTTAAGTCCTTGCATTGTAATGAAGTTCCAAGTCTACCAGGAAAAAGTCTCACACACTGTGGTCATTGCTATGCACAAAGTTCTCCTGGTTCTGCGCCTTTCGCTCAGCATCAGATCATATAAGTCTTTCCAGACCTCTCTGAAGTCTTCCTGTTCATCATTTCTTATAGCACAATAGTATTCCATTACATTCATATACCATAATTTATTCAGCCATTCCCCAATTGATGGGTATCTCCTTGACTTCCAGTTTTTGGCCACCTCAAAGAGAACTGCTATAAATATTTTTATACATATAGGACCCTTTCCCATTTTTATGATCTCTTGGGAATACAGTCCTAGAAGTGGTATTGCTGGGTCAAAGGGTATGCACATTTTTGTAGCCCTTTGGGCATAGTTCCAAATTGCTCTCCAGAGTGGTTGGTCCATCTCACAACTCCACCAACAATGAGTTAGTGTTCCAAATCTCCTATATCTTCTCCAACATTTATCATCTTCCTGCTTTGTCATGTTTGCCAATCTGATAGGTGTGATGTAGTATCTCAGAGTTGTTTCGATCTGCATCTCTCTAGTCAATAGTGATTTAGAGCATTTTTTCATATAACTATAGATAGCTTTAATTTCTTCCTCTGAAAATTGCCTGTTCATATCCTTTGACCATTTATCAATTGGGGAATGACTTGTATTCTTGTACATTTGACTCAGTTCTCTATATATTTTAGAAACGAGGCCTCTATCAGAGACACTAGTTGCAAAAATTCTTTCCCAGTTTTCTGCATCCCTCTGAATCTTGGTTGCATTGGGTTTGATTGTGCAAAAACTTTTCAGTTTAATTTAATCAAAATTATCCATTTTGCACTTCATAATGCTTTGTATCTCTTCTTTAGTCAAAAATGCTTCCCTTCTCCATAAATCTGATAAATACACTATTCCTTGCTTCACTAATTTGTTTACAGTATCAATATTTATTCCTAGATCATGTACCCATTTGGACTTTATTCTTGTGTATGGTGTCAGGCATTGGTCTATGCCTAGTTTCCACCACATGGTTGTTTTCCAGTTTTCCCAGCAATTTTTGTCAGATAGTGAGTTCTTATCCCAGAAGCTGGGGTCCTTGGGTTTATCAAACAATAGATTGTTCTATTCATTGCCTGCTATGTCTTGAGTACCTACCCTATTCCACTTGTCTACCCTTCTGTTTCTTAGACAATACCAAGTGGTTTTGATAATTGCTGCTTTATAATACACTTTGAGATCTGGTAGCGCTAGTCCACCTTCCCTAGTATTTCTTTTCATGAGTCCCCTTGATATTCTGAACCTTTTGTTCTTCCAGATGAATTTTGCTATTATTTTTTCCAACTTTAGAAAATAATTTTCTGATAGTTTGATTGGCATGGTACTAAATAAGTAAATTAATTTAGGTAGAATTGTCATTTTTCTTATCTTGGCTCAGCCTATCCACAAGCAACTGATGTTTCTCCACTTACTTAGATCTGACTTTGTGTGAAAAGTGTCTTGTAATTGTGTTCATATAGTCCATGGGCTTGTTTTGGCAGGTAAACCCCCAAATATTTTATAGTGTCTACCCTAGCTTCAAATGGGATTTCTCTTTCTATCTCTTGCTGTTGGACTTTGTTACTAATATATGGAAATGCAGAAGATTTGTGTGGGAGTTATGATGGCTTATGAAAAATTATGTCAAAATTTGGTTGCCCAGTGAAGTTTATCAATATGTATGTCAATTTCATGATGGCATATTTGCTTTGGTTCTGGATAGTGGAAAATGCTCTTGTGCTTTCCCAGTCACCAATGGAGTGAAACAGGGCTGTGTACTTACTCCCATGCTTTGTAGCATGATGTTTTCAGCCATGTTGTCAAATGTTTTCAATGAGGAAGAACAAGGCATCCAAGTTAGCTACCATACTAATGGCAAGTTCTTCAGTTTGAAAAGGCTACAAAAGCCAAGACCAAAGTGGAGGGCGTTTTGGTACATGATTTTCTCTTTGCAGATGATTATGCACTCAAATGCAACCTTTTAAGCAGAGATGCAACAAAGTATGGATCAATTCTCTGCTGCCTGTGCTAATTTGGCCTAACAACACCAAGAAAACCCAGGTGCTCTGTCAGCCACCACCTTACCGTAAACCATCGTTTACAACAAATGGAGAAGTTTTGAATGCTATGGATAAGTTCACTTACCTTGGTGTAGTATACCTTCCAGGGATGTACACATTGACAGTGAGGTTGATGCAAGCATTGCCAGAGCTAGCTCAGTGTTTGGGAAGCTCTGAAGAAAAGTTTGGGAGAGAAGAGGTATTAGATTGACTTCCAAACTGAAGGTCTACAGAACCATTGTGCTTACCTCATTGCTGTATGCCTGTGAAACATGGACAGTATACCAGTGCCATGCCAGGAAACTGAATTGCTGCCTTTTGAACTGTCTTTGGAAAATTCTGAAGATCATCTGACAGGATTAGATAGCAGACACTGAGGTCCTTGCTCAAACTAAACTGCCAGACATTCAAACTATGCTTCAGAGAGTGCAACTCCAAAGGGCTGGCCATGTTGTTTGAATCCAAAATGCGCACTTACCAAAAAGACTGTTTTATGGAGAATTTGCATGGTGCAAGCGATCACATTGTACTCAAAATAAATGATACAAGAACACTCTCAAGGTCTCTCTCAAAAATTTTGGATTTGGTTGTGGGACATGGGAGACACTGGCACAGGACCGCTCAGCCCACATCAGAAAGGGTCTGTGCTCTATGAGCAAAGCAGAATTGAAAGAGCACAGAGGAAATGTAGGATGTGCACATTTGGAGTAACCACCCCAAATGTTCACATAGACTATCTGTGCCCAATCTGTGGTAGAGCATTCTGAACTTGTATTGGTCTAATCAGCCATCACACACTGAAACTTCACTTTATCATGGTGATGTCATTTTTGGTCCTCTTGAGAATGAAAGACAACAGCCAACCAACCATTCTGCAAAGAGTGCTTTGTAAATCTTAAAACTCTATAAATGTGGGCTATTGCTAGTACTTCTACTACTTCTAGTATTACTACCACTACCACCATCAATACTACCCCTACTACTGTTCCTAGCACCAGCACCACCACTACTCCTGCCACTACCACCATTAGCTCTTCCACTACCACCACCACCATCATCGCTGCTACTACTTACTACAACTATCACCACTACCACTACCACTCCTACTATGACTACCGCTACTACTATTACTGCTACTACTACCTCTATCACCATAGAAGTTATGGTTGGTTTCCCTGAATAGGACCTGTAGACTGTATTTGTTTACTACGTTCTAGTGACTCTACTGAAATCTTTGGGATTAGACAGACTTTAACCAAAAAAATATAGGTAGAAGACTTTGGAAACCCTCATTACCTTAACTTTTAAAAGAATTCTAGGTATAAAATATGTGCCATGTGAAACTTATGTGGTTTGTGGTGGGTTTCTATTTGCACCTTGGTTTTCCGCTTTCCTTTCTTTTTTACCCTGTCAATGACAGGGCTCCTTCTTTGTAGGAATAACTTGTGGCTCATGTGCCATAAGCAGAAGGAATTTGAAACATGACTTGACCTGAAGTAATGCCAGCCCACAGTGCTTCACTGTTTGCAAAAGTAGTCTCTTCACAGCACCAGTTGTAGGTAAATAATATAAGTGTTACTGTAGATGAGGATAATGAAACTCAGTGAAGATAAGTCACATGAACAGTCACAGAGCTATTTTTTTTGCAGATCTATGACTCCAATCCAGTGCTTTTTTCATATTGCCTCAGGGTCTCTCCTGGGTTTCCCCTGTAAGCTGTGTATTTTTAACGATCCAGGCTCTTCTCTTCTTCATGCAAAGATGGGACTCTTTGCAAATGATGTTTTTGAGATGCTTCTTTTATTAATTAACTTAATTTAGATGATCCAAGACTTTTGAGAAACCTGGAATAGCACCATTATTTTTCTAGTTAGGGAGAGACATTTGTAGAGTTCAGTAGAAAAGAAGATAAGCCTAATTTTTTTCAACTGCCTACAGAAATCTCTTTCCATTTTATTTCCACATATAGGCTTGGTGCTTATGCATGGAGGAATACTGTATATCTTTTAGTTCTGGCAGTGTTCATTGAGTCAGAAGTTTAGAGCTCAGAAAGGTTTTATAAGTTTTTTAGTCCAGATTTCTCACTTTTTAGATGAGGAAAGTAAGATCCAGAATAGGAAAATTATTACACATAGAGCTTTCTAACCATTCTTTAGGCTCCAGGTCTAACATTCTTTCCATTGTACCATACTATCTCATAATAAAATCATGGTGACTTATGGCTCTGGATCCCTCATATCTCAGGGCTTATACAGATAGGGTCAGACCCACCCCTAAAGGATCTCTTTTTCCTTTGCTTCCACTCTAGAGTTTATTCCAAGGATGTCTCCAAAGTAAAACTTTTAGTTATAGCTTTCCAAATATGGATAAGAGGATGCACTAGCTCCTGCAAGAGCACTCTAAGAACTAGAGGCATCTCAAGTAAGGCAGCCATTAATAAACTGCACAGAAGATGCAGAGGGCTCGCAAGAGCCAATTAAATAAGAACAGAAAATACAGAAAGTACTCAAGTAACTCACAAGGCCCCTCAGAAGGTAACAAAACTTAGAGTCAACGTTGGGCCAACACTTTGACATTTTGTTGAGCTCCTCTTTGTTATAGGGTCTCATATATTTTCCCCAAGACTCATACTCATGCTGTGGTTTAGATTCCCACCAAAAAGTAAATGTACTCTGGAGACCGTTGAACAAGTAATTCCTATCCATTTACTCATTTGGGTGGAAGTTTATAGAGTATGTCATTGAGTTATTTCTCTGTTTGTATGATGGGGCAGTAGCCAACAGACTTTATGTTGAACATCCATTGTTGTGATTTTGAATCATAAAACCATTTTCCAAAATTCTACCCATGTATGATTTTCTCTCTCTCCTTCCCCACTTGCAAAGTTCTCTACTGCCTTTGGATTTCTCAGAAGTTAACGTGTACATATGTACTTGGACTGATTTGGTGGGGATCCAGATGGGTTTCTATGAAGTATGGGGTGCCTACGTATGCCTTAGAGGAGGAACAAAATATGAACTTGACCTTTCCCTGAGCAGGGTAAGCTCTTTGAAAGAGCATGAATTCACTTTCTTTCCTGCAATTTATGAAGAAATGCATAGTGAAATAATTGAATTTGAGAAACAGTGAGGAACAAAGAGTTGACACCATATTCATATGGAGGTTCATACATTTGAGTTGGCTATAGGGCAGAACCTTTAAGGAGGTCAGCAGTTATCACTAGAAAAAGAAATATGGGGAGAAGAGCAAAAAAATAATTCCTTTATCCCAAAGACAGAGGAAGAAAAGCCAACACCTTCCCATGGAGTGCCACTTAGGGGTGAAGAGAGAGACAGAGCTGCAGAAACAGAAACAGACTCACCTACAGGGGAGAGACACAGACCAGTCCACCAAGAGCAGAGGCAGTGAGTCAGAACATCCAGGAGCACCCACTATATTTGTCAGATCCTTATTCTAATGCAAAAGATTTCATTGGAATCTCTGGATACAGAAAACAATCTACTTGTCCTGTTCAGAAGATGCTAATCATAACCTTTGAGCAGTAGCGGTGGTAGTGGTAGTTCCTGGGGGACAGATCTACAAATCCATATAGCCCTGTTGGAGGGGAGACAATGCTTGAAAAAGAAGCTATTTAGTTATATTCTTTCGGTAGTACTGAGAGTCATGTGAATTTTGTAGGACCCTTTTAAGCATCATGTTTGACTATTTATGGACTCAGCTGTGAGTACTTTGAATCTTCTATCAGGTTAAATAAAAGGTCCTCTGTTAAGCCTTCCCATCCCTGTTGCCCATTGTTTGACCATTAACTGATTTTTTTTTAATTTTAAAAAATTTTTATTTTTATTTATTTGTTTTAAGTTTTCAACATTCATTTCCACAAAATTTTGAGTTCTAAATTTTCACTCCATCTCTCTCCTCCCCCCACCCCAAAATTCTGAGCATTCTAATTACCCTATCACCAATCTGCCCTCCCTTCTAACATCCCTCCCTTCCCTTATCCCCTCTTCTCTTTTGTCCTGTAGGGCAAGATAAATTTCTGTACCCCATCACCTGTATTTCTTATTTCCCAGTTGTATGCAAGAACAATACTCAACAGTTGTTCCTAAAACTTTGAGTTCCAACTTCTCTTCCTTCCTTCTTTCCCCACCAGCATCCCTGTTGGGAAGGTGAGCCATTCAGTACAGGTATATGTGTAGTTTTGCAAATGACTTCCATAGTAGTCGTGTTATGTAAGACTAACTATATTTCCCTCCATCCTATCCTGCCCCCCATTATTTCTATATGCTCTTTTCACCTTGTCCCTCCCCACGAGTGCTGACTTCTAATTACTCCTTCCTCCCATTGCCCTCCCTTCCATCATCCCCCCGACCCTGCTTATCCCCTTCTCCTCCCCCACTTTCCTGTATTGTAAGATAGGTTTCATACCAAAATGAGTATGCATGTTATTCCTTCCTTGAGTCAAATGTGATGAGAGTGAGCTTCATGTTTTCTCTCTCTCCTCCCCCCTTTTCCCCTCCATTGAAGTGTGTTTTACTTGCTTCTTTTATGAGAGATAATTTGCCCCATTCCATTTCTCCCTTTCTCCTCTCAATATATTCCTCTGTCACCCCTTAATTTCATTTTTTTTAAGATGTCCCATCCCATTCAATTCACGCTGTGCTCTCTGTCTGTCTGTCTGCCTGTCTCTCTCTCTCTCTCTCTCTCTGTATGTGTGTGTGTGCGCGTGCATGTAATCCCACCATCTACCCAGATACTGAAAAAAGTTTCAAGAGTTACAATATTGTCTTTCCATGTAGGAATGTAAACAGTTCAACTTTAGTATGTCCCTTATGACTTCTCTTTCCTGTTTACCTTTTCATGCTTCTCTTGATTCTTGTGTTTGAGAGTCAGATTTTCTTTTTAGCTCTGATCTTTTCATCAAGAATGCATGAAAGTCCTCAATTTCATTGAAAGACCAGATTTTCCCCTAAAGCATTATACTCAATTTTGCTGGGTAGGTGATTCTTGGTTTTAGTCCTAGTTCCTTTGACTTCTGGAATATCATATTCCACGCCCTTCGATCCTTTAATGTAGAAGCTGCTAGATCTTGTGTTATCCTGATTGTATTTCCACAGTACTCAGATGGTTTCTTTCTAGCTACTTGCAATATTTTCTCCTTGACCTGGGAACTCTGGAATTTGGCTACAATGTTCCTAAGAGTTTCTCATTTTGGATCTCTTTCAGGAGGGGATCAGTGGATTCTTTCAATATTTATTTTGGCACCTGGTTCTAAACTATCAGGGCAATTTTCCTTGCTAATTTCATGAAAGATGATGTCTAGGCTGTTTTTTTGGTCATAGCTTTCAGGTAGACCCATAATTTTTAAATTGTCTCTCCTGGATCTGTTTTCCAGGTCAGTTGTTTTTCCAATGAGATATTTCACAGTATCTTCTGTTTTTTCTTTCTTCTGGTTTTATTTTGTAATTTCTTGGTTTCTCATAAAGTCATTAGTTTCCTTCTGCTCCATTCTAATTTTGAAAGAACTATTTTCTTCAATGAGCTTTTGAACCTCCTTTTCCCTTTGGTAAATTCTGTTTTTTAAAGCATTCTTCTCCTTATTGGTTTTTGAGACCTCCTTTGCCAATTGAGTTAGCCTATTATTGAAGGTGTTATTTTCTTCAGCATTTCTTTGGATCTCCTTTAGCAAACTGTTGACTGACTTTTCATGATTTCCTTGCATCACTCTCATTTCTCTTTCCAGTTTTTCTTCCACCTCTCTTACTTGATTTTCAAAAACATTTTGAGCTCTGCCATGACCTGAGACCATTGCATATTTATTTTGGAGGTTTTAGAAGCCTTGACTTCCTCTGATGGTATGCCTTGTTCTTCCTTATCTGAAAGGATGGAAGAAATACCTGTTCACCAAGAAAGTAACCTGCTGTGGTCTTATTTTTTTCCCCTTTTGGGCATTTTCCCAACCAGTTACTTGATTTCTGAGTCCTTTGTCAAGAGTAGGGAATATTCTGTAAGGTCTCAGTTCCTTCAAGGTGGCACAATCAAGCATGTATACTGGTCTGGAAACAACCAGAAATTTTTGTACCTAGAATCTGAGTAGTAGAGTTTCCTCTCCACAGCCACCTGGCCTCCAGTTCCGTCAAGCCAGTACTGGAGGCTGAGATTCAGATAAGCTGGGGGGGGGCATGGCCACCATTCAGGGTGAAATAAAAATCAGCTGCTCAAATCCCCTAGAAGCATTAGGTGAAGGCAGGGCAGCTACACAGGGCTGAGGTAAGAATAAGCTGTTCTGTGCCCCCAGGGGTTTTATGATCCAACAATGGATGCTGGCTGCTGTAGGAGCTGCTGCTGCCTGCCTGATGTGGACTCTGCTGCTGCCACCGAAGGCCAGAGCTATGAGAAGGTCCTTTTCCCTTCTGGGACAGTTGAAAAAACCCTTTCACTGACCTTTGGTGCCTGTGGGTTGAGGGATCTGGGAACCATTGCTATTGCAGCTGGGGATTCCATCCCTGAGGCCTCCTCGCACCCTCCTTGGTGCCCTGCTGCACAGCCAAGGTTGGGCTGGGCTCTACTCTGTGTTCGGTGGAACAGACCTTTCCTGTTGGCCTTTCAGGTCACCTTGGACTTGAAATCTCCTCCACTACATTGTTCTGTGGCTTCTGCTGCTCTAGAATTTGTTGAGAGTCTTTCTTTACATGTATTTTATGGGCTGTGGGGGAGAAACTAGTGTATGTTCATCTTTCTACTCTGCCATCTTGGCTCCGTTCCCCTCCACCCCCCATTAACTAATTTGTTAAAGACTGATATTCCATGAATAATATTACTTACATCATCAGGGGAAGAATATTGTCATCCTATTATACTAAAAAGGTGGACCTTTGCTTTGCATAGAAGCTTAGTGTCTTTGAAAGTGCTGGTAAGTTTCTAAAAGCAATTCAGTCAGTTTTCCCCTCCAAGTTGAGTTTACTGCCTCATTCATTGGCACTGCCTCCTGTCTGGACAAGCCACACATGCTAATGGTAGAATTGTCAAGTTTCGCTCTCTAGCTACATTGCCATTCTTCTTTTATTTGGGTGTTCCATAGTCAACAAACTAAATTCTTTTGAGTGATTATTGAGCTTATTTAGCAGGTTCTTTAATGTTCTGGGGCATGATCAGTCATTATAATGTAATCCATTAACAGGTGTATCTGGGAGACCTTACCATCCTTAAGGACCATCTGTGCCTCTTCCATTTTTCTTTGTAAACTAAAGATTATTCATCTTTGTAAATAACCCATCCAGATGAGTGGTCATTGATGAAGAGATGGAAGAATAAGCTTGTTGTCTTCTCTGAGCCCTCCAACTATTAATGTTCTTTTTTTCCTTAAAATATTTTAAATTTACTTCTATGCTTATGTATTATATCACCCAAGAGAATATGAACTTCTTTAGGGCAGGACTTTATTTTTTATCTTTGTATCAACAGCATATAGGACAGTACCTGGCACATGGAAGGCACTTAATGTTGTAGAATTGAGCTGGGTAAATCCCTGGTATGACGTTTAACTCTGGCATCAGTCAGTGTAAACCCTCTTGCATCACATGGTATTTTCTGACCAATATTTCTATACCATGTTGTCTGGTCAAAGGATACAGATTTTGTGTAAGGAGTCAGGGGTGTGTGTTGCGTTCTGTTCTTGTTGTTCTGATAATTCCTCCATCATGGAAGCCTTTTTCATAAAAATGAGGCTGAGTGTGTGTTGTTCTCCCTGACTTCTGAGTCCTTTTGTTGGTAGAGCTTCTCATCATTAGATTGCTTCCATCTGAGATCACGTTTTCAGCCCAGTATCTGGCTCAGGTGAAATCAATGTCACACGTTAATTAACTATTTTGATTAAATTTATGCTGGAATGAATTTCTCTCCTTTTTCATGATTAATAAAGTGACCCAATTTTAAGGTGTACCCAAAGACCTTTCATCCTAAAGAATCATTTCTTGTGCTAAAAGTGGATATTTAAAAAAAAAACCCACATACACTCATAAGCTTACAACGGGAACATTCAGAATTAGGCCATGTAACTGTTTAATTACTTGATCCATTAGTTGCCAAAGATTAGAATTTCAAATGAACCACTGATCTCTAGAAAATGGATTTATGGTGTCACTTGCCAGTTAGGATGACAGGGGAAAGGGGAGGGTACTGATACTTTTGTGATGACTGACAGGAATTAGTGGCAAAATTTTTTCCCTCATTTATAATTTGAGTTTATGATCTTTTAGGGTAAAGCAGAAACTGAAGAGAGGGGAAGAGAGGGGTCTTAGCGACTGATCTGATCCCATGTAGGATCAGTCATTGAAATGCTTTCTGTAGCCTTGGACTGGTTCTTCCCATACTGGTCACATCACATCTGGAGCCTCATGTTAGCCCCAGCAGCTGCATTTCTTGAAGGACGTTGATAATGGAGCGTGGCCAGAGGAGAGCAGTCAGGATGTTAGGCATCTTGACTCTATATGGTATGAGAATCACTTGAAGTAGCTGGAGAAGTTTAGATTGGTGAAATGAAGACTGGGGTGGGGCCGTGGTGGTGGGTAGGGTGTGTGTGTGGCAGTGGGGGGCGGGGAATATGGATGGCTGTATTCAGGTATGGTACTTGAAGACTGTCACATGGAAGTGGGAGTAGACTTGCCCTATTTGACCTCAAAGGGCAGAATTTGAAATAATGCATAGAAATTGCAAAAAGCTAAATTGAATCCTGACATCAATAATATTCCAAAATTGGGCTGGGCCACATCAGGAAAAAGTGCATTTCCCTTCCTTGAAAGTTTTCAAGCAGAAGCCAGATAGCTGTTTGCTGGGTTTATTATGGTGGAATTCTTTTGGAGGTATACATTGGACTCAATGGATGGCTCTTAAGGACCCTTCCATCCCTGAAATTCTGCTATTCTGTGGGTGTTTAAAGATCATATTATGCTAATTGAATGTAAGTATAAGTGAAGGGTAATATTTCACTGGTGTAGTAAACAGAGAATGTGCATTTTCTGCCTTGTTACACAGGATCTTAAAATGGTGACAGAAAAATAAGCAAAACTGGATTGGAAAATGTGTGCTGATTTAGAAGGGAGGCATCATGAAGCAGTAGAAAGAGCCATAGCTCTAGGGCTAGAAGACCCTGATTCAGATACTTCCCTGAGCAAGTCACTGAACTTTTCTGAGCCTCAGTCTATCTCCTCATCTGTAAAATAAGGGGGTTGGACTCTAGAGCTGTGGTGGTCGTTGTGTTTGTCTTTCATTGCCGACGATGACCATGCCATCAGAGAAATGATGACATGACTTGCACTTGACTTTTTTTGATTGAGGGAGGGCTATGCAGGTCACCAGCCTTACTCTCTCCTCCAGAGCCATCTGGATCCAGTGACCAGATATTCATCAGGATGACTGTAGATGATCCAGGATGCACTGGGAGACCTTGGCCCTTTTAGGTCAAGGTCTATTCAGGAACTCGCTTAGAGTGAGGTAACGCCCATTCATTGAGTAGACCTGTGTAAGAAGGGGATGGCCCCTTTCAATGAGGCAAAGAAAAACAAAGACTTTGGGCTGGAAGGGAAACAGCAACAGTTACTTTTGATAGTTAAGCCAAGTAGTAACTGTGGTAGTAAATTCCCTGTTAAATGACTTGTTTGAGATTTATTCAAGGGAGTATGAGGCAGGATTTGAATCCAGGTCTCTCCAGTTCCAAGTCCAGTAACCTTTACTACATTATTCAGTCTTCAAACTTGTAAGACTGTATACATTAGGACATCTGGGAGAGGCGTAAGAAAATTGTCTTAAGTATGTTTTAAGCCCCTATGATGGGCCTACCCTAAAAGTAAAAATAGTCATCTAGAAGCGGAGGGTGGTAAAAACTATTGACTTACTGTGAAAGTTATTTTGAGAAGCGGTTTGCATTTAGAAGATTGCATGTTCATCATGGAAGGCCTTCCTCCTCTAGGTTCCTGGAGACTTTGTCTTCTAGGGTAGAGCTCTCTTCTCTGGATTTGGATGTGGCATCTCATGGCCTTTCCCTCAGCCTGAAGTTTCAAGAAAAGCTTTCTCCAGCCCTGGCTTTAAGCATCTTTTATAATAACAACTTAGTAAAGGAACTTTGCATTTAGGCTGGTATTTGCAGCATCATAAGTAACTCATTAGAATCAAAGGGAAGTCTGGGAAAGCAGCCATGATGTCAGCTTAGGTGGTCAACAGGCTTAGGAGGCTTTCACATCCTGCCTGTACCTGAATAGGAATCCTTTTTACACCATCTATGAGATGTAGTTTTCTAGTTTTACTTGAGTATTTCTAGAAAGGGGAATTCCATCAGACACATTAGTTTTCTTGCTTCAAGCTGAATTCTGCATTTTTACCTTTTCCCTGTTGCTTTAGGTTCTGGTCTTTTGGGGTAAGCATTGAAAAGTCTGATTATTCTTGCACATGACAGGCCTTCACACACTTGGAAACCGCTGTCACTGTTACCTGTTGAGTCTTCTGTCTTTCAGGTTAAACATGACCCGTTCCTTCCATTGATCATCTCATTCAATGTCCTCACTAGCCAGGTCACTTTCATCTGGATGTGTTCCATCGTGTCAGGATTGTCTCACAAGTCTTTTGGGTTTTCATGAATGTATAATTATAGCAGAGATGGGGAGTAACAGTTTAAATTGGGAAAATTAACTGTTCATCTTGGGAAGTGGGTCATGTGAGGTAGGATATTTTCATATACATAATTTTATAGGAACATTGTAATAAAATAGTACACGTTAACTTCCCTGCCTAATAAATTGTTGTATCACTAAATATTTCTTGATTTTATAGGATAATAGATTTAGAGTGAAAGAGACCTTAGAAGTCATCTAGACCAGCACTTCATAGGAATCTTGACCCACAGTTTGAGACATGCCGAAGGAGTCCTGAGGGGAAAAAGTTTAAGAAACCCTGATATCGACCATCCCCAATTTTACAGATAAGGATACTTAGGCTCATGGAGGATAAATGTTTTGCCTAAAGTCAAACAGATGGTAAATGACAGAGCCAGAATTTGAACTTAGGTCTTCAGACTCCAAGTCTAAGACCCTTTTCCCTCTGTGCCATATTCCCTGCTCCTTACTGTAACGAGTCCATACATCCCTCTTGGTTTTCACAGTTTTCATAGCCTGCCTTGCCTTTCACAGAAGGAACAGAATAATTCCCCACATTTCTGTAGAGCTTTAAGATTCACAGAGTTTTTTGTTTCCTTTTTTTGGTAACAATCCCATGATGTAGGGGCTATGGCTACTATTATTTCTGTTTTACAAATGAGGAAACTGAGGCTAAGAGAAATCAAGTGATCTGTCCAGCATCACACAGCTAGTCTGTATAAGATCCACAATTTAAAATCTGGGCTCTCTTGACTCCAGGTCTAGTGCTTTTCCTGCCATGTAATACTGCCTACCACGACTCTCTGAAAGACCCTGAGAACCTTCCGAGAGCAGTGCAGTGGGGCTTCCATTGGACTTAGATGTATGTGTACCCTTTATCATCAGGAGCGGACTCCTAGCTCATTAGGACCCAGATTTTCCTTGAAATATATCCTCTAGGTCTGATTATTTCAGACATGTTTTCTTTTCATTCTCCTTGTGCTAGCTAGAGAATTACTAGCATTGCACTCATCATCCATAGGACAGGTGTAGAAACAAATTGGGATTGTGTGGTTCCAGTAACCCAACGTGTGTGTGCGCGCGCGCGTGTGTGTGCATGTGCGTGTGTGTCTGTGTCGGGGAAGCGTACCTTCACCCTAGAGAATTTCTGTGTCAACCTCGGCCCTCATTTCTCTGAATAGTAGGAATGTGCTACTTTTGTGAGAGAAGTTGTTAAACCTGTACACTTGGCCTATTTTCACAAATCACAAATTACCTTTTTCCAGTTCCCAGGTAATCTCCTTATAACTCCTCTGTGCAGTATCATATAGTGTTCATGACCTCTTGTTTAGGAGAGAGCCAAGTTCATCGTTAAGATATTTTTGGTGCATGAGAAAAATGATTTATTACCAGACTCAGGGATTTTAGCTCAAAAGGCAATAAATATCAGATGAGATAATATATGTAAAGTGCTTTGCAAACCTTCAAGGGCTGTACAAATGTCAGTTATTATTATTTAGGCTGTGGGAGCCTTGGGGGATGGAGTTCATAAAAGTATGAGGAATCTGGAAGCTTTTGAAATGTTGTGTTTGCAAAGAATTTACTATGTGCTCAGCATAGTGGTAGGTGATAAAGAAGAGGCCTGAGATGTGATCCCTGCCCCTAGGCAGCCTTATGGTTTTGTTAAGGAGCTATTAATTTGAAACAGTAGTAACTGACTGGTATGGATTTTAAGTGTCTCTGTTAATTTGTGACACAGTCCTTCCTCACTTAAATCCAATTCACTTGCAAGTCATGGCCTTATCTTCCTGATGCCATGGTCCTCTTTGAGAACCAAGGACAGCCACAACAATGTATCTAGAGGAGGATTATCCCTATTTTTTAAATAGAATTCTAGGTTTCTCTTAATAAACACCACCATATGCTTAATGGTACTTTATATTTAATACATTCCTTTTTCTTAAAAACAGCAACAAAACCCCTTTATCCATTTTCTCATTTGATCTTTGCCAACTATGTGCAAAGTAGGTGAGATGTTTCATTATTACCATTTCACAGATGGGGAAATGGAGGATCAGAGGGGGCCTGTAGGAGTTGTCTGCTGTCCCAGAGTAGAAACGTCATGACTTAAACACTGGTCTTCAGATTCCAAGTTGAGTTTGTTTTCGCCTAGGATAATGGTGCCTCTCTGATCACTGTGAGAGTCATGGGTGGAAGGTTGAGATTGGGACCTATCATCCTGGCTTTTTCTGTTCCCTCTCCTGTTCTTTGGAACCCCACCCCTGAATGATGCCCTGCCTTCTATTTGTGCTTTGAATTATTACTCAAAACTGCTAAAGATCGTGAAGAGAAAAAAATAAATATCCTTTGGGATTACAAAAGCTTTACATGTGATCTTTATACCTCTAAACAGCCTTATGAAGTAGTGGGAATATTACATAACATACCCATTTCTCAGATGAGAAAACTGAGGGGCACAAAGAAGTGATTTACCTCAGATTAAATAATCAACCTGTGACAATCGGGTTTTAAACTCGTTATGACTCTGTTGTACCCTTGGTGCCTGGTACTTTACTCTGGTGTTGTTGCCCTTGTAGTAGGTTCCTCACCAGGCCCCAGCCAGCTGCCTCCTTGGACAGCTCTTCTTGTCACCACGCTCTCCCTGTGTTACCAGCACTAGATTCCTAGCTCTCACCTGCCATCGGGGTGACCCAGCCAGCGTGGACAGGAAGTAGGTTGTGGGGCTGACTTCCTTTGAGGTCTGCTGCTTTTCTTTGGGCTGTTGCCAGTTCCAGGAAATGCCTGACCGATGGTAAAGAGGGTCAAAGCCAGGAGAGAGAGCAATTGTAGCTTTTCCTTTTTTTGGTAAATTAATTTATTTGTTTTCAGTTTTCAACAATCATATCCATATGTTTTAAATTTTCTCCCCCTCCTTCCCTGCTTCCTCCCCAAGATGGTATGCAGTCTTATATGGTTTCTACACATTAAATGTATTTTCACATTAGTCATGTTACATAGAATAATTAAAACAAATGGGATAAACCATGAGAAAAACAAAAACAGAACATAACACAAGAGAAAATAGTCTGCTTCATTCTGTATTCTGATTCTATAGTTCCTTCTCTGGATGAGGATGGCATTTTGCATCGAGTCCTTTGGAAGTGTTTTAGGTCCTTGCATTGATGTGAAGGACTCAGTCTATCAGAAACAGTCCTCAAACACTGTGGCTGTTACTGTATATAGTGTTCGCCTGGTTCTGCTCACTTCACTCAGCATCAGTTTGTTAGGTCTCTCCAGATTTTTCTGAAGTCTGTCATTTCTTAGAGCACAATAGTACCAACAATTTGTTCAGCCGTTCCCCAACTGATGGGCATCCTCTCGATTTCCAGTTCTTGGCCACCACATAGCTTTTCCTTTTGATACAGTGAGTGATTATCCTTTGTAGCCACGTTATTTTCAGAGAGCTCAATGTTTTTTATCTTGACTTCATCTGAATGCCAGCTGTGACTTTAATAGCTAGTACAGTGTCCATTTTGCTCTTTACCTCTATGGGAACATCTCACATCTCTCCCCTTCTGAGTACTGTATAAGTTCTGGCACATTCCATTTGGTGAGGCCTCATGGCAGCTGTCCTGAGGTGGCTCAGTGAATACAGAAGTAGACCTGGCGTCAGGCAAAACCTGGGTGTGTGTGGGGGGGGTAGGGTAGGGGTGTGTGTGCGTGCTTGTATGCGTGTGTGTCTATGGGCAAGCTATTCTAACCTCTCTCTGCTTCACTTTCCTCATCTTTACAATGACATGCCACTACCCACCCTTAGCGTGGTTGTCAGGATACAGGCAAATGTTTGTGAAGTTCCATGTAAATGCTACCTGTTATTACCTTTACTGGCCTTCTCTATGCCCTATAGCTCCAGTTCCATTCACCAAACATTTGCTCTATGCATGCCACTGTACTAAGCTTTGAGGATACAAAAGCAAATGTGATATACTTCCTGTCCTCAGAGAGATTATATTCTACTGGGATGGATACAGCCTGTGCACAGATCAGCAAATGCAGACTATATACAAGGGGGTGATGATAGGATGGACGACAGGGGAAGAGTCTGCAGGACAGAATCTCAAGATTATATTTGCATCCGTGTGTTTTGCTCTCCTGATGCAAATTTTTAGGAGCTTTCTACTTTGGGACAACAGGCAAAATGAAATTAGAAGCTTGACCTATAAAGAGCATCAAGACACAGGATCTGAATCCTGTACTTAACTTCTCAGCATGTGGTGGAAGGGTGGTGTTCTTGGCATCCCCAACTGGAACATTTTTAGAACAGGAAGGAACTTTAAATCTACTCAAAAGCCCAAAATGTGTATACGTCAAGAGGTCACCAGTCACTCCCAATTTTGTAGTTGAAAAAAACAAATGTATTGGTTACATAAAGAGAGGGTTATTTTGGGTGCTGACCAGAAAAAAGGCAAAGGGGTAGGAAGTTGGTGGAGAAGATGTCATGAATTCAGAGTGAAGGGAAGAAATAGACATATAATATTGCCTTATTTTGGTTTTTAGTGTCAAATAGTTTTTAAAAAATTATTGGTTTGAACCCGTGATTTCATTCTTATGGAGAACTTCTGGTGTAGAAACTCACTCCACTGATAAAAGTAGCTGCCTTGTCTATAAGTTTTTGCCTGTGTTCACATAGCTAGCTCTGTGTCAGAGGCAGGACATGGACCCTGGTGTCCCTGATGGAAGACCAGCCTCTCTCCTGGATGCCTGCCACTGGGGCCTCTGTTAAATGGTGTTCTTTTTCTTTCCCCTAAAGAGCACCTTCTCCAGCATTATCACGTTAGCGTGATGACCCTGGGCACATCACCGTGCTTCCAGTCTTAGTTTCCCCTTCTTTGTCCAACGGTGATAATAGTACATTGCCATCATGTAGCAGCAAGCACCCTGACACATCCAGGATGGCCTGCCAGCACAGGTTCATAGATCCGCTTTACTAAAAGGAGAGCAACTTTTGTGGGGGTCAACAACCTTCTTTAGTCACATGTACCAACAGAGTAAATACAAGCAGGGAAATAAGGACCAATAGATGGGGCTTCTAACTGTCTGACCGTAAGCAATACATACATCACAGATCAACAGACAGATCCAGCTGTGTGACCATTACATGCATACATAGTTACCAGGGAGAGAAGTCCCAACATCAGGGTTTTCAAAGAGGGTGGGGGTGCTGTTTAACGACTACCCAAAGTCTCATGTGGCACATGTGTGTGTTCATCCTTTGTTGCTGGAGAAGACCATACCATCAGAGAAATAATGACATGACTTGTACTTGACTTTGTTTTGAGTGAGGGAAGGCTCTGTGGTATGTGAAACTTCTTCCAAAGAGTAGGCCCCCAAAGCAAAACCTCACCTTGGAGTGTATATATATATTTTTCAGACTCAAAGGGCATCACAACCCTCATGACCTGGTGCCTCATTAGAAGTTACAAAAGATGTGGGCCTTCCTACAAAACAAGCCTCCCCTAATCAAGCTTTCCCTTAATGGGCTCCACCAGAGGTCTATTAATTGGAGGGGAAGAAACTCTTACAGGTCACCAAAGGGCTGTGGTGAAGAAAACTCTAAGCCTTGAAGTGTGCAATGTGTCTGAATTATCAAGAAGGCATTGATTTGATATTTGGAAAAAGCTGGGTTTCCTGGCTTTTCTCCGTACTAGCCAGAAAGCTTTAGCCAGTCTGGTGGAAAAGCTGTGAACTTCACTGGCCTTAAGTCTCAGGAAAAACTGGACTAAATGTCTCCTGGCCCAAAGGCCCCTGATTCCTACATATGATGGAGGGCATGATCAGTTTAAAAATTTTTACATATTTGGTGAAGATCAGAGAGAGAACGTTTTTATGTTAAAGTATTTTTTAATCTAAAAACAAAGTATTTGTGCTGTTTTTTGTTTTTTTAATTGAGTGTGCTTTGACCAATCTAGAGCCCTTCAAAGAGAGTAAATGTGAACTTTCTTCTTTTTCTGTGTTCAGTCCTATTGTTACAGGTACCGCTGTGCTGCCCGCAGCCAGAACACACCAGACAGCTCAGCTTCAAACCTTGGGTTCCGCTGTGCCGCCAGCCATCTCCCGGATACATGATAAAACTCCAGGAGGGGGAGGAGGCCCCGTGTGCTAACCAGCAGAAGAATGATGTCCAGCCTGCACTGGACTTCCAGGATAGCTTTGATGTGACCAATCTCTTTTCTAATGAAATTGCCCAACTTTTGGAAGTTTCTGCACCCACTAAGCTGCCAGCCAAAGGACCCTCCCTTCCCTGCGAGACCCAATCATTGACACAGGGTGTTAATAGCCAGTGTTTTATTATTGTGGTGTGTCTTTGGAGAGACCGGCAATTTTATTGTTATTTTGGGGGGTCGTCTTTAAAGGGGAGACGTAGGATTTCAGAAGAATAATCTATGATAGATTTATTTTTTAGCTAAGATGTTTTTATGTGCGGGAGCCTTGTGGGATATTATCATGTAAATCGGAGTTGTCTTATGTCTGGCTTCATTCAGAGGGAGGCAGGACATAGTACTTGGTATTCATTAGCACTTTCTTCTTCTTCAAGGAAATCCAAGGAGGGTATATTGTGATGTGCCTCCCACCTGGGAGAATGGGACAGTAGGCTCCCATTTAGTTCGGTGTCCGGAATGCCTGGGGAGGGCTAATTCTGTAGTACTCTATCTTTTAAACATTAAGTGCCTTTAGTTTGGAGGGGTAGCTGTGTACTCAAGCTCCATTTTTCCTTTTGCCAGTCTTTGGTGAATGTGACGTTTAAGGTCTGTAGTCAGTTCTTGTTCATTCTAAATATGGGAATGTTGGTGAATGGCCTTGAATGAACCGAGTTCAGACGGTTCAGTATTCTTAATCAAAGAGTAATAGGACATCTAGTAGGCTTTGGAATAATACTTTGAATTGTGCACTATTTTGAATAAATCATTGTAGGCCTAATGAGGCTTTAATCGGATCAGTTTATTTTCCAGGTCTTACTGTGTTTGCCTCTGAGGATGAGAAAGAATCCTTACGTGATATTAATCACATAAATAAGAGTTGTCTTATGTCAGGCTTCATTCAGAGGGAGAAAGTACATAGCACTTTGTATTCATTCACACTTTTTTCTTCTTCAAGGAAATCCAAGGACCACATGTTGTTGTGATGACTCCCATCTGGGAGAATGGGACAGTGGGTTCACTATTAGCCAGTCCAGTGTCAGACCAGCATCACTGAGATTGGTTTGTTTTTGGTCAGAGCTTACATGTCAGAGGTTAGCAAGTTGTTCCCTTGGGCATTTGAAAGATCCAGTGAGATCTATGTGCTCAAGGGAGAGGCAGTATCACATAATGGATAGGAAGGTGTCCTTGGAGTCAGAAGACCTGAGTTCAAGTCCTGTCTCTAAAACATCCTTGCTTGTTTAACCCTGGAGGAGTCACTTCACTTTTGAAAGCCCCCAGGCAACTTTCTTCCACTCTCAGTTAAAGAACATTTGCCTATTAGTGTTGGTAGAAGGAGATTCCTACACCAATGAAATCATAGCCCTGGACCAAAAATATGATATCTGTAATTTTAGCCAGTGAAGATGACTGAGCAGAAGGCCCCTGATGCTAGCTTTTCTCCCTGGCAGCAGCTGATGACCTCCTGAAAAGGCAAGTGATTGGCATCCTGGATATCCTGACATCTGCTGGGAAGAAAAGTACTTCCTTCTTTTCATCTGGCCCCAACTCTTACATGAAGCCCCAGCATCACTGGGGTGTCCCTTTCCTTCTAGAAATATGGTACCAGCCTTTGTTAGGTTCTGGGGACCATATACACAGTTTTGTTTTTTTTTGGCCATAAACTTGAGCAAGTTTTTGATCTTTAGAAGAAAATTATTCTGCAGTTTAAACTGGAGAGCAACCTGTGTGAAACTGAAATGACCCAGGTGCTCCCACATTTACAGCTGACTTTGTGACACATGACCAAGGAGGGCTCAGTGATAATGTTGAGAAGCAGGAGGGTAGAATGGCAAAGAGGTCAGAGTTCAAGGCCTGCCTTTGACACATGCTGACTTTGTGACTTTGGGCAGGTCACTTCACCTCTTCTTGCACTGGGTGACTGTTCAAGACTCCAGATTAAAAACATCTGCCAATCTGCATGGCTAGACAGGATTTCTTCCCTAGGGGTTCCCTCCACCAATAAAATCACAGATCCCAACAAAACTCACATAACTACTTTGATTTTGTTTTGTTTGAGGCCTTACAAGGCTTGTGCTCCACGATTAGGATTTCCATGTTAGAAACACTGCTCTGGTGTCCTTTCTTTTATAGCTCTTTGGAAGGAAAAAGAAAAATGCTTCTAATAGATGAAACACAGGACAGAAAGTTAGCATTATGATTTCTAGGTCAAGCCCCGTACTTATTATGACTGACCTTGTGCAAGTTCCCATATCCCTAAAGATGAAGGCAAGATAAGTAAAATCAGTCGAAATCTGAATAATCTGTCCACCCCATTCGCCAGCAGATAATCAACAACGTTGATAGGAGTTGTATAGTACTTGAGGGGAAGGGTAGGAAAGAGACACTACCTCGGCAGAGCTGGTTAATATGGGTGAGGCTCAGATGGCTATTAAACTAATCAACACTTTATTATTTGGAGTTTAATTTTATGCTTATTCTTTATCCCATTTTATTTCTCACTGCTTAAGATTAGACTGTAAGATTCTTGAGGGCAGGAACAGTTGGACTTAGTACAGTGCCCGGCACATGTGGGCTTTTAATAGATGTTTGCAAGTCAGAAGTTCCTGCTCTTGGTCTGAAGGTAAGTGGTGTTGGAAAGAAGTGGGGAAATAATGAGGTCTTGTGCTTTCTGGTCAAAAACTCCCATAGTAAAACTTTTTTCTTTCTACCCATGTGTTTATCTTTGTGGGATTTCTTTTTATTTAAAAATAAAAGTTGCCAAAGAATGGACCTGTCCAAGCTTGTTTGTGATGAATAGAAATTCCTGTTCACTATTTTTCCTTTTCTTTTAAAAATTTTCCATAATACTTTATTTTTTGTTTAATTTTTAAGAATATTTTATTTTCCCCCAATTACAATTAAAAGCTTTTAAAAAAATAGAAATGTTTTGATCTGTATTCAGATACCATCAGTTCTTTTTCTGGGGATGGATAGCAATTTTCATCAGAAGTTCTTCAGAGTTTTCTTGGATCCTCATATTGCTGAGAGTAACAGTTGCTATTTTCTTAGATGCTTAAAACTCTTTGGAAGTGGTAAACTCAAAGATCCTCAGGTGAAGAATTGACAAGAGGCCTGAAGAATCGTGGGCTCTTGGCCTTGTGCTTGTGAGAAGGGCTTTGATTAATTTCTTAGTTAAAAATAGGAAGTCATTGCAAACTATTTCCAGGTAAGTTGAGAAGTTAGATGGGTTCATTTCAAAAGTGTACCCTGTTAGGATAGGAAAGTTGATGGGAACTAGGAAGGAGTTATTTTCTTGCTTGAGGTCAGTCGTGAGTTTTAATCTGTTCCAAAATGGTTGGGACCCAAAGCTGGTAAGGGGCCTTTGTGAGATAGCCCTACAGTATCCCTACAGGGGATAGAATTGAGTCCCTTTGGGAATATTGCAGGTGGGATGAGACTCCTGAGGAATTCAGGTGTGGGCTCTGTTTTTCATTAGTTTGTAGTAGTTCATCTACTACTTAACATTTTTACAAAGCCCTTGTTTTTGTGTTTTGTCTCATTTGAATCTTACAACAAGCCAGTGAGGTAATCAGGGCAGGATTTATTATTTCCATTTTACAGATGGGGAAATGGAGACCTAGAGTGTTTGAGCCCTAGAATTGGGGTTTGAGAATATGGGTTCAGATCCTAACCTTGCTACTTATAAACTCTGACCTTGAGCAAATGTGGGCCTCAGTTTACTCATCTGTAAAATGAAAGGTTTGGACTCTAGATTTTGTAGATCTAGATTTATGTTCTTACCTTTCTAAGTAGAGTGGGCTTGTGTTTGAAGGTGAAATGAACAGCTTCCCCTTTGGGCCTCTCAGGCTTCTACCCAAGTAGGGTAATAGTGCTCCATGCTATGAAGCCAAACATCAGGTAAAGTGAGATGAACTAATGGAAGATCAAGAGGGAAAGAGGCTGCGTGTTGTCAGGTGGCACCGATAAGAGATTCCCCCACGTCGTTTCATTTGGTGCTGACAGAGGAATTGTTTTTTTCTTTTTAGAGAGATTCAATTTTACAACCCCCTCTAAAGCTGCATTCTGAAAGTCTACAATTTTCACTCTTGACAAAAATTGCAAAGTGTCTTATTTTTAATTGTTTAAAAAAATATGAACAGGGGAGAATGTGATGGGAGTCCTCTAGAGAGCAGCCTCAGAAGGAGAGGAGCACAAGCTGCTTCTACAGCGTGCCTGCTCTGGATGACAGACTCCTGTACTGTCCAAGGACAGAAAACACTGGTGGGAA
This sequence comes from Potorous gilbertii, assembly GCA_028658325.1. Lineage (NCBI taxonomy): Eukaryota > Metazoa > Chordata > Mammalia > Diprotodontia > Potoroidae > Potorous > Potorous gilbertii. Next base: position 40,964,795 of record CM053772.1, on the reverse strand, counting down.
GGGGTCCTGCCAGAAGGGAAGAGGCTGTGTTTGAAAAGCCAACGTGAATCTTGTGGCCCATCTCAACCATGCAAAGCTACAGCTAGAATGATTACCATTCATGGCCAAGGATGTGCTTCATAAACTCCTCAACTGCATTGTCCTGAAACTTTTCATTAACCAGAAACGTCAAGTAAGATGTGGCTGGCAGCTTCCCTTTTGAGTGTTGCTCATCTGAGGAAATTCAAGAGGCCCTGATACTCAGGGGAGAGACTGCCCCCATGAAGCTTCCTGACAAACAAAGTGAACCCCCAGCACCACCTTGGTGCTGCCTAGATGCCCAAAAAGTATGTGCCATCCCATCTAACTTTTTGTTACCCTCTCTGCTGCCTGGGTTAGGGGTTAATTTTTTAAAGGAATATTTTGTGGTGTTCCTTTAAAACCTTCTAGTTAAGTCACTTGAAGAATTACTAGTTTATTATTTTAGGCAGTATCCTGTTTGAGACCTCATAATTTGAGAGGCAAAAAATCTGGATGGTGTCCAGGTGAGAAAGTTTTTAATGGCTTAGTAAATAAACTCCATGAGAGGCTTAGTACTTTTTATCCAGGAGCAAGGGAAGTTCTAAGAGGGGAAGACGATGATCTGCCATTCTCTCTGAAGGCAGAGAAAAGGAATTACATGAACCATGTCCTCTGATAGAGAAGAACAAGCTCTTGACCTGGAGTCAGTGTGGCATACCTTGTCCTTGAATGTAATAGCCTTATGGCCTCGGGCAAGCCATCGAACCTTGTAGAGCATTAATTTCCTCACCTATAAAAATGGGGATAAAAACCCTTAAATGGCCTACTTGAGAGATTGTTTTGGGTATAGTAACAGATCTACCTCACAACAAATGAGATGTTTACAGAGCTTGGCACATTTAATAAATGATTGTTCTGTTTCCCCAGTTGAGGAAACTGATGCAGACAGCCACTGGATGATTTGCCCAGAGCCACACAGCTAGTAAGTATCTGAGACTGTATTTGAACTCGGGTTTCTCTGACTCTAAACCCAGCACTATCTACTGTACTGCCATTAGTCATTTTTGTACTTCTTAGTTGGATCTAAATAAGAAGAGAAATCTGTTAACTTGCGTAGTATGCAAAGTTGGGCCCGTTCATCAGCCTGTAGGTCAGGGGTGGGGAACCTGCAGCCTCGAGGCCACATGGTCTTCTAGGTCCTTGGGTGCAGCCTTCTGACTGAGTCCAAGTTTTACAGAACAAATCCTTTTATTAAGGGAATTTGTTCTGTGAAGTTTGAATTCAGTCAAAGGGCTGCACTTGAGGACCCAGAGGGGCACGTGTGGCCTTGAGAATGTAGTTTCCCCACCCCTGCCTAGGTGAAGCCTACCTAGATGCAGCAAAAAATGGAATTAGTGACCCTGGCCCCTTTGAACCTTGTAATCCTGTATTGTCATATGCTTCCCTAGGTGGTTCAGGACAAGATAGGTCCAGACTATGTATTCTCTCGACTATATAGAGCCAGTGCTTACCGTTCCCTGCTCCATCCTCTGCACTGAAGAGGACATTCCCCGCCTTTCTCTGGGGATCTGAAAGTTGTGCTCAAAGGGAGCCCATGTTGTGGCAGGAGTGGATGGAGTCAGAGGTCTGTAGTAAAGGGATGGTTGAGCCTTGGAAGCTTTGAAGGAGGCTAGAAGACAAGACCAGAAGAAGCTAGTTCTCAGCAAGGTGCTGAGGATACAAATACAACAAATGAAATGACTCCTACAAGCAGGGAGTTTATATTTTTTTCGTTTGTGTGTTTAGTCTGCTTTTTAAATGTTCCCCCCCCAACAGTATTTTATTTTTTCCAATTATATGTAAAGATAATTTTCAACATTCACTTTTATAAGATTTTGAATTCCAAAATTTTTTTCCCTCCCCTCCTACCTCCCCCATGATGGCAAGGGAGCTCCCTTCCATGGGATGAAAAGGCAAAGGGAGGGGGACAGGCACTGGGATCTCAACAGGGAAGGGGGAAAGTGTTTCTAGTGGCACTGTGAGAGTGAGGAATCCTTAGTATATGGGAGGTGGAACTTGCCTGTCATCTGCTTTGCTATGCTGTTTAAATGTTTTTCTGCTTTGTACTAACGTGTCTTCTGACTGGTCAGGTTAAAAAAAAAACATTGGGGGCTTGTGAGCTGTGGTCTAGAGTAGATGTCAAGCATGCCTTGAATCTGGTGTTGAAGGGGCCTTGTAATCAAGGGGGAAGATGTAGATGTATAGCAACTAAGCACCATGTTTTCTAAGAGATTATCTCCAGCAACTGCCTTAAGCAGCCATGTAGTTAAAATAACTCTTGTCCTGTTGAAAGACTTCCTCTCTGGGACCTTGCAGATGTTTGGTACATAGTACATCAGGCCTTTGCCTAGTGTATTACACCCCCCAAGGTGACACACCTCATCTGGAAAACCTTGGAACTGGAGACATTACAAGTATTGCTACCCACTCAGGTTGTTGCTGATTTTTAAAGGCCTTGAAAATGTGCCCCTTCTCTTTAAATAGGATACGTTAAGTTAGTTTGACTTCTCTACCTGTTGGTTGGCTAGTTAGAGTTCCGCTATTATCCACAAGTCACTGTGAATTGTGAATTAGGATTCTCTCAGTCTCAGATTGGTGAGCCTGGGTAAGTCAGCTTCTTAGGGCCACATTTTCCTTAACGATAAAATGAGAAGGTTGATTCTGGAGTAGACAGAGTCCTGGATTGGAAGGTAGAGGCTCTGCATTCAAAACTTGTCCTTACTATGGACTACTTATGTGACCTTGCACAAGTCACTTCAACCTGAAGGGCTTCAGTTTCCTCACCTTTAGAATGAGTAGCTAAAACTAGATGATGTCCCTGTGATAGGCCAAGGCTCCTTTTCTGTTGTTGGAAAAAATTGTTACCAGAAATAGAGATTCAATTCCAGAAGAATCCCCATTCACTGTGCTCCTACTAAATGCAAAGCATGACTGAAAAGTTCAAAAACAGCAAAGCAGTCCCAAGGTCAAGAAGTGAATGTTCTGCTGGAGAAAACAACATAAGTAAAAATAAGAGAATCTGAGGAGGAAAAGAGCACTAGCAAATGGAACAGGAGAGTCTTCATGGCGGGGACTAAAGGGTTGCTAAGATGAAAAAAGAAAGATTCTAAGAGGCTGAGATTAAGGGAGGGAGTACGTGAATAGGTACAAGGCCCTAACCCAGGGGTGGGGAATCTGCAGCCTTGAGGCCACATGTGGCCTAGGTCCTCATATATAGCCCTTTGACTAAATCCAAACTTCCCAGAACAAACCTTAATAAAAGGATTTGTTTTGTAAAACTTGGACCCTGTCGAAAGGCCACACCCAAGATCCTAGAGGACCCCGTGTGACCTTGAAGCCACAGGTTCCCTACCCCTGCCCTAACCAAAACAATGCCAGATGTGCTAGAATGCTTGAGTTGAGGACTCCTAGAGCAGAGAAAGCAAGGTGACAGAACTTTAGAAACCATCTCTGCCAACCCTTAGGTGAACAAGGTGAACCTATGCAGCGTGCTGGATGGGTGGTCCTCCAGCCTCTGCTTGAAGATGAGGAAAACCAGGGCTAAACTCTTGAAGGGACCCATGTCATGCCAGGCCTGCATTGTGCTCCTTGTAACTTTCACCCCCTGCCCTTCATTTTGTCCTCAGTTAGTGAACGAGGGCACCAACATGTACTGAGGCATGTCTGGGCTGGGCTGTGGGGCAGTTTATGCCTGACAGACCTTAGAATCAAAAGCCCTAGTTCTGATCCTGGCCCTCCTGGTTCCACCCAGGTGACCTTGGGTAAATTACTGCTTTGGGACTTGGGTTCATCAGCTGTAAAAAGAGTTTGGCCTGGAAGTTCTTTGAGGTCCTCTCTAGCTTGAAATCCATCCTGTGCACAGATTCCACCGCTCTGCGTATGGTTTGTTAAAAGCCTTTGCTTGCCACATTCACAAGGAGGCATCTGTAAGAAATTAAGAGGCTGCTTGGATGTTGAGGCCCCAGAGTTGGAAGCATGTCAGTTGCAGAGACTGTACCAGGTCGACCTATTATTTGTTTTACAAATCTAGGCCAATTTTCATTTTTAAAGACCAGAGTGACTTAGGAAAAACACTTTAAGTAAGAGTTTACTGTGGGGGAGGGAAGGAGAGGGGAGAGAATAGTGTGGTGTAGGACATATGTGCATGTACTTTCCATATTTTGCTCAAAGGAAATGCTATATTTTAAACTGTCCAGGCCACAGCAATTCAGTAATGTTCCAGTGATCCTTGGTCTGAACACAGCAGTCAGGCCAGCCTTAGTGAGAGACCCAAGGTTAGGATCACACATCCCCATAGGCCAGTGTTTCCCTCTCCTCCCCTTTCTTCCAAAGAATGTGACCTCTATGTTTGCAAAGTGATTACTTGCTGGCAAAACAGGTGTGTCTTTCTCTCTGTCTCTCTCTCTGTCTCTCTATTTCTTCCCCCTCGCCCCCTCTCTCTTCTCCTTCACATCCTCCCTTTCCCTTTTCCTTTCCCTCTCATATGCTGGAAACCATGAAGATCCAAAGGTGAATTATCAGTTCCACTACTAGGCCTTTAGATAAAGGGGAAAGGAGAGATGTGGAAAGAATGTAAAGGAAACCACTTTGCTGGGTTAGGCCGGTTAAAGCACAACTTGGCAAAAGGTCCTGGTGGAAGGGCCTTGATTAGATTAAGCTTTCCTTTGGCTGGGCTTTGTGAAAGGGGGATAATGTTTCCTACCCTCCACATTTCACTGTTCCTCATGTTAACAAATGAAAGTTGATTCATAAGACCTAGTTCCAGGGTTATGTTGATTGAGAATCCAGCCAAACTTTAGCATTTCTTCCTTAACCCTCCTCCATTCTTGAACGAAAGTCAGGCCTTTGTAAAAGCTCCCATTTTGGGGATGGGGTGGGGGCGGGTGCCATGTTTCTGTTTATTTCGTTTCCAGCCCATGGACGCTCATTTATGCAAGCACACAATGGGTGGTGGCACGATATGCCCTGTTGTTACTAAGCGCTGCTTACTGAAACCTCTTAATGGAGCCCTTAACTTTTGTATCCATCCACAGGATGTATCTACTTATTCCTCTTACAGATTGAGTTTAACCATAATTGCACGTGTGCTCCCCCTAGTGGCCGGCCCCTTTGTAGTTTTTGAAGAAGGTTCAAACTAGAGAGATATTTTTGCATATGATCAGAGGAAGACCATGGACTTCAACCCTTTCAGTTTTACTGATGACAAAAATAAAGCATGGGTGCTCAGCAGCTGCTCTGAAGTTGGAGCCGAGGTCCCTCCATTATATTCTCTTATCAAGAATTCACATTTCTGTAGTGTTTTACAATCAATCAGTAAGCATTTGTTAAGCATGTTTTATGTGTCAGCTGCTGGGGATACCGGGACAAAGATGAAACAGTGTCAGTCCCTAAGAAGTGCACACTCAAGTCAACTGACCAAACCCCCACCCCCCAAGCTGCTCTGGGAGGTAGGTACAGTACAACATTATCATCTCCGATTTCAGTGGGAACCCAAGGCTCAGAGTACGTAAGTGTCTTAACTGGGGTCATGCCTCTAGTGGGTGGCAGCCAGGACTGGCAACTCTTTAGGAACCAATTTTCTCAAGAGCTGTCTGTTTTGGAAAAGTTTACGTCACCACAGAACTCAGGGGTAAGCTGGGCCAACCTCTGTCTAAACAGAAACCAGTCCCTGCTGTGACATATTGATATATAATCAGCTTCCAGCAAGAGATGGATGGAGGACGGGCATCCTGTATGTAATCGAAGTCTAAGACTAGAAGTGTTTCATAAATCTGTGAAATCCACTGGGAATATTACTGCAATAACCTAACCCTGATTTTCTTCAGTGGAGCAAATGCCACTTCCTCATTCCATACCATGGTGACCCCTTGTCCCCTTGGTCTGTATTGGCTTCCATTACAAAAATCATGCTAGTGTTTATGTAGTGTTCTTAAGGTTTCCAGGAGTTCCACAGCCCTGTAGAGTATATGCTATTAACATTATTTTAAAGATGAGGAAACTGTCTGAGGAAAGTTTCAAACCCTGAAGCTTAGCACTCCGTTCACTGCTCTATGATTCCAAGGAACCAAGTACTATGTAAAGCATATAATAGCTTTATTAAAACAAACTGATAATAAGCGTGCAGATTTAGCAACATGATATGAATCTCGTATCATGTGAGTGGGTTGTGTGTTTCAATTGCCATTTGCACATACAGAAGGACTATGGAATATAATATTGATTCAGTGTTGAAGGCATGTTAAAAGCCCACAAAATGCCAAGACAGATTCAGTGACTTGATAAATAACCTCAGTTTTGACAAAAGAAATAGTGGTTGTCAGCGTCATAGAATTGTCCTACACAGAGTTCAAGTAGAAGACAGATTCCATACTGATGGCACAGTCTTCCAAATACTTTTTTAAAAAATTTATTTATTTAACTTTTAACATTCATTTTCACAAAATTTTGGGTTCCAAATTTTCTCCCCATTTCTCCTCTCCCCCCACCCCAATACACCAAGCATTCTAATTGCCCCTATCACCAATCTGCCCTCTCTTCTA